>JAINUG010000102.1:1975080-2137580 GCA_029706075.1 Aldrovandia affinis
TGCAGTAGCGTTTCATAAAAGAGCAATAATAAGGATAGAGATACCATTCGCGGTTATGACGTTCGCAAATATAATCCTCCTTGCACTTTTTCCGTGGACGTATGTTTGCGACCGAATGAGCCGGATCAGCCAAAAACTCATATGCAAATAATACAAAGCACATTCCGCACGAGTGAACTCTGTGTTCCCAATCCAGTTCCAACTGCTGATTTTTTTTATTGGTTGATCGAGTGAAGGATAATATGTTTCCGAGTCTCAAGTCATCGTCGAGCTGCACTCCTGTCTCGGAAGACGGACCAAAAGACTTTGTTTCCCTTACTGCCAAACCGGACAAAACCACCCTGTAGGAATAACTATCGCTGTGGAAACATAAATTGGACATGCTGCCTCATTGGCCCGTTTCCCCGGGAGTTTCCTGTAAGGAACGTGGAAAGTTGTGATGTCACAAACGAGGACGTGTGCAGCGTTCCCATCCCATAATTGGAGCTCACGTCGTCAGGCCTGTCCTCTGAAAAGGAAGCAGTTTTGTTCCTGCTGTGTTTTGGTTTAAGAAGTGCCTGCTATTGAGGTTTCTCTGTTGTGTGTCATGTGACCCTTTTGGGAGGTTTTGGGAGTTTGAAAAGCAGCATCCAACGCATTTAACCACAGTGGAGCCCCTTCTAAGTGATAATGCTTATGGTAATTAGCGGTCACTGTGATTTATGTCTTGCATGCGCCACAGCTAACTGCCACCAGAATTCTACATCACATCACATGGTCCCCCCTAGAGACTACAAACATTAGCTAGCTGGCTAACTGACTAGCCGGCTAGCTGTCAAATCAGATGTGACATTAGCTTTGTAGCTGGAAATCGGGTGTAGAGCTGTAGATGTCTAGGTATATGTCGGACTGTAGGAGTTCAGACATCTTGACGCTGATGGTCAGTCGACCCAACAACGTAGATAAATTGTGTAATGATACATTTACGCAGGTACATTGAGTTTTTAACAGAGTTAAGAGTTAGCAGAGTTCACTAGTTGGCAGACGTCCTTGCCATTTATCAGGGCAAACACAAACTCATCACATTTGTTTAAAAAGTTTTTTGTTTTTTTTACCATTTCAAATCAATTATGGTAATTTGGGAAGGGGAATAGATGCATTTGATATTTATTTTTCTTTCATTTCTGTTAATACCGACTTTATCCAGCAAACGCTTACCTATTTTAAGAAATAATTGATTCATGTCATCTTTATTATTTGTGAGCGGGTGCAGGGCTGCTCTTCACCTCCGCCTCTGGTACGCTGAAATCGATGACTCTGTTTGAGGAACCCCAAAACCTGACCTGTTCTGAATTCTCCCATCATTCCACCAACTCATCAGTCTGTTCTCTGAGCCTGCGTGTTATTTGAAGTCTGATTTAGTGGAATGTCACAACTTGTTTGTGGGTTTTTTTATTCTGTCTCTACCCAGTGAAGCACAGCACGTTATTTCATTTCTTTTTTACCTGTAAGGCAAATAAAAATGATCTTTAAGGATGCACCCTGAGGATTGTGAAGTGAGTTGATCGTGCATCGACCACAACGTGTCGACTGAAAGACTGCAGGTGCTCATGAAAGTGCTTAGTCAGCGATGCATCTAACTATGGTTATGCTTATTTGTCAAAGTTTTTTTATCTGCGTGTGTGTATGTGTGTCTACGTGAGTGTGAGTGTGTGTGTGTGCCTACGTGAGTGTGTGTGTGTGTGTGCGTGTATGTGTGTCTACGTGAGTGTGAGTGTGTGTATGTGTGTGTCTACGTGAGTGTGAGTGTGTATGTGTGTGTCTACGTGAATGTGTGTGTGTGTGTCTACATGAGTGTGTGTATGTGTGTATGTGTGTGTGTGTGTGTGTGTGTGTGTGTGTGTGTGTGTGTGTGTGTGTGTGTGTGTGTGTGTGTGTGTGTGTGTACATATAATCTGACTGCAACTGCTGAGTTTCTCAGTTTGTACTTGTTTCATGACAGAGTACATGGCATGACATAATCTGGGCCCTGTGTACAGTGTGTACATATACAGAATATAAATATACTGCACATCTGTGGAAGCAATCAGATTTCCAGACTCACACTTCAGCAGTGTGTGTATACCTATGTGTGTGTGTGTGTGTGTGTGTGTATGTCTGTGTGTATACGTGTGTGTGTGTGTGTGTGTGTGTGTGTGTATATACTTGTGTGTATACTTGTGTGTGTATGTGTTTGTGTATACTTGTGTGTGTGTGTGTGGGTATGTGTGTGTATACATGTGTGTGTGTATGTGTGTGTGTGTGTGTGTGTGTGTGTGTGTGTGTGTATACTTGTGTGCATGATTGTCTTACTGCTATTTGTATTACTGTAGTTTTATGATGTAATTGTTTTCTTTTCATTTTCTTTTTCTATGAGACTACCCCTCTCATTTATTTTAAGAAAGAGAAAACCGATCACATGTGACAGCTCTCTTCAAATGTAAAAGGCAAATGTTTGTGACCTGGGCTTTTTTTTATGATGGTTATCATTATTTAATAAATACCGTTGATGGAAAGTAGACTATTGAAAATATTTATTGGCGGGAGAGGCGGGTGCGTCTGTCTCCGTGAGTTTCTTATTTCTAATTCTCACTCCGTGGCTAAAATCAGTCCTGCTTACATAAACATGCAGTAATTGTGACATAAACAGCACAAGCTGCATCAGTGTGGACAGTGTCTAGCCAATGGGAGGCCGTGGGTGGTCAGCATGGCGTATTACGGAGATCAGTGAGGCTAAAACAGGACTAAAACCATCTCAAGTCCCTCACCTGACTGGGGATCAGGCACAGTGATATGAGTGAAAGCTACTGTCGGGTGCAGACAGACAAAACCTCTCGGCTCAAACTGACTGGAGACAGCAGTGTCCTCCGCACTCCCATTCCTTGAGGTACCTTGACTCCAGCGCATCTCAGGTAAAACTCAGGTAAAGAGTCCTGTTTTCTCTCACTTATCAGATAATAATGATCTGCTATGGCTTCTGTTTGAATGGCTTTACTTCACTGTTGTAAAAAAAAAAAAAAAAAAAAAACTAAAAAATGAATTTGACTGGCAAATTCCTCTTGTAATAACCTTGTTATGAATCATTTGGCTCCCAAAACTATTAACTTATGGTTGATTATGCCAGTTAATTACTTGACAATTAATATAATTGCTATGCTGGAAAATCTGTGTAGATAACTCTCTCTATATATATATATATAGATCCATATTTTATGAATTACTTGTATGTGTAGATATTAATAAATGTATATATAGAGAGAGAAAGAGGGGTAGGTGCATGTGTTAATTGCTCCTATTTTATGGCATTAGTCACATGAGCTGCATTAATTCATCAAAATATTCATTAAATGTATGACATCAACTGTGAGACCGTGTGCAGAGTAACAAAGAGACATGGTGAGAACAAGAAAGATGTTGCCGTTGCCATCCACAAAACAACACCGTTGTTTGAGACTGCCAGTGGGTCCAGTCTCTCTCCTGTAACTTTCCTGTCATAGATTTGTGAATTTACGGGGCGGTGAATGTAATCCTGGTGTCTCTGGATTAGTCCAACAATAGCAGACAGGAAAGTTAATCCTGGATTGAGTTAAAAAGGGCTTTGGATGTTCTGGAGTTGCTTACGTGATTGTTTGTGTGTCGTACGGTTTTACTGCATTGCTCTGTTTCTATGGCAACGCTTAAAGGCACTAAGAGTCACTTTTACTCTTAGCTGTGTGGCTCAGTTGGTAGAGCACGGCACTGGCAACGCTTACGTTGAGGGTTCAATTCCCTTTGGGGCCACATATACTGAAACCTGTATGCATTCACTACTGTAAGTCGCTTTGGATAAAAGCATCTGCTAAATGGCATGTATTATGTTTTACGATTCTGTTTAGTCAGGTGTGATATTACTGTAAGACTAACTACACTACACTTTATCCTTAACTCTAGAGCCCAAATGTGCTTCTAATTTATGGGTCAACATTTTATTTACATTTCAGGGACTACCCAACTCATGATGTGGAAAAAAGTCCTCTTTGTTGTTAAGGACAAACTGAAATTCATTCCATTTCATGCTTTTAAGAACATTTAACACTTTTCCCATAAGAGGCTTTGTAAATCCATGTGGTGCCCATCTAGACAGATTAAGTTATCAAGTTTCTGCCTACTTTGGAGGTTGTTCCAAGATCGAGGGGCACTCAACGATGACGCCGTAATCTGCCATGATCATTAATGATGTGCCCTAGTTTACAGACAGACAAACGTCTACGGGTCAGTTTTCATGAGCTTGTTAGGACGACACAAAGCTGGCGGTTACGTAAAGCTACGTAAAGGATTAGTCAACCTTTTTGGATGACTCTGCTGACCCCATGAGAGGACAGTTTAAGACCGTTAATGAAGGAGAGAGTCCTGCCATTCCCAGTGATTCACATACACCTACGTCAGTGAGCGCTCAGTGCAATGGTATTCACTGGACAAAGTGCACAGGGCCGTATCCAGGAGTCCAGAATTACAGAGGTCATGAGACCTAGCCCCTCTAGGGCAGTGGTTCTCAAACCTCTCCTTGGGGACCCCCAGCCAGTCCATGTATTTGTTAAATTCCACCACCAGCACACCTGATTCAGCTCATTACTACTTAACGAGCGTTGATTAGTTGAATCAGGTGTGCTGGTGGTGGAATTTAACAAATACTGCTCTAGGGGGTTCGTCATGAGAAATGTTTGATGTAATCGGTCTACCCTTGTAGCTAATTCACCACAAGAGTAGTAGACTGTCATGATTTTATGAATGGCCATTGAAAATGTACACTAAAATGTAGCTAGCTTTGTGCCTGTCACCACTGTCAATGTATGCTACGTTAGCTAACGTTAGCCTAAAGTATTACACTGAATCGGTATGTAAAATAAATAAATAAATACAACTCACACTGAAAATACTGAGGTCATGACCTCGGTGCCCTCAACGGCAGATACGGCCATGAAAGTACACAGTGCTGAATGAGCAGAACGGATTAAACGGGGCCTGTGTCACCTGTTTCACACAGAGAGTGATCAATGCGTGGAATAGCTTGCCTGGACATGTAGTAGAGGCTGAGACACTAGGGGTATTCAAGGCTAGACTCGATCCAGTGTTAGACACTCTGGCCTTTGGATAAAATAAGCATGTAAGCAGATTAGTGGTAGGAATGGACGAGCAGTGTTGGGCTGAATGGCCTGTTCTCGTCTTCCCCTTATGTTATGTTATGTTATGTTATGTTATGTTATGTGTGTGTCTCTCTTTGCAGGGAGACTTCCGCCATGACTGGCCGGCGTGGACCCGTCGCCCTGTGGGCGTGCCTGTTGCTCTTGGCGACGCTGTGCCCCTGCGCCCTGTCCCGGCGCGGCGGCTTCGGCCGGGGGTTCGGCGGCTTCGGGAGGGGAGGGGGGGGCCAGGCGCCGCCCGTCCAGAGTCACGGCTCGTCCAACACGGGGATGAAGGTGGCGGGAGCGGCGGCGGCGGGGGCCCTGGGCGGGGCGGTGCTCGGCCACGGGCTGAGCTCCATGGGCCGCGGAGGGTACGGGGGCGGCTATGGTTACGGGGGATACGGTGGCCATGGTTACGGGGATACAGGGGATACGGCGGATACGGCGGCGGATACGGCTCCAGCGGCACCAGGCTGTACAACGAGACCAGTGGGGAGTACTACTACGACGGTGCCCCCAGCTCCAGCCGAGCCGCTAACGGCGTCATCGTCCTCCTGGGATCCATGGTTCCCTTCATGGTCGGGTACTGGATGGGGGCTTAGTCCACCACCACCACCCCCACCCCCACCCCCACCCCCAAAAACTGGACTATTTTTGCATACATCTTGAACCTTTAATAGTGTTTAATAGGAAAAAAAAGTAATGGCAAAAGTCACAATGTGCTCTACCAACTGGTTGAGCAGACCATTAAAGGGTTAATGTAGGGCTGTGGATCAAAATCTCATGAAGCTCAAAACGAAATCAAAATTCCAGAGTTAATTTCACTGTCGAAACCTACCTTTACTTCAAAATGTTTTATTTGAATGCGGCTCCATCGGGTGATATTTCTCTCCTAAGAAGATCATAGAGACACAGTTGTTGTTGTTTGCCTGGATTGTGTGGATGCACATTTCACTGATGTCTCAGTGTTAGCATGTGAGCATGCATTTTTGTATGCATTACTAATAATAGCTTGTGACTTAAAAATAACAAAAACATGGGCGATGGGGAATATGGTTCATTTGTGTAATTTGGTGTCCCTTCATTTGACATTTTGGCAAAAAATTGGCAATATTTTTTTATGTCCAGCTCAGACTACACCACTACAGTACAGCACAATAGTGCTCAATAGCTTCACGTTAGCTTTGTGAAGCTGATAAGATGAACTTTGGCACCAGTTTCTGTTCGCTTTTCCATCGCCTTCTACCGCCGTTATATTTAGTATGCTATATATCAGGGGTGGGCAAGGAGGAGCCGTATCCGTTTCTGAATTTCATGCCAACTTCTGCTCTTAATTATTTAATTAGCCCAATCATTTACGTGATCTGACATTTTAGCTAAATTTCTTGATAAGCCCATGAATGACAGCTGAAGACTGTTCTTGTGTTCCCATATGAAGCATGTTACTGTGGTCTAATGTACAAGTGAGCCAGCATTGGCGTATCCAACTAATTAGCTAAATGAGCCACAGGGGTAATTGGTAGAAACAAAAGCCTGCATACACACTGGCCCTCCAGGACCGGAATTGCCCACCCCTGCTATATATGCTGTAAGGCTGCCAAAATGGCCACACCCCTTAGAGCAGGGGTGTCAAACTCATTCCATCGAGGGCCGAGTGTATGCAGGTTTTTGTTGCAACCAATGCACTACTCCAGGTGATTTCAATTAGGTCCCTCCCTTGGTTGAAGAAGTGGGCTAATTAGTGAAATCACCTGGTGTTGTGCATTGGTTGCAACAAAAACCTGCATACACTCGGCCCTTGATGGAATGAGTTTGACACCTGTGCCTTAGAGGCAAAAATGGTAATGATGTCATACTGGAATTTCACCATTCACTGATTTATGAATATTATTGATTTGATGAATATTTTTTTAACATTGTGTTGTGCAATATTCTTTCAAAATAATCTATTTTTATTATATCCCTTTTATCGTAGCATTGCAACGGACAGGAATATGCAGCTTTTTATAAACATGTATGTATGTGTGAGAAGAAAATAAATATGTTGGTTTCAGAGCAGTGTGTAAGAGTTTGATGTGAGCTAACCAATAATATTTTGTGTTTTTCTTTAGTTCACGGATCTTGTATTTCAATAAAGGTATGAAAAACGTATGGTCAATATATGTAGGTGTTTTGGTGGGTCGACACTTTCACTGTTCCTTTCTCACCAACATAATTATCTGTGCACTGTGCATGCGTTCACATACTCCGTCCTCCTTCGAAAGATACGGCATTGTACTGTGTACCGACGAATATATGTGTGTGTGACACCTGCATTTTGGAAGAAATACTGCCAACTCATCGATGCAGAGACAATGGTGTCCAGCAGAGGGAGACAAAGCTATAGCGGCGTTTTTCACAATCTCGTCAGAGAGGATACAGGAGGTCGACAAAATAATGGAAACGAATGAAAAGCACTCGTATTTTGATGCAACTAAATCGCAGTTAAAAAGAAGTCCACACGTGTTTAATATTAATGTCAGTACTAATTACCAATCAATACTAATTACATTTCTGCTATAAAAGGCGTTTTAAAATCAACGCTTGATGACGTGAGTATGTAAAGTAAACAGGTTTTTGAAGGAGGTCAAAGAGTTTGTGCCGGAATTACGTGCGTCAGTCACAGAAATGGAAAAATGATTTACTGTGGAACAGTTATGAAAATGATGACGGTATACTCCAAACAAGGAAAATCTGCGTCAGCAAAAGGAAACAACGGTCGTAAGTCGAAGCGATATGGATAGATGGACACGTAACAGGATACCAGACACCAGATCTAAACATCATTGTACCTTTACAGGAGTGCGGAGTAGATTTCCACTGCCTCCATCTCTCAAAGAAGTGGAGGCATGATCGTTAATGATGTGTCTATAGTCTACAGGTGAGTTTTCATGAGCTTGTTAGGACGACACAAAGCTGGCGGTTACATAACGCTACGTAAAAGATTAGTCAACCTTTTTGGATGACTTTGCTGACCCCATGAGGACACTTCAAGACCGTTAATGAAGGAACAGAAGGATTGAAGCGATTCTCAAGTCAAAAGGCAGCCCAACTCCTTATTAATGAATATTCATATATTGTTTCCATTATTTTGTCTACCCCCTGTTTACACCTGTTTTATCTAAATTGATCGATTTCTGAACAACCATTAAGCCTTAATAAAAGCGCCAATAATGCAAGAATAATCAACGATGTTTCATAGACGTATTTGTATGCGACGTTTGAATGTCGATTCCCAATTATGTGCAACTTGCCAAATATGAAAACAATTAACCACATTGTGCACATAAAAATAAAACATTATCTTCGTTTATCTATGAAGCGTTTTTCCCAAAGTCAACAGTTCGAGAAAATACAAAACAACTGTCCTAAATGCGCATTAAGGCAAATGGAAACAGATTAAATAACGTAAACCGCGCATTGACTGCATTCGACTAAATCCACCAAAAATCAGTCTGGAGTGCGCTTGCGCGAATCGCGTGAATGACGTTTTCACGCAAAAAGTTTTATTTTGAATAAAATAAAAAGCGGACAGAATTGAATAAAAAGCGATCGTTAAGTACAGCAATTTGGCCACAACACTGAACTTGAGTCTCAATGCCTCCAGTGAGTGATCGGTATAAATTATTCCTTAGAATGATCAGTGCAGCCGAAATCAGATCATTTTTGCCTCATAAAACGTGCTCCATGTAATTCGTGTGCTTCCTCGCGACAGCTACACTACAGGCAGGGGGCAGTCTAATCTCTGGGATCGATTCAGAACCCGCTCACATGTGACCACCCCCCCCACCCCCTCCAGCGCATAAATAGGCCGGCCTACTGCCAGGGAATATGTTGCCAGAGAACGAATAAAATCTCAGTTATATAATATCAGTTGATGATGTGTTCCTAAGTTGCTATGTTGCCCATCTACGATGTAAAACGGTACATTAGCTATTCTATGCGTCACTGTCAGTATACACTCTATGTATACATACATGTATGTGTATTTTATTTCTTTTATTTCGTGTAAATGTTCTATTGCTTTAAGAGAGGTGAGAGGTGATAAAGGGAGCAGGTGCTGTCAGTTGAGGAGGGTGTGTGTTTCGGCAGGGTCCCGTGAGTGGATCAGCTGTTCCTGTTTGAAATACTATGGCGGCAAGCCAGGGTTGGGGAAAATACTTGTGTGATGTGTCGTTAATTATGATTAAATACGTCTAAATAAATACAAATGTCAGATTTACGCCAACCGGAACATTTTTTTGTGCCACCTATTTATTTATTTGTTTTGTTTGAAAGGGTTCCAGCCCGCGTTCCGATTCCTATTTTTTTGTGGATTAGGGCCTATATTTCAAAGCCTTGAGAAGCGGACCTCTTCAAATCGGTGAGCGATAACCACTTTAAAATCCAAAGTGCGGATTTAATGCTTCCCCCCTCCCTTTTTTCTTTTATTTTTTATTATCACGATTGGATTTTGTAGTGAATCTTGGGGCGCCTTTTTCCCTTTCTGTGCGCCTGCTGTTTTACGGAGGCCTGATAATCAAACGCCCGTTACGGACTTCGACGAGGGTCGGGTTCATGTCATTATTATTATTCTCTGACTTTATCGAACTGTTCGAACATTATGCTCTGCAGCTTGAAATGGCCGCTTTGAAATGGCCATTGTACTACTATTATTATTATTATTATTATTATTAATAATTATTATTAATAATAATAATTATGAATAATGTATGTATTACTGTAACGTTTCCTTTTTCCCATTTGAATAGTGAAGTGCATTGGCCTACATCGAGCTCTTCAATTATAGTTATTGCACATATTTACCGGATATTTATTTATATACTTCAGATAAGTGCTTTGGATTTGGAGTGAATTATATTGTTTCTGTCCGTGTTGTGATTAAGGCTTTAAAGGGCACCAGAGTACAGGATGTTTAATTCCCACTGTTGCATTATGTGATCTATTATTTAGGTACATACCCTCACTACCCACTGGTTGTTACAAACAGACGTGGAAATTGCTTTGTTGTATTGCGTTAAAATACCAAATAAACCTCAGCTCACCTCAACTCAGTCGGGAGTAGCATATCAAATCTTATATCCATTTTAACTTCGCAGTACGCAATGTAATTCTCTGTACTATGCTATAATTGGTTGGTTAAACTGGTTTGTGCTGTCCATTCCCTATTTATCTCCAAATTGTATATTCTCTGCTTGCACTTTACCGCTATTTGTACTTCTGGTTAGACGCTAACTGCATTTGGTTGTCTCAGTACTTGTACTTTGTGCAATGACAATAACAGTTGAATCTAATCTAATCTAATCTTAAAAGGCTGATTTAAACTTTCCATGAGACGACAGTGTAGTATATTGTGGACCCCTAAATTAAGTGACGGGCGCAATAGGTCAGAGCAGGAAATTGGATATCTGAGGGATCTGTTTCCAAAACAGAATCTCCGTGGAAGGTTGTGTGTTGTCACCACTGCTCTGCATTACACACACACACGCGAATGTTTTGGTGACAACACACGTAGGCAGTTTATCATAAAACAGTGCTGCTGAACTTATTAAATGACAATACACACTACCATAGTATTAGGTCTTGGAAGAATCTGTCTGTTACCACCATCTAATTCCAAGTACTGAATACAAATAATACAAAAGGTTTGTGAGGGGGAACTGATTTTAGGGGGAAAATGAACCCTCTCCCACAACCACAGTTCTTAATGGAAGGCAAATATAATTTAGATGCCTCACTGGGGAGAATTCACAGAGACTCCACACAAGACAGGTTAGCAACACATTTTCTGTAGATGTAGTGTTACATTTGAACATTGAATACATTTAGGACAGCCTACTGTAGTGTCAGACACTGAAAAACCTCTCGCCCAAAGGAATACCCTCAGTACAACATTTCTGTGTAGCTACCCAAGAAGCAAGAAAAACAGGCTTAAAATGTTTCAATTGCCTAAAAATCTCTTCTTAACAATCTCGAGTCCCTGCCACAAGATAAACGACATGTACTTCCTTTAACACCAAATCACCCAAATACTTGCGTGGTAAGCAGTGTTGTGCAAGCTGCATGGAAAATGTAACAAGCTAAGCTACCAGTTACTCTACAAAAAACATAGCTGCTCCGCTACATGAAAGCTATCCCTCATTGAAAGCTATGAAAAGCTATCCTGCTATTTGATTTAGGATATAGTGACTCCACCACCACGCTACTGGGAAATGTAGTTAAGCTAGTAGCTTCGCTACTTTGTAATGACGCTACTGTCCATCACTGATGGTAAGTGCCACTTCATGGGGCTTTGTCCAGCGTGTGCCGGGCCCCTGGCCTCACGAGCACAGTCGGCACACGTGGCCTGTCATTGGATAACTCATGACTGGGTGTAAAAAGGGCGGAGCATCGCACCATGTGGTTTAGTATGCTGGGGTCGTATGAGCCCGAGTTTGCAGATAACATGCGTTACAAAATTCCCAGTCGCTCCAAGGTGCTACTGGAAGAGACGGTGAGGGTTGACGACTTTCTGGCGTTGGCGTCCTGACAGGTTGCAGGTGTTCAGGGTTCCACCCAGTGGCGATTTTACCGCGGGTGCAGAGGGGGTGCATTTGCACTACTGTTGGGATGAAAATATTACAATTAAACAATACAATACAAACAATACAATCAAATCAATGTCAAAAAACATTGAAAAGAAAATGATTTCTGCCCATTGCACCCCCTGTTTTAAAACCCTAATATCGCCACTGGTTCCACCTGCTGTTTTAGGGAGCGGAGTAAACATAGCGTAGCCTCGCCGTCACCTATTCTCCCTCACGCAGCAAAGCAAACTGCAGTGTACTTATTTTTCAGTGGACTGGAGAATTAAGAGCTGTAGAGGACCTTACTACCTCTGTCTTTTGTCCATTAAGAAATGACTATATATACTTATATAATTTTCATGCGGTCTGCTGCGTGCAGAAGGAGGGCTCCCTCCTGTCTAACCTTGGCCTTTGTTCAGAATGGGCCCACTTTCCGTCTGTACTTTTGACTCCCGTTCGCTTTTTTGCCACGTCCCTTAACAAGGCAAGCCCGTTACCTAGCAACGACATTGTCTTCTTCAGCTAGTGGAGGCCAGCTTAAGAGCTGTGATGGGTCTTGCCATGGTTACAGCCTCTAAGGAAAAGCCCACGGAATAAAGTGGAAAGGCTTAATTCACTGAATGGAGGCTGAAATAATGCCGGGTCGTCTTTTGCATCCGAAACAAACGTTTCACAAGCGACAGTTGTTCGAAAACAGCGGGAGAGAGGCCAGTTCGGCCACATATATCACACTAGGAGTGAGACAATAGATTTGACTGGTTGGTGTGAAGAAAACATTTCGCCTGGTCGATGAACGCATTTTCAAGTGCAGTGTTCCATTGAACGCTGAAGTTGTTATTTGAGGAGCTCGGCTTTTTTGAAAGAAATGGTGCTGTTGTCAGTAGAGCCTCTTTGTATTTTAGAGTGTAAAGTGTTGTGTGTAAATAATTAAATACGGTGAATTTTACATCATTCCTCCCTTGTCACTGAGAAATTCTAGTGTACTCCCATGTTGAACATCTTCAAAAAAACAATAGGGTAAGTTTCAAAGCGGCTCTCTTTCTAAATTACCACTAAATTATAAGATAAGACTACAATAAAAGTAGTCAAATAGAAATGGATTGGAGTGGTGCAGGAAGTGAATATATTATCCAACTGTATCAAAAATGCAGAGGCGGCAGAGTAGAGCGAATGTGTTGTTCACATTCGGCTTGCACCTGACCGCACCGTTGTCAGTATTATAAGTGTACACACGGGCTCACGGGATCACGGGCAACGGCAACACATTAGGGGGGAAAGATAAACAAGCTGAAATATCACGTCTCCTCTGTGTCCCTTTAGTACGCGACACGCTGTACTAACGTGGTGCTAAGGAAGGAACACCATTTTCACAGGGGGAAACAAAGATACAAAACAGAAAACAAAAAAAATGACGTAACGGTTGGCGATGGTGGCAGCGAGAACCCCAGTTGGTTCTGGTCCACAGGGAGGAGACAGAAACAACAGAGACAGAATCATTGCTCTGAAATCCATAAGAGGTTTATTGAGAGGAGAGCAGTTTATTGCGTTCTATCAGACTGAACACAGTGATACATAAAATGCGAACACTCAAAACACGCTCAGGGTCTATAGAGTGCAGAATACAAGTTAAATATGTACATTCTGTGAATTAGAATTAAGGTGCGAGTAAAAGCTTGTTGTATACAGTTCAATTTTCCAAAATATTTAACATGTTTTCTCTGGGAAATTCGGATTTCAATCACAGATCTCAATCTTTCTATTACAAAAAATACACTGGGAAAGTGTGATGCCAGGTCCCCTAGCAACATCGCTGTTGGATCTAAACAAGTTATTGCTCAGTTCAATCTACAGCACTACCAAATTGCAACTCTCATCGAAGCATTAGGAAGTTACATAGTCAATAGTCAATCTTAGTTCATGGACATACAACTTCAACCCCCCACTTGGTGCTCTGGGCTACTTTCAGGGAAATGTAGTTCTGTATAATAATTTCTACCACTTCCTTCAAATCAATCATCTGTAGATCAACAACAATCTGAATTTGTAAATATAGCAGTACATTTATCAAAAACAGCAATTAGATCCATGTTGCATTTCATGAAAGAAATGTTTTACAGAACAATTATTTGAACTTATTTGTCCTGTGAGCCTACATGCCTACCAGTTGTTAAAAATGTAACGGACAATGATGATGTAGGCTAGGCATTTTCATACATGATATTAATGCCTTTTTAATTTGTGCCTTTTTATTCTGTGAACTGTGCTGTGGATTACAATGAAAATGAACGAGAGGCGCCAACAGCATTCAATTTGTAAGTGCAAAATATATTGCTGCACCTGTTGCTGGGAATGTAGAGCAGGCACCTCACCAGCATATAATACGCACTATTTCAGTACATGCAAATGATCAGCTGTTAAAGCAACTTGCACACGCTGGTAATATAACAGTCTTTGTATCACGTTACAGTGCCTTTGATCGATATACAAGCAGAAGCTGAAATACCACCTTCATGAACAAACGGTGAGTAGGACCTCCTTGTTATAAAACACTCCACAAAATGATCGCTGAAATTCACTGTTACGGCGATTCTGTTAAACAGTTGGGTAGGACACAAGTCGGTCGACACGTTTATTAAACCCCTCTTTGCCTGCCTCGTTATGCGCGGCTGACGCACACTGCAAATACACAGACCACGGCGTATAACCCGCAGGCCTTAGAAGTAGAAAAAAAGGCCGTGGACTTCACGGTGCCCCTTCTCGGTAAGCTTGAAGCAGAGGAGAGTCTAGAAAAGTAAGAGCACTTGCAGTCTACACCCTAAAATAGGGAGAGTGGGGAAGGACGGTGAAAAACGTGGGAAATAATGAAGGACAAAGGGTCCATTAAACGGCACAAACCATAATCAGTTCACCGTGGATGCGTCTATCTGCGCATGCTACTTCAAACACATTCGCCTAGTTTACAGTGTACATTCGGTTCCTATAAGCACAGTAGTGCACAACAAACGGACAACTATTAATCAGATGGTCGGTTAGTAATCGAACGCAACAAGAACAACGAAATGTTTCCTGAAATTACTTCAATTGTGAAATCTTTGTGGCTATAATTTGTTCCTTAAAACGAGCACTAACTGGCCGTGGTTGTTTTGATCCGGCGAACTCCCCACCAACGTGCCGGCGCCAGGTCACGTGTATGTGACGGAGAGAAAGGGACAGAGGAATGTGGGACATCGATATGGGGATATGTGCCCCCACTTTGTGTCGCCAGAGCTCTGGGCGCCACGGGCAACACGCTGAGTGTGTCCAATAAGCTGCCTTGGTGAATAACAACAATGGCGACAGTGGATCTTGTCACTGAGAATTAATCAGATTAACAAAATTCATTCAATTAACGAAAATTCAGAAAAATTCAGTTTTTTGTCATCAATGTTCAAGGAGAGTCTAAGCTCCCTGTATAAAATAACAGACCAGTGATTGATATTATTAATCTTCCTGCCTGAAATATGAGAGAAAATATATCAAATAAGTTGCTAATATTTCTGCAGGGAGTCATTATGTACACAGAAAGAATTGATGTCTCACATAATTTTGAAAAAATAAAGTGGGGGTTCAAATATTTGGATATTTGATTTTGGCATATACATTTAGCTCAAATGCTGCATCTCTACATTTATTCCCTAGAATAAATGTCGCATATGGAACAGTCGCCAGGATAAGCATTTCCAAGTCCAGAGTCGGTCCTTTGGCTTTGAATTCAGCTTCTTTGTTACCACCTCGCTAATGCTAATCGCGACCAAAAGGCGTTACAAAACACGTGCTGTGAGTCGCAGGCACTAATGTCATCTTTACCTTCGCCGTGACGTGAACACTTACACAATGAGTACCTGTACACATGTATATATGGAGAAGTACACTGGCCTATATGGATACAAGGTGAAGCGGGGCGGTTTGCTAGGCATTACCCATTCACATGCATTTTTTTCTTTGCTTTGTAGTGCGATCCAGAATCACAATGTACCTTAATGTTCTTTTGTGGTGTGCAATCAGAACATTTCATCCCATCTCCGCAAAATTGATTACATTCTACACGTCAAACTCAGAGCGACAGCCCCTCTCCTCTCCCCCCCACACTCCCATCCCCTCCCCAGAGACTTTCCCGGAGAGGTCAACACCAGGTGTACAATTCAGATCATGTTTTCTGTCTAGGACTATTGCACTTGACACAAAACAAAATATATTTTCTTCCACTTCGTCCCTTACAGACTACTTTATATTTCCAGCAGTACAACATATACACAGTACACACATACCACATCAGATCTGGGGTAAGGCTGTGGCTCAGAGAAAATGCTTCCTCTCTCTAGATGCTAGCGTGTATTCACTATCGACAGAAAGGAAGCGCAAATGTGACCGTTTCGAACAAATTAATTACTTGCGTTTCATTCAGAAAACTATGTCTAAAAACTATGAGGACATGATATCACACAAGACCAATGGTGTCTCGGACTCCCCAATCCCGCATACGGTGACTGGCATTGGAACCTGGAGCATTCATTCAGTCGCAATGTGACTCAAATTGACTGCCATGCCAACTGCATCTCATAATGTCATCTGGCTACGACTCATGTTGCTTCTACCTGCCATTGGTGTCTGAGTTTTGTATAGTAAGTGTCACTGTTGAGACACTGCACAGTCCATTTTATCATCTGTACTTCCTGATATAACATGTGTAGCACAACAGTCATGCACATGCATGTAGATAATGTACCTTAGCCAGTGCTGTTAAGTTCAACGCTTTGGGACAGCTGGACACAAAAGGCGCTACAGTACATTAGTAGCAGGCAAGTTAATATTATTAAAGCATGACACTACTGGATGGGATAGCTAGATGCTCAAAAAAAAAAAAAAAAAAAAAAAAAAAAATTCAAAAAAAAAACCTGAATAAAAACAAAGTCCTGAGCCACATCCCTTTGCGTAGGTTTGAGGGAGTCCCCACGGCACCCTAACTGGCGTCTGCATAGCGGCGTCCCGTTTCGCTTTCGCCCCGTGAAGCACCTCTCACTGCAGCAGCAGGGAGCTGCTGAGGACCACGAGCGAGGTGGTGAAGAGCAGTACCGCTCCCTGACAGAGGGGGCGCTGATTCACCGCACTGGCCCGGGAGGTTTCCACGCGGCCCCTGGGTTCCTTGACGCTGCGGTCCAGGTCTTGCTTCTCCAGGTACCGTTCGGAGTACACCATGTACAGCACGACGCAGCGACCGGCCTGCAGCTGCTCGATCAGCTCGGGGTAGCCGATCTCCTCGATGGTCACTGTGTCGTCATCGTCGTCGCCACCGTCACCGCCCTTCTTCTCCTCGCCCGCCGTGGGGACGGGTGCCGTGGTGGTGGAGTTGGCTTGTCCTCCGTTGGCCTCCGTGTCGTTGCCGCTGGCTGAGCTGTTGGTCGCGGTGTCGTTAGCTGAGGTGTCATTGGTCGCGGTGTCATTGGCCGGGGTGTCGTTGGGCGCTGTGTCGTTGGCCGGGGTGTCGTTAGCCGCCACCGTCTCCGGGGCGCCGGGAATGGCGGCGCTCTCGCTGCCCGCGTTGGGGGCTGCGGGGGCTGCCGCGGCCGGGACGGCGCCCTGCTGGCTGCCGTGCCGACCCCCCAGCAGGTCGGTCCTCTGCATGCAGTTGTACATGTAGGCGTCGTAGGACTGCGGCGGCTGCTTGAAGCGGTAGTCGCGGCCGTAGTCGTTGTCGTCGGTGGAGCGCGAGCCGTAGTGCCGGTACATGTAGCGGTTGTAGTAGTACTCCTCCTGCGGGCTGTGGAACTGGAAGGGCGGCCGCGGGAAGCGGCCCAGCCCGTAGCCCACGGCCATGCCCGCCACGACCCCTACGCCGGCCGCCATCGCCGCGTTCCTCCCGAAGCCCATGGACTGCCGAGAGGGGCCCATGCCCATGCCCTGCACGGAGCGCGAGAAGGGAGAGCCCCCCTGTGCGGAGTTGTACCCGTACCCTCCGCCGTAGCGCGGGCTCAGGATCTTATTGTTGGGGTTCCAGTTGGGATAGCCGCCCTGCTGCCCCAAGCCTGCCCCAGCCCCCGGATATGCTCCACCCCCGTACTGGTTGGGGTAGCCACCTCCTCTGACTGGATAACCTGGGTAACTACCACCAGCTGGGTAACCTCCACCTGGGTATTGATTAGGGTATCCACCCGGATTGGCACCCGCCCTTCCGGGATATTGGTTGGGGTATCCCCCTCCAGCTGGGTAGCCCCCTGCAGCCGGGTAGCCCCCTCTGGCCGGGTAGCCCCCTGCAGGATAGCCCCCTCCGGCTGGATAGCCCCCTCCAGCAGGATAGCCCCCTGCAGGGTAGCCCCCTCCAGCAGGATAGCCCCCTGCAGGATAGCCCCCTCCGGCCGGGTAGCCGCCTGCAGGGTTTTGATTGGGACTCTGTGGTTGGCGGGGGTAGTTGCCCGCCTGGGAATTCGTGCCCTGTGCCGGCTTACGCGCCGACGATCCTCCCGTGTTGCTCTTGGAGGGGGTCTTCTTGCCAAAGCCGAAGGAGGACTTGCGCTTCGCCCAGCCGAGGTGACCCTGCAGCAGCAGGAGGACCAGGCACAGCTGGACCGGGTGGGAGAGCCGTCTCATCGCTGCACTGCGGACAGAGAGGGGGGGAAGAGAACCGCCGTCAAAAAAAGTGCTTCCTCAGCAACACCGATGGTAAGAGGCTGTGCAGCGCGCAACACTGCACGGATGTGAACTACCCATCATCGCCAAGCTCATTTGCTGGTGGGCTACAAATGATTTCTACAAGTAAGAAATATTCTCAACCCCAAAGGTTTTGTTGTTGAACAGGTATTACAGCAATTTGGAATATAGTTATTGGTTTCTGTAGACTGAAGAGGGTGTGTTACTTTGATCAACCGAGACCCTGAGATTCATGTAGATTAGATTAAGTTAGATTAGATTCAACTTTATTGTCATTGCACAAGTACTGAGACAACGAAATGCAGTTACACGCTCACACACATAAGCCCGCATCCGTACGCGTGCGTGCATGTACGCACACAGCTGACAACGGCTTACTTTTCCAAGGTTTTTCCTTATTTTTACTTTTTGTTTTACTGGAGCATTTTACTCCTCCTAATTCTGTACTTGTATGCTCACCGGATCACTAACAGGCAGGCTCTTTGGGGCAAAAAAAAAGAGGCTGATTTGCTCTGCCATTCCAACTGATAATGGAAACTAAACATGACCCTTTAAAAACATGGTGAATAAACTAACGGGGCCTGGTGGAAAATCTCCAGGGTGTGCATTGCTAATAGGGCCTAAATAATTAATGTCCAGTACACCTCCTCGCCTCTCCCTAGGTGTATTATTCCAACAACCGAGGACCGTTGGAAAGACTTCCACAAAACCGAAAAATGCCGCATTACAAAACAACTTCTCCCACAACATTTAACGATACGGGCGTTCCATCACCCGAGCGCACAGTTTACTCGTGACCCCGCTTTCCAACTGTCTCCACGCGCGAGCACGACGTGTAGTGTCACCGTATGTACAGCGTGCCTGGTTTTGAGACGACAATGGAGCAGCTACGCTCACGGCAACACGTTCAACGTTACATTTCCTTTGAGGAAGAATATTTGACGCTTGACATAACGTTGATTTACGACATTTATTTTGCAACTGGTGTAAGATTTTAAGGCCAAAACGAGAGAATGTGTTGTTATGTGACTGTAGTGGCATCATTTATACAACAATTGAATTCGATCTTCGATTAATACCGTTTGCGCATACATTTACGCAACAAATCCAGTTCCATGCCGATCCAATGCTTTTATTAGATCCCTTTTTCTGACTCGCGCTGGCCTGCTTTGGTACCAATTAAAGACGTTCCCAAACCGCAATTCCTTGCGGACTACCAACACCTCTTACCATATTTAGAGCTTTATAGGTCACGAGTTAATCACACGATATTAAACTGCGTTCCTTAGAAGCACTGGCTCAATTATATCATCTCGCGTATAAGAGAGAGCTCGCTTTTTAGCACTACTAGAGAAGGCAATGAGCTAGCGTTATTGACTGTGGCAGCCTATCATCTTGCTCTTCTGTGAGACTTGGCTGCGGTGCAGATACGCTGCTATTTGTGTTAAACAAACAATTGACCGGGGTGTAAGCCCCACACTTCACTGATTAGCACGGCCTGTGTCCCAATGTCTTTGTCTGACTGTCCGACTGTCCTTTTGTGCCAACCACTGATTTCGCTAGAGCCCTCTTTGTACGCGGACGCAGTCGAATACACCAGCTGTGGTTTAAAGCCATAATCTGTGGGTCAGCAGCGGGTCCCCTCTTATTTCAAGATCTCAGAAGCGAGGTCAAAAATAACTGCCATCTCTGGACTGCCTTTAAAATGGCGTTCCGTTTCGTGACGGCAGCCACCAAGTCCCGTATTGATTTAAAAGGAACTAAGCGTTTAATTTAAAATCACTTGTCCTAATACCTATCTGATATAATTTGCTAGTCTGTTGTAAATCCAAACAATCCAATTCAATTTTTTATGTAATGTTTTCAGCAAAAGATAATAATCAACATTGCAGGTAGCCACTTGCTACTGCCGCCCCCGTATTTAACTATACATGGGTATGAAATCATTTCGTTTTTTGTGTCACCACCAGCTTAGTCGTATTTTTCTATCAATTAAACATTATAGGTTCGATTAAAAAGTAATTTCAGTTAGTGTTGGGCGATTTAACGAGCATTGTAAAAAATATACCGTTTCATAAGTTGCGGTGTTGATGCAGAGGCAAGGTGTCGTATTTAGCCCAGAGAAGAATAGCCACTTAAACATTTCGCTGCCCAACGTATGGAAGGAATTGAATTATGTTTTGTCACCTACCTTGGTTGTTTTGACTGAATGCGACGTCTGTGACAATGTGACGCCTTCCCTGCTCGATTCGATTGAAGCAGCTCTAATAGTCCCGCTAGTGACTGAGGTGGAGCTGCGTGGTTACGCAACCGAGCAACGAAGGGAGGGCTTTTCATTGACACAATTCCCGTTAGACACGCAAGCGTTTACACACCGTTTCAGATGCGTCACCGTCATATGGTTAAACCGAGATTTTCCGACGTTTACCGTCACTTGTATTAAGATGCAACACGTTGCAATTTACCTTAATGTTACGGAGAGTGCTCTTCTACTCTAGAAATGTAAGAGTATTATCAAGCGATTTCCTACTCCAATATACCAATATTCCTACTTTAGTATTACTGCACTGATCTCTTGCGTGAACTATGATTGTTCCTAGCATGTATTAATGCACATCTTGTAAGTCGCTCTGGATAAGAGCTTAAAATGTAAATGTAAATGTATATACAGCTACAGTTTGTCCTATCCTATATCCTATCCTATCCTATCCTGTATCCTATATGTCTTGCCAAATTGACTATAGGATATAACGGTTCCGTTTACTACGTGTTCATTTAGAAATGCAAGCTGCACCTGTGTGTGTGTGTGTGTGTGTGTGTGTGTGTGTGTGTGTATATATATATGTGTATATATATATATATGTATATGTAGTATATACACTACAGTTGAACTCGTTAATAACCAGATGCTTCTTAAATGTTATCTTTCACAGATTCTGGAGTAAATGTTTACCATGTTAACAAAAAGTATTCAAAAACGCTGGTTGAGGAACATTTTGTAGCTCTACGCTTTACCGTCCCAAAATCATATAAACTTGTACAAACAAAAAATGACGAAAGCTCCAATAACAATACGGACCTAAGCAACGTTCAAAACATTAGGCACATTTTTAACCTTCTCTGACTGTTCACAACAATGCTTCATTGAATTACAAAGTTAGTGATCTCTACATACATAGTCCATATCCACAGTGCCCACAGGTATATTCAAATAATTCCCAAATGTATGATGAACAAATTGAACGGGCTGTGGCATATTTCATTCTTCCCTTATATGTTGTGCTTGGTTTGAAATGTCTTATTTTCTTTATTTAATCTAGAAAGATTTTATTTCAGCAATATTGATGTTGACTACAGACACATGGGTGCATTATACACATTTAAGTTGACACAATTCACAAACCATTTGAAAGCTCTGGTCTCCTAGAAAACTGATTGATAATTAAATGGAAAAATGCACATCCATGTGTGAATATGATTTACAAGTTTATTTTTGGAAAATTGTAGGAATGACAGTTCTAGGCCATCTTTCTATAAAGCTTTTGTGATTTGAAAATGACAAAGAAAATAATTTGATATGCCACAATGAATTGTTCTGCTATCTGTAACTGTCACATTACTTCCACAACATTATGTTATGTTGTGAATTATTTTTTTACTTGAGGTGGCATATCTTATTTGTAGAATTTAATACTTTAATGACTTCAGCAGCAGCTGTCTGGTAGATGGGTGTATTGTTTTGGTAAAAGAAAAACATAAACACTATCTAAAAAATGATCACGTTCACGGTTTTAAAGATAGGACAAGTATACAAGTTTTTGACAAAAATTGTCACGTGGTATAAGCATTGCACAATTTAACGTCAATATCAAATGTTACATTTCTCTTTGTTTTCCTCACATACCACTATGTAGGACATGAGGCTGTTTAGTGTAGAATACTCATTGGATCAATCTCTCCATTAAAGTCATGCAGATACTCCCGACTCAATGGCAAGGAATGGATTCTTAAATATCACACATGACTCCTCGACCAAGGCAACACAGTCATCTGCACACAATACAGTGCGTTTACTACTCTATTACACATTTATTTCAATTGGAGGGAATGTGTAAACTGACAGGCTTCACTATTTTCATTTGTGAAAACACACTAACCTTTTCTTTCCCAGTGTTACATGTATGGTACGCAGCTGCCTGCAATGATGTCTATCGCTGTATTACTGCACTGATCTTGTGCGCTAACTATGATTGTTCTTACCATGTATTAATGCACATCTTGTAAGTCGCTCTGGATAAGAGCGTCTGCTAAATGCTTAAAATGTAAATGTAAATGTATATACAGCTACAGTTTGTCCTATCCTATATCCTATCCTGTATCCTATATGTCTTGCCAAATTGACTGTAGGATATAACGGTTCTTGCCAATGTTCATTTAGAAATGCAAGCTGTGATGTGTGTGTGTTGTGTGTGTGTGTGTGTGTGTGTGTGTGTGTGTGTGTGTGTGTGTGTGTGTGTGTGTGTGTGTGTGTGTGTGTGTGTGTGTGTGTGTGTGTGTGTGTATGCGCAGAGATGGGCAAAGATACATCAAAATGTATCTCGTTACAAAATACAAAATACCCCTCAAATAAATGTATCAGATCAAAATACAAAATACTGGTGCCAGAAAATGTATCAGATAAAATACATGTATTTTGTATTTTCAAAATACAGGAAGAAAAAAAACTTGACTAATGTAAATGAATGAAGCACCGTGTTCACTATACCCAGTTTAATTTGAGCACTTGGGAGCTAAGAGCTTGTTTTCAGCACACAAAAATAGATGCATGGATGCTTTTTTATTTTTACAAAACTCAAACCACACTATGCTAAATGCAGTGGGGACGTGGAAGTGGTATTGTCTTGTTTCGTGCTGATGGGAGAAGCTGGAGGAGGAAGGACCGTTGGCTTGTGGCCAGGGCCTCACGCTTGCTTTCCCACATCCTCTGTGATCCTGCACCAAAGCTTGAGTGAGTCATCCTGACCTGCCCACGCCCATCCTACCCTGTGCCTGGCACGTGTGAGCTCAGGGTCCGTAACAGCCCCTTTCAAACTGCTCCAGCCACGCCCTAGCCCCCATGCCCTGGGATCTGACAGAAACGGGCAGAGAGGGATTGTTCCAGTGCTTAATTTGTGCCGGGGCTAGAAATGCCAAGAATCCGATTTTGCGCCCCGGCAAATGTCTTACTCAGAATCAGAGCCCCGGGCTCATAAATATCTAAAGTGCGACAACAACGCGTATTTTAACAGACGCAACAGCCTAGAAACAATTTGTGCTTTCAGAGTGTTCACAGAGACATCGAGAGAACAGGTTACATAGCCCTTGAAGGATCTCTTAACTGCTGTTAACACCGTAGCAATTTCCAGAGAGCGGTTTCTCACAAATGAATCTAATCTGCACGTCAACAAGAGCGTCTTTAAAAACAACAACCATATTGTCGCTCCTGTTTTTAACCCTTGTTGCTCCACCACTGGAAGGTTACCATTTCCTCCGGGAGGCAAGTTGAGCCCCGGCAGCTCTTATTTTACAAATTAAGCACTGGATCATTCCAAACCCGCACGAGAGACAGGCTGCCGTTGATGGAAAGAGCCAGATCAACGCAGTCCAGGAGAGAGATATGCAATGCCAGTCAGAGCCTGTAGGGGTCCATGGAGAGGAGAACAGATGGCTTGGTGACATTTTCACAGCAGGGCAGTAATGTGTCCTTGCTGAACGCTTGTGCGATCTGTGAAGACGCTAATGGATTTTCATTATATCTGAGGGTAGCTGTGCATTGTCAGTGTGGTACAGTTTTGTTAAATATAACCCAGTAAGTTGTCTTTTGTTCTCCATTATCCGTTCCCTCCTTTTAGATGGGAAGCAAGACTTGAGCTTAAGTGGACAGTTGGCAACATTTGTACTTCTGCTATTTTTTACAATCAGCCAAAAGTGTAAATATTTATAATCAAACTTCAAACAACATGATATGATCTTTAAAAGCATTGCTGCTATTGGTTGGGGGATGACAACTATTGCTGCTTTGTGTACACTACATATGTAGAGATTTCAAGTACGGAATTTTCCATGTTTTCCAGAGCTTCTATCATTCATAACAAGATCGTAATGTATTGCATCATAGCATAGGATACAATCGGGCTGATCTGGGGGTTCTGAATGGATTTCTGTGTCGGGGAAAAAATGTTGGCCAGGCTACTGACACAATTGTGGAGACACTTTCAGTTCTTTGTGGGAACTCTCTGTTCTCTTTCTCCATTTACAGGCAGAGCCATTAGCCTTTCCTGTGTGTTCTCGTCACTATTAAACGCTATTAAGAAATGAATCAAGTCTGCCAGGCTAATGCAATTAGATTGTAAATGAGCCATTTGAATGGGAGTGGATACTAGCCATGAGGATGGGCTGTTGAATAGCTAGGCGGTGAGTCAGACTATTGGCACACAAAGAGCAAGCTTTGATGGGCATTGCAGTCCCAGTTGAATGCCATCGACAAATCATGCTGACTGCCAGAGGTCTATCACGGCTTTTAGAAATGGAACAGTCAGGCCTCCCGCGTGGTCTAGTGGTTTCAACGTCCGACGCTGGCCATGGCGACCGGGGGTTTGATTCCCCCGTCGCGCCAGAGTCGGCTCTGGTCGGGAGTGCCATCGGGGCGGCAATTGGCTGTCCGCCCCAGGGAGGGGGGGAAGGAAGCTGACACACACAGTTCGCTGTGCACAGGAGTGGTTCTGGGGTACCGCAATTACAGTCGACGGCATGACGAGTGCTGTCTCGGAGGAGGCAGCGCTTCGCCCTTGTCACTGCTGGTCACCGGACTACGGCAGCGAACTATGAGGGAAGGGGGACTGAACTAAGCACAGCTAGTTTGGCTACCAAATTGGGAGAAAAACGGTGTAAAAATCGGAAAAATAAATTTATAGAGAAATGGAAGTTATTTTATATGAGCACGCTAATGCGTGACAGCATCCCCCAACACATCTACCATTTTGTGTCAAATAAGAGCGTACTTAAATGATATCACTCATGGTTGAGGTGTCCTGACGAATGTGGTTTGTCTCTGAGCTATGGCCTCTCCCTCTGTTTTGTAGCTTTGAGGTGTTGCAGGACCAAGGACAGCAGCCATTTAACCTGCTTTGGTACCTTTGAGCCTCCCCACCCCCCCCCAAATAAGTTTCTTCTCAAAAGGCTTCTTACAACAAAGTCACCCACTCAAGGAAATAGAAATATGACTAATTCAACTCAGAAGCTAGTACGTTTTGCTAATTTAACTAAAAATACATGTTTTTGATATGTTCACAAGATTTTAGGCCAAATGGCTTCTCCTTGCACTCTGGGAACAGGCCTCCACCCCCACATTGGAGATTGATTTTTTTTTTTTTTTTACATTTTGTTATAAATTTATTTCTAATTTTTCCCTGGTTTTTCTCCCAATTTGGTTGCCAATTATACCCTCTATTTATTTCAATTCCCCCTCCCCCACAAGTCCTCGCCCGTCCTCCGGGGCGAGACATTATTTCCGGGCTGAATTTACTGCCTCTTCCGAGACGGAATTCTACCACGGACGCCTTTAACCTTCTCCTCGATGGACTCGTGCCGGCTCACCCTCCCCCTCCCCGGAGGTGGACAGCCAAACGTCGCCTCCGATCGGGGCTGACGACCAGGGCCGGTCTGGTAGAGACGTGGGTTTCGAACTGGGTCCCTGACAGGCAGCGCACACCACACCGGACCAGCCAAAGTGTGGTGCGTTATCCGCCAGCCTTGGAGATTAATTTCTAGACAGAAGCATGTGGTCAGCATGTTAGATACTCATCAATATGTGGCCTTCTTTCATTCAAAAGAGTGAACCAGTCGTTTGAATTAAATCATGCCACATATTGATGAGTATCTAACATGCTGACCACATGCTTCTGTTTGGAAATCAACCACCCCCAAGGGGTCAGTGTATTTAGGCCACGTATTATCTCACTGTGTGTGTGTGTGTGTGTGTGTGTGTGTGTGTGTGTGTGTGTGTGTCAACATATGTACTTCACATTTAGGCTTGTCTGAGGAAACTGGGTGTGCCAAGTATGCGAATAGAATCTGTCCTTAAAGCAACACCATATTTTCCACTGAGACGTGAAAGCTGCCAATGTACTGCTCACTGTTACATTTTACATTTTTACATTTTTAGGCATTTAGCAGATGCTCTTATCCAGAGCGACATTTCTTTACAATTTTCTTTACAAAAGATACATTTTTGTAAAGATACATTTCTTTACAATTCAGGTTAAGTACCTTGCTCAAGGGTACAACAGCAGCGCCCCACCTGGGAATTGAACCTGCAACCCTCTGAGTTACAAGCCCAGCTCCCTAACCATTACACTACACTGCCACTGTTATGGACCATATTGCAAGGTATTACACGCCCACTGTTTCCTCACTGTTGGTGCAATATATCCATCCCCCTAACAGTTCTCTGGCTCTCTGTCTCTCTCTCTCTCTCTCTCTCTCTCTCTCTCTGGCTCTCTCTCTCTCTCTCTCTCTCTCTCTCACACACACACACACTCAGCCTATTAGGGTGTGCCTCCAACATTAGCGTGCTGGTCAATCCTTCCGCTTGCCATTTTGTATTTTTTGTTCTATTACTGGGTTACAGCTCTGCACTTCTATGCACAATTATTTTATGCACAAAAACTCAAGCAGTTAAACATCTCATCCTTATCGCAAACATACTATACATTCTGTATATTTGCATTTGGATTTGAATAGTACCTGCACACTGGTAGTGCTTGCTGTAGTGGTTTTATTGTGCAGAACAAATCTTCCTTGTATTTCACAATAAATGGAAATATAAGTAAACACATGTTGACATAGCCAGGAATTCTGTGAAGTTGTCTTTGGTCTATCAGCCATGATCTAAAAAGACACACAAAACATGGACAAGCACTCTTAAGTATGAAACATTAGCAATTGGATATTCGAATAAAATCATGCAAGGATTATCATTGTGTGCAATTTCTCACAATGGTTAAGCATTGTGTAGCACATTAAATTATGTACATTTAATTGGCAATAATGTTCCCTATTTTTAGATGGTAAGCAAGTCTTGAGCTTAAGTAGACAGCTTTGTACTTCTGCTATTTTTTACAATCAGCCAAAAGTGTAAATATGTATAATCAAACATCACACAATGTTATATGATTTTTAAAAGCATTGCTACTATTGGTTGGGGGATGAATACTATTGCTGCTTTGTGTACACTGCATTTGTAGAGAGGGCTGGCAGTGTCGTGTAATGGTTAGGGAGCTGGGCTTGTAACTCAGAGGTTGCAGGTTCAATTCCCAGGTGGGGCACTGCTGTTGTACCCTTGAGCAAGGTACTTAGCCTGAATTGCTTCAGTAAAATATCCAGCTGTATAAATGGATTGTATGTAAAGAAATGTAAACTGTGTAAGTCGCTCTGGATAAGAGCGTCTGCTAAATGCTTAAAATGTAAATGTAATGTAAAATGTAGAGATTTCAAGTAAGGAATTTTCTATGTTTTCCAGAGCTTCGATTATTCATAACAAGATCGTATTGTATTGCATTATACTATAGGATACAATCGGGCTGGTCTGGGGGTTCTGAATGGATTTCTGTGTCGGGAAATGAGCAGGGTTAAATGTTACATGTTGGCCGGGCTGCTGACACAGCTGTGGAGACACTTTCACTTCTTTGTGGGAACTCTCTGTTCTCTTTCTCCATTTACGAGCATTTCTTCCATTTTAAGCATTTAGCAGATGCTCTTATCCAGAGCGACTTACAAGATGTGCATTAATACATGGTAGGAACAATCATGGTTTGTGCAAGAGATCATTGCAGGCATCTGCATACCAAAGGAAAAGGAAAAGGTTAGTAAATGTTTTTTTAGTTTTTTTTAAATCAGGAGTAAGCAGGGATACATAGTGTTGAGCAAGTAGGCAGTGGTGATGACAATTAGGTAGATGTACAGAATTCAGTGGTAGTGAAGTCTGAAAAGGTGGGTTTTGAGTCTCTTGTGGAAGATCAGAAGTGATTCCGCGGCCCTGATCGATTGCGGAAGGTCGTTCCACCAGCGAGGGGTCAGGACAGAGAAGAGGCGAGACCACGAGGAGCGGCTGCCAGGCGCCCAGAGGGATGGGACAATCAGTTTGCCAGAGGAGGCTGAGCGGAGGGGTCTGGCTGGGGTGTAAGGAGTGATGAGTGACTGGAGGTATGGGGGAGCAGTACCTCTAGCTGCTTGAAAAGCAAGCACCAGTGATTTGAATCTGATGCGTGCTGCGATGGGGAGCCAGTGCAGAGAGGAGAGTAGAGGGGTGACGTGGGTGAACTTTGGCTGATTGAATACCAGATGTGCAGCAGCATTCTGGACTAGTTGCAGTGGCTTGATGGCACAGGCCGGTAGGCTACTCTGCAGTCTCTGTGGAGTGGCCTGCCTTGAACCCAGATTGGTTAGGATCAAGCAGGTCATTCTGTAGGAGATGAGCAGACAGTTGGTTATAGACAGCCCGCTCTAGTGTTTTGGAGAGGAATGGGAGGAGAGAGACAGGTCGGTAGTTGGAAATGACAGCAGGATTCAGAGAGGGTTCTTGGAGGAGGGGGACAACATGAGTGCATTTGAGGGAAGAGGGGACAGAGCCAGAAGAAAGAGAGGAGTTGATAACATTGGAGACAAAGGGGAGGATGTCCATAGCAATGGACTGGAAGAGGGGGAAAGGAATGGGATCGAAAGGGCAGGTGGCAGTTCCTAGTGAAGACCAGGTCCAGTTGGTTACCAGCCTTGTGGGTGGATGGGGATTCAGCCACGGTGAAGTTGAAGGACTGAAGCGGATCGAAAGGGGAGAAATCCGCCTCCGGAGGTTAATGGAGTCCGTGGAAGATCTGTCTCAGCAGGTCCAGGTTGAACGGGGCGGCGGTCGTGAGGGTGGGGAATTGAAAATAAAATAGAGGGTATAACCTAAATTGGGAGAAAAACGGGGAAAAATCAGTAAAAAAGAAATGCGGAGGACTGAGGGGTGTGCCATCCGAGGAGTCGGAGGAAGGCGCTGAGTAGTACCCACTTTGGTGCCTTTGAGACCCTCCCCCACAAATAAGTGTCTTCTCAAAAGGCTTCTTACAACAAACTCACTCACTCAAGGAAATAGAAATATGACTATTTCATGACATATTCTCATCCTTATCGCAAACATACTATACATTCTGTATATTTGCATTTGGATTTGGATTTGCGTCTCAAAATATTGAATAGTACCTGCACACTGGTAGTCCTTGATGTAGTGGTTTTATTGTGCGGAACAAATCTTACTTGTATTTCACAATAAATGGAAATATAAGCAAACACATGTTGACATAGCCAAGAATTCTGTAAAGTTGTCTTTTGTCTATCAGCCACGATCTAAAAAGACACACAAAACATGTACAAGCACTCTTAAGTATGAAACAATAGCAATTGGATATTCAAATAAAATAATGCAAGGATTATCATTGTGTGCAATTTCTCACAATGGTTAAGTATTGTGTAGCACATTAAATTATGTACATTCAATTGGCAATAAAAGTAACTCGGGGAAAGAAACAATAGATTGAGAACCGAAGACGGAACTGGTCATTTTAGCAGAAAGGATCTGAAAGGGCGGAATTACTAATCGTTCGAACGCTGTCCTGTCTCTCAAATTCAACTGTGCACAACACTGACATCTATTGGTGATACTTAGTAATGCACCTTTACATGATATACACATTACATCATAAAGTATAGTTGCATTTTTTTGTGTTACAACCAGAATTGAAATGAGGCCAGCTAAACGCAACAGCTAAATGTAAAGCATTGAAATGTTTTTATTTTTCTCTTGAGTCACACAGTACCAAACAATTTAAAGGGGCAAAAATATTTTTGTTGTGCAACAAAAAATTATGAAAATTGAAAAGCTGATATCTTCTTGGATTATTTTGCCTCATGGTCCTTATTCAAATGCTAAATATACAAATATTGGCGGATGGATTCATAACAATCCACGCACATTTGGTTTTCAGAGGACCTTCAAGGTGTAGACCACATCTGTGTGGTCCTCGGTATAATTTATTGCCGATTAGCTCAGATTTGGAGGTGTGCACACCTCTCTGACTGCATAGGTGGGTCATATCTCTATGGGAACGCCATAGCACTCCTCAGGTGTCAGCTTGGTGCCTCCTGCTCTGTTCGTAAGACCAGTTTGTCCCCAATTTCTCCTTGGACCTTCCTTGCTTGGTCTGGGAACTGTGTCAGCACTTGTTTTGAATGACTGCCGTTTTCCACCATTCCATTTCTCAGATTTCACGTGAGATTTCACAGAAAAAGAACTCCCCGTTGTGGTTGGCAGAGGGACAACATGGACTCTTAAGTGGCACGTCTGAAGTCCCACTCCCTAGCAACGGCTTTAAACTGTTGTGAAGTACACAGGACATTGTGAGTCATGTTGCAATACGGTAGCAAAACACTCGGTGAAGAGAGCAACTTGTTTTTATAAAGTCAACCTGTTGGTAGTGATGGCTGATAATTCATTACTCTAGATCATTATTCTGGATTACACTGGTCTACAAAAAAAACTTTGGAAACTGGTTTTGGCTCATTTTGGGCTGCTGAATCCAAATATGAGCTCAGATTTGCTCTATCATATCAAGTTATCTATGCTCCATATTCATGGATTTTACAAAAGTTGACCATCCAGTCTGGCAATCTTGGTGGGGATAAAACAGCAAAAGCTTGATTATTCTCACCAAAACTACTTCATTTAGGGCCTTAAAATAATTTTACAAATGTTTTAAGTCATAAAAACATGTTTTACATAAGTTTGTTTTTTGTGATTTGCAGCTGTGAAGACTCTACCTAATCTAAGTTTTACAATTAAATATTGTAATTGAAGTAGGTACCTTTCATTGTAAACATTTTTGCATCTATCGATCTTCTAATGCAACTTTGCAACTTTGAGTGTAAAATTGCTGTTTTCTCAAAAATAATGATTTTTCATAGTTAAAAAACCTGATGTGATAGGCAAAAACTAATGCCAGATTTGGATTCAGCACCCAAAAGTTTGCTAGAATCCGTTGAAAAACCCCATGCAAGAAAAATCGTGTTGACCAGTGTTATTATTCTAGATCACGATACTGAAAAGGCCCTCTCGGTCCCAGGACAAACGTTGCAGGCGGCAGTGTTAGCATAATGGTTAAGGAACTGGGCTTGTAACTGACAGGCTGCAGGTTCGATCTCAGGTGGAGACACTGCCGTTGTACCCTTGAGCAAGGTACTTATCCTGAATTGCTTCAGTAAAATATCCAGCTGTATGAATGGATTGTATGTAAAGAAATGCAAACTGTGTAAGTCGCTCTGGATAAGAGCGTCTGCTAAATGCCTAAAATGTAATGTAAATGTAATGTTGCTCTAACACAAGAGAGCTCCTTGCATGGCGTGCGCTCAGGATGGGGATGCTACCAGCTGGCACAATGCAGGTCCCCTGACCATGGAGGTGTTTTGTATGCAGCAGCATAAACGGAAGCTAGCATGCGACACTATGCACCTAGGGCTGTTGTGGGTGTGCTAGTTTGATGTTGTGGTTAAGGAGCTGGGCGTGTGAAGTCGCAGACTCCATTGTCAGATGGGGCAAAAGTTTAGTAATTTTTGTGAAATCACAACAAAAGGATACAGTCAGGATCTGAATTATTGGCATCCCTGATGAAAATTAGCAAAAAAGTTGTATAAAATAAATGATACAGGTTATGAGCTATATTGTATTCTCAAAAAGAAAATGGTAAAACTATATTATTTTATTCCAATACCATTTTTCAGAGAATTTATTTTTCTTCTAAAAAGATACGCCAACAGCTTTACATTTAGCTGGCCTCATTTCAATGCCTTACGTTTGCATACCTGTTCCCAACCTTTCTCCGTACCCTTATCACTTTAATACTGCAAATACTTCACACCCATAATTTGACTATATTCCACTGATCAGGTTATGCTGACACCACCCATTAGCCGCCTATAACATATCTTCTAAAACGTATATTCCTAAACCACAGCAGTGAACAGTTCTTTCTGGGTTATCTTTCCAGAAGGCCTTTGACCAACTCCTGGCCACCTTCCAACCCTGGCACTGTGCGTCTTAATGCACTCTCCCTTTGCAATTTATGCTGAGCAAATGCAGCAGCCCTGCATCTGAACTGAATCAAAAGGGCTGTATGCGTATAGGCACACACACACACAATGCAGGGCAGGGCAGAGCTGGGGCATCGACTTGGCTATTCCACAGCGTCAGCAGGATCACTGCTGCATTGCCAATCAGCCACACCCCGTAATATGGCAACACACAATCAGTAACATCCACAGAAAAGATTCACCCAGCAACAGGTCTGAATCCTAAATGAAGGTAATGAGCACATGGACATGTTTATATGGGCATGTGTGTGTGGTGTGGAAGTTCTAATGGTGTTCTTGTGGTTTTCTCACTACAGAAGTGCTGCTTTCCTGTGTGTGTTCATGCAACTCAGGATTCACGCAAATTGAAGCTGTCCCATGGGCTATGTGACCTTCTGGACGACCTGTACCCTGTCCAGCCTGTGGATTTGGGAGAGGGGAAGGGGTGGCTGAAGGGAAGCCCGGTGGACATTGAACTGGGGCCCTGATCTTCTGACCAAACCAGCACCACGCAGATGAGGGCCCTGGTGACCAGTGGCTCCCAGTGCCTCTTTGCCATTCATCCAGGACAGGTCAGTGGCTTCCCCCTCCTTGCCCCAATCCATAGGCTCTGCCTGGGACCTGGCAAAGCTGCACCATCGATGATATCCAGGTTCCCCTGCAGCAAAAAGCAGGATTAAGGAGTTTACTGCCTACTTTTGGAAATATTTTTATTGTGCGACATCCAATTGGATGAAGCCCTGAATTTTCTCCCCCACCCCCAAAGATATTTCCCAGAAGTTAGCCGGCAAACCCATTAATCCCAATTTCGTGAAATACACCCCAGGCGAATGCGGTGAAGTGCCAAGAAGATTCCCGGAGATTGGAGCCAGTATCTCCGGCCGTGGATGCTGCCAAGTATATAAGAGTTTTCTTCTATATCAGACAGATTTTTACCTGACAGTTTCGACGGAAAATCTAACCGAAGAAAACTATGATCTAAGTAAATATAGACACTATGAACTTATTTGAACTAAATGTATATATTTATATATATAAGCCTAGAACCTTAAGGCCCTTCTGCCTCCAGCGGCACAGGCTAGCAGCCACCTCCCCTGGCCGGCACTCTTCTGTCCTGATTGACCAGGACAGAGTCCACTAGCACGCCCTGACCCAGGAACACCGCTCCCTCTCAGCTTGTTCTCATGGCAACTCCTGCTGACCGCTCGTTATTTTTGCTGACTGTGGCGAACAAGCTTTTTTTTGGAAAAAAAATATGCTACTTGTGAAGACGAGTCCCACTTGAATTAACATCCTCAGAGACAATGAGACACGGGACACGGGAGTGCAAGTTTGAAGGTTCGATTATTTTTTTAATGCCGACAGTGTTGAACTCTCCAATAAGCATACTGGACACAGGAGTGAAAATGGCTGTAAATACCTCAATGCCTTCATGTGTAAAATGCAAACGTTGGAATATACAAGATTGCCCTCGGCCATCTCTGAAACACCCTGAAAGCGCCAAGCGTGATCTGCCCATGTCTACGATGCCAGGGGAACGTCCTTGTGACATCATCGACCCCCTGCAGTGGTCAGGGCCCAGTAAAGCCAGCCTGAATTCCAGTTCATGGTATTAAGAACACCTGTGTGCTGGGCTCAGCTCCGGGTGAGCAGGTATGAAGACACAAAAATGGCCAAACTTTCAGAGAACCGTCGGGTCGACTGAAGGACATGAAGGAGAGTTGATCGGCACTGACGGGCCAGATGCAAATCTAAACGTGAGTTCCACACAAAACACAGGAGTAAACAGTTCCAGAAGCTAGCTTTGAAGCTCTTTTACCAAGGCTAGGTCACCCTCCTTCCATAAAGGTAATGCATGATAACGAGTACTTTATTCAGGGAAAACCAAACACCTGTGGATAAAGTGACAGCTCTAGGGTAGATTTACATTTTTCCCACACGTGTGTTGGTGTGGGTCTGACTCCACAAAAGGGATTGCCGGGCCAGAAAGGTGCCACCAAACAATTTTGGTTTCTTAAACATTTGACTTAATTCAACTTAAAATCCCACCACAAAATACGCACGGCAAAAAACGAAGTCTGCTTGCTCTGGTGGAGGGTATTTGTAAAACTGGTGGGTTTCGTGTGAAAGGAACCCTGGATATTGTCTTGCTTAAGAGCAAGTGGATTGTGGAGTCGTGGTTGAAGAAATAGTTAACTGACGGTCCTGAACGGTACTGCAAAGAAACGGGGAAGGGTGGGGGACACATTCCATGAGGTCGAGAGGTCAAAGGTCGAACAGGGCGAGCCCTTTGCGTGGGCTTTTTGGTGTTAGTGATGCAGCTTGGCATTTAAACCGGGCACCGAAACACGCCCTTTTCAAACGAAACAGCAGAACAGACGGTACTCTGTACTGACTTTGTTAGGTACTTTTCCGTTCACAAACCGGGACCAAACCGGGAGAAATCCTGAGTGCTCGTTAGAGAATACAGCAAGGTTTTAGACCAGACTTTGAAAATGTCGGAGAAGCATCGCTCAATTGTGCATATGTTGTCCTTCCAGGATGTCAAAAAGCCAGCTGGGAGATGGACAGGATAATGGGCTGGTTTTAGGGGCAAGAGCGGCCAGCCAGTGCTTACTGCAGACACTGGGAAGAGAGCAGTGTGCCAATGCACTGATGAGGTCAGTTACACCAGTTAACAGGGGAATGGGAGGGGGGGGTGGACTGGACTGCATGTAGGTGTAAACTTCAAATGGATGCCCATCTCCTGACTATCACCCTACTTCAGTGGTCTCCCCAGGTTTAACGCAACAGAAATCCACAAGCAAACACAGAACATACATACATGTGCATATATATGGTGCATCGAATTCAACTCTGTGGTATGTCATTTCAGTCTTTCATAGTCCTATATTTTGGGGGAAATTATTTAAATGAATACTGCACCTCATTGTTGTGTAGTTCAAAGTTTTGTACTCCATACATATGGTCAAATAAATAATTTGAGCATTTGCAAGATCGAGGACATCGAATCATGGAGGAAAATTACCCCGTTTCTCTTCCATGTAATTTTTCATATAGACGGCAATATTTCAATAAAACAATTTCATTTATATTCTTAAGCTAAGTGAGGGATAGCCATACCATTGACACAATATATACACTGTATATTTAAATATAAAAATAGTTTTACAGACTGCAGTTTGCCCCAAGAAAATGGAACCGTGCTTGACAGTCTAGGGAGATTCACCTGAAGGGGGGTTGAACTTCAAATTCCTTATGAAAAGAAAAACTGTGTAAATTGTACATTTACAACTGCTATTTAAAAAAAGAATGACACTTCAATCAGCCTTATATTCAAATATCCCCCCACACATACACAGAAAAAAATAAACTATCAAATCAAGGAGTCAAAAGTTCATATCTGTACAAAGCAGCTGTACTTAAAATATGCCAGACATTGAAAACCATATACAGTGCATTTACAAATATACAAATTGTGATTCGGCTACCGGGAACGAAAATGACAGTTGAGCAACACATAAAAATAAGAATAAATTCTCATTCTCCTAGATGATTGGGGAGGGGGGGGAGAGAAGTATGTATTTTTTAAAGTTTTGCTCAAAATGGAAGAACTCCATTTCTATACTAATTTTCATTCATTCGCACGCCTCTGCAAACCTGAAACCTAATGGAGTGTGTGGCTTTCTTAAAAAGATTTGAAACAAACCAAGGCCTGGATGAAGAGGGTTTCGCGCTCAGAGGCAGTCTCGCGTCCCGCTTCCGAGGGGGACAGACAGACTGTCGATAGGGGGGGGAAATCGGGTGTGGGGTCCGCCTCTGCAGTCAAACTCCAGTGGTGTCGTTTACTGGGACGAGCGTTCCTCAGGGAGGACAGACTGGAGAACGGGCCTGCACCCTGCCGGACCTCAGAGCGAGGGAGGGAGGGAGGGAGGGAGGGAGTGATGGTGGTGGTGGAGGTGGTCGTTGTGATGGTGGTGGTGATAGCAGCACATCCCACTCCTCTCTTTACCCGGAACAGGACATGCCCCTGCCACGCCATCCTCAGACCCCATTGGCACTCATCTTGTTTTTCTGGGACACCTCTGCACCTTTGGCCTGACGGGAGGAGGCAAGACACGTGTAAGACTCTCCGCCAGGACGAAGCCAGCAATCGTACGCACACTGCATTCAGAGGAGGCGAACAGCACTTTGGGTCCAAGGACGGCGCACAGAGACCTGAGGAAAGCGGGTGTATTTCTTTGTCCTTTGGTAATTCACCAAACGTGTGGAGCATTAAAAAGTGTGCATTCAAGATTCTCCACTGCGCCAATCAAACGGTTCCGTGTGGCTCAGTAGGTAGAGCATGGCGTTGGCAACGGTTAGGTTGTGGGTTCAATCCCCACTGGGGCCACATATACTGAAAAAGTGTATGCATTCACTACTGTAAGTCGCTTTGGATAAAAGCGTCTGCTAAATGGCATATAAAAAATACATTAAAAAACGGCAGGGTCCAACCGGAACTCTGGGGCAGGACAGTGGAGTCGTCAGACGAGTACGATTTTTATCTGCGATTAAAATGGATAAAAATTTAAAAAGTTGGCTGTGTCCGATGACACCCCACGTATTAGCCGGCGTCTACAACGGAGCTTCTAGTGAGGGAGTGCTATATCTCATAAATATTGGGACTTACTTGTATTACTTGAGCTGCAATTGGTGGCATGTCTGGAGTAACCTTACTGGATTTTTCCACAATTTCTTCCTCCTTGAACACAGAAAAGAGATACATTTACTAAAGATGGTGCAAAGACATCGGAGTCAAACATGTCCATACAACGGGGTGCGTGGAGAAATGTATACATGGAAAAAACATATGAATCTCCAAGGCAAAAGGAGTCAAATGTGAATATGTACACATAGTGCCAAATACAAACTTCTAGAATTTTAAATTTTTTTATTATTTCGCCAAACATTTCCAGAACTGGAAACCATAGCTTCCACTGGACCGTAAACGTATCTTGGATTTCCACGACGCAAGTGCTGAATCTGCCACCTGCTGAGGATTTGCCACCTTAACCAGACCGATGCGTGATTTGACCTGAGCACAGGTGTTTGCGCCAACTCACTTTTCTGTCCTTAATGACGGGGGCGGAGTCCACCAGCGTGTCGGAAGGGGGCGGGGCCGGAGTCGCGAGCGTGTCAGGCGGGGCCGAGGCAGGCTTGTCCTGGGTCTCTTTGCTTTCAGCCGGGGGAGGAGCGACCTTCTACAACAACGCAGAAAGCAGCCCAATTTCACACCGAAACCGAAGGCCGCTGCGTAATCTCAGACCGTTAATGTTGTGTTCTTATGGCCCTATCCGCTTGACATTTGCGGGCCAGCATGCACATATCGTTTTAATGTCAAATCTCAGATATGCACGTGACAAAGGTCACAGCATGTGTGCACTGAGTACAATCTAGTCCTGTGATAAGCAAGGACCGTTTCCACAGCTCTGCACATTATAATTAATGACATCATCCTTTTTCTTTGGTGACACCCATCATCGAGGCGAATTACAATATTTGCCTTTTTTTTTTTTTTTTTTACCTGGGAGTTCATCAAAACAGCTGGACTTGAACTGTCACTGAGGCAACCTTCCTTGTTCAAGCATCAGAGACAGAGAGACAGAGAGATTCTTCACATTGCTGGAGGAGGCCTACCTCCAGTTTGGGCACAGGCGGGATGACAGGGGGCTTCAGGTCAGTCAGGTACATGGCCCGGGACAGCAGCAGGAGCGACGGGGGAACGTTCTCCTTCAGATGCAGATCCAGCCACTGGCACATTGAAAAGGGAGAAGTCAGAGCACCGTACACACAGAGAGACACACAGAGACACACACACATATCTGAGCTAGCCGATAAACCTCAGGCTGAATCACCCTTGAATGCCACCCCTCAACTTTACAATCTCTGTAATTAGATCTAATTTAACGACACTGTCATGTAGTGAGCTGCTACACATACACATTTTATAACCGTTGCTTTATGCAAAGCCACACTGGTGAACACAGGGTACCTGCTGTAGCTGCTGCCGCAACTGATCGGTGGTCAGCCCCAGGGACCTCATTCCTCTGCTCCTGCAGGCGGCCTGCAGCTCAGACACGCTCATGGCAGGCACGCCCTCCATGGCTATCATCTACGCACACACACACGCGCACACACACACAGTTACGCAACAGCAAATAGCTCTGCGCGCACGCTGCACAAGAACAACCAGAAAAGAAAACTCGGAATCTCGCAGCACGGAGAGTTTCAGAAGTTCTGGCGAAGGGGTTACAAAGAGGAGCTCGGATGTTCCCAGGCTGAGGAAACCCTCTCAGCATTTTATTTCCTTTCCGAACAAAACGGGGGAGCGTTCTCCTTACTACAGGAAGTACAGCAACTCCTTGTTTAGCGCAATCTAATGCACGCTCACAGAGGCCATTTTAAAATGATACAAACGAAGACGTGCTAATGCTTCATTCATTACTGGGTGAGCGATGGGAGGGGTTTTTGCAGTAGTGGCGGCAGTGTTAGTGTAATGGTTAAGGAGCTGGGCTTGTAACGCAGGTTCCATTCCCAGGTGGGGACACTGCCGTTGTACCCTTGAGCAAGGTACTTAACCTGAATTGCTTCAGTAAAAATATCCAGCTGTATAAATGGACTGTATGTAAAGGAATGTAAACTGTGTAAGTGGCTCTGGATAAGAGCGTCTGATAAAATGCCTAAAATGTTAAATGTAGTGAATGGATAAACAGAAATGATCAATTTCAGAAAAACAATAGCGCGATACCGACACGTTGGCTTGCGGGCTCCGCCCCCTCTCTCACCTCGTCGTCGGACTTGATGGTCCGCAGTTGCATCATCAGCTGGAATCTCAGCAGGTTATTGGTTCCGATTGGCTGCAGCTCCAGCAGCTTGCACAGGGCCACCAGCTGGGGGCGCTCCAGGTGCTCCAGAGTGAGCTCATCCTCGAACAGCTTGGAGAACTTGACGATGTCCTTGGTGGTGGGCTGCTCTCCCGTGTGACGAACCTGGTGGAAGGGGGACACGGACACAGAGTCAGACCCCCCGACCCCGAAAACGAGGTCATCTCGTGCCAAGAGCCTCCTGCTCAAATCTTGCTCTTTCAGGTTTGTGCTCCATCTGGGTATCGACTGCCGAATGGTTCGCTATGGTCTCGTTTTTCCCAATACGGGGGGAGGGGGGACCACATGGCACTGTATAATGTAAACTTCCAGTGTCCTTTGCTTTATCATCGCATGGCGAGAACCCTCGACCTTTCTTGGTGAGCTTCTTCAACATATACGTTTCAGCCCAGACACTTTGAGTTAATGACTGACACAGCTGGGAGATAACCCGACACCATCCCGTCTGTGGACGGTGACGATACAAAAACACAACGCCATTCGTCTCCTTACATCCTGGTCAAAAACAAATCGGGTAGCACAAGGAAAACAGAAAAAGGTAGGTGGTTCTGTGTGGTTCAGTAGGTAGAGCATGGTGCTGACAATGCTTAGGTTGTGGGTTTGATTCCCATTGGGGCCATATACTGAAAAATGTATGCATTCACTACTGTAAGTCCTTTTGGATAAAAGCGTCTGCTAAATGGCATGTATTATTATTATATTGTTACACAGAGGTAAAACTCACACAACTTCATGAGAATTTGCCATTGGACAGTAGCCTTGTTGTTACTGTTGATCACACTGAACGCTATGCGAAGAGGCAAAATGGCTGAAGTCAATTTCAATTTGAGGGCAGAATAGTTGCGTCTCAGCAGGGTTTGCTTAAGGTGACACAAACCTTGAGGTGGATGTGATGTGCTCGAGGTGAAAAAGGACAAACACAAACCAGCTGGACCCTGTGGCTCCTCAGGACCAGGGTAAGACTAGGGCTGGCGTTGTCACGGTAGCGGGTGAGCGCGCTTTTGTGGAAAATGGGCGATTGGGGATTTGTTTACCTTCTGCACGTAGGTAGAGAATCTCTGCGTCTCGTCTTCGGTCTGGGCCTTGTTCCTCCTGGCCATCTCGGCGATGGTCTCCTGCAGGAACTTGGCCAGCTCCAGTTTGGCCGCCAGACCCTTCTTCTGCTTCTCCTCCTATAGGGAGAGAAGAAACAAGAGGCTCGTGACCGGCCTATTCTCACATTACATTACATTACAGGCATTTAGCAGACGCTCTTATCCAGAGCGACTTACAGTTTACATTTCTTTACATACAATCCATTTATACAGCTGGATATTTACTGAAGCAATCCAGGGTAAGTACCTTGGATCGAACCTGCGACCTTTGCGCTACAAGCCCAGCTCCTTAACCATTATGCTAACACTGCCGCCTCACCACAGGCACAAACCCTGCTTACTCCCCCCAGCAGGGAATCAACGCGCTAATGAACGAGGGGGCATGACCGTATTATGAAAGTCACCCACAGCATGTGACTTTGCTTCAGAGCACAGACCAGTCGGGCTGTGGCACAACAGTAGCGGTACAGTAGCGGACTTGACTCAACATAAACCATGTGCTCTGTACGTTCTGAGGGGCCCCCATCAATTAGGGAGCTCGGACGGACACAGCAGGAAGGCACGAGGAAATTTCCCGAAATCGTTCGGCCATCAAAAACCCCCGCTCAACAGTACCAACGTTTGAGGACATTTGAGTGGACAGTTCCTAATCCTTTTCTCCTGAGCTGCTCGCTCCTGAATGCCTTCTCTACCCAAAGGAATTCAGCCTGGGCTCCTCAGTAGGTTTAGAGTTATGCTTACAGTCGAGACATTTCCCCAGTTTACATGTTTAGAATAAGACACTGACAGAAACGATGGCTGTTTCCATAACAACGTTAAAGCAGGGGGAGGGGATCCATGTTTGCATGGCTAACCTAGATCTTTCATTCAAGGCCACCGGATTTCTGTATCAAGACACCACATAACTTACTGTGGTGAAGGCAACTAGGAGTCTAGGGCAGTGAGGAGAGAGGTTTCAATGACTGCTTTGAACCAATCGTACCATTTTGCTAAGGTGAACATAGACTTCAGTTTGGGGTTCAAGTCTAACGGCCATTATAAAACATGTGCATACAATACCTCTACAGTCAGAATGGAATGCACCATTCAGCGAATTTAAATTCAGACTTGCCTTCTTGGTCTCTGTTTCAAAGGTGGAGGGCAGCATTTCAGGGAAGAGCTTGAGGAAAACGGGAAGCAGGAACTCCATGAAGGGGACGATGATGAAGACCATGAAGGGCAACAGGCGGAAAAGGTCGGCACAGGTCCGCATCAGCTGGGGGGAGATGACAGTCCGATTAGCATCACACACTGGCTCCGGTACAAGGCAGCAGCTATCCAGCGGTCTCCCATGAGACACAACATGCCCACACATATTCTCCATCGCCGCAATTCAAAAATGTACTAAACAAAAATGTTTTGGCAAAACCTGATTTTTACATGCCTTACTGCAGATGTCTCATACCAGGTTTCTCTGGCCTTCAGAAGCCCCTGCCTTGTTGATACTGGACATAAGATTATATAAAATCAGTTATGGAACACTTATTTCCAAATTTCGTGCAAACAAAAGCCTTTTTCAGCACTCCCTTGCCATGGTATTTTAGCCAAATTGCTGGGATCCATCTGCTCCCTCGCCCTATTAATTTTGGGGAGAATTAGAACACTGAAGCCAATCACACTTGGCACCACTGCTTGGGTTTCTTGTTTCCTGAAGGTTTCCGTTACACCGTTGCAAGCTGGCACACCTCCCACCCCCCTGACACACTTCCTGAGTCCCAGCTGCCACAGGGTTCACACAGGGTTCAGAAAAGTTCCCCTTTCAAAGGCACGGCGGTCGCACGGACCTGCAACTGTGCCATAAAGAGGGCCGAGTGCAAAACCTTCACAGTGGACCACAGCCTGCTGCGAGATGGACACAGTTTATGGCACGCTGTTTTGTTTGAAGCACTCATGGGCTGTGTTCGAAACCGTTCCCTATTACCTAAATAGTGCACTATATAGTGTGTTCGCCAATTTGTTCAACACACTATATAGTGCACTATTTAGGGAATAGGGAACGGTTTTGAACACAGCCATGGTCTTTTAAGGGTTAGTTAGTCACATTCTTCTTTTTGGGCACTCTTGATAGAGGATATCAATTTCCAAATGGTTACAGGTTTCAGAGAATTTGTTAGCATTAGAAGGAGTATGAAAATGGGGCTGAATAACAGGTTTTTTTTTTTTGCAAGCTAGCATAAAGAAAGTATTTTATGCCATGGACTACTGATAAATCTCGGTCGCAGCAGATCAAGCGGTTTTAGCTCATGGTTTCTGCTTTAATCACATTAAATTAGGTTATTAAACCAGCAAAAAGTCACAGGTGTTCATCATAAAATAGGCTACACCTAACAATCAAACAAAAGCAGCTTTTGGCAGCCACTGCTCCACCACAGCATCCCAGCACAACGGGCACAGCAGCCTAGCAGCCTAGCAGCTTTCCCAGCAAATTCAAGCCCATAAACAGAGTCTCAGAGTAGGAGTGCTGATCTAGGATCAGGATTCCCACGTCCTTATCCATTATGAGCTCAAAGTCAGAACTGATGCTAGATCAGCTCTCCCACCCCATGAACACAGGCCCAAGATGCAGGAATCACACAGATATGTTAATGATAGATGCACAACCAGCATTGAGGAGGAAACAAAAAAATAAAAAAATAAAAAAATAAATTCATCCTGGTTTAAGGACCGTTCATGAGGACCTCAGTGCTCGATAGAGAAACGGTCAGTAAGCGGTCAGTAGATGAGCCGTACCCTTCTCCGTTCTCTCCTCGTGAGCAGCTGACCATGCAGCAGCTGCCAGACCATTCTGCCCGCGATCTTGGTGTCGATGCCCAGAAGCCGGAATCCATTGTAGTAGTGTTTCAGCTCGTCAATAACCTTCTGCCCCAGGGACTTCCTTGCCACCACTTTATCTGGTACCTTGGGAGCAGGGGTGGGAGAGTGAGGAGGAGGAGGAGGAGGAGTAGGAGGAGGAGGAGGAGGAGGGGGCGGGGGAGACATGGAAGTGGCAGGGTCCCTCTTTGCGGTGTCATCCCCCGCAGATTTGTCCTTCGCGTCCTGGAGCCATCGGCAGGAGCTGTGCAAAGAGCGTGCCAGCACGCAGCTGGACCTGGCGTCCCTGGCGTGGGTCAGAGCGATGTGCCTCGCGGTCCGAGCCGGACGGTTGGCGAGCTCCGGGTGGTAGCGGATATACGCCGTGGACGGGAGAGAGCAGCAGCTGTGTCTCTTAGAGAGCAAGTAGGACCCCCTGCAATTACACATTCAGCCATCAATCTCCATCCATCCATCCATCCATCCATCCATCCATTATCTAAGCCGCTTATTCCTGGTCAGGGTCGCGGGGGGGGGCTGGAGCCTATCCCAGCATGCGTTCCGGGCGAGAGGCAGGAATACACCCTGGACAGGTCGCCAATCCATCTCAGGCCATCAATCTCTACAAAGCTATTATATGACGGACAGCATATGCATCATCTGGCTATTAATAACATAATAATAATATATGCCAATTAGCAGACGCTTTTATCCAAAGCAACTTACAGTAGTGAATGCATACATTTTTCACTATATGTGGTCCCAGTGGGAACTGAACACACAACCTAAGCGTTGCCAACGCCATGCTCTACCCACTAAGCCACAGAAATCCACCGATTAGAAACTTTGTGCTTTTCATTAATTGTACAGTAATGCCTTCAGATGTCATGCTGAATGTGCCTTTGGGAATACTTTTTTAGAATACATAATGAGGAGATCGGGCCATTCAGCCCATCTAGGCTTGTGTCCTAATGTGTCATGTCCTAATCTAAAGAGTATCTAGTACTGCAACTAGCCTGGACTTGAATAGAAGTGTTTCTGCCTCAACTACCCGACCTGGCAAGCTGTTCCAGGCATTGTCAACTCTGTTATCAACTTTAAAATAAATCATTTTACAGTGGTGAAATGACACAAATGATTGAGTTATTCTTCCCCCAAGTGTTTCATCTGTGTTCTATACATCTACTTAAAAGCCGTTTTGTTTCCCGTGTAGGATCAACACTACTCATCTAATGATTAACCTTTTCAAGACAAAGACAATAGGACCTGCCATTGCCAGTGCTTGGCAGAAGTACTCCCTTCATCAATTCCTTGCATTTTTTTAAATTTCCCATAACGAGGAGGATTTCTTACCTTGATCTCGTTACTGCGAATAGCACCTGAGAGCTGAACACTGCCATGTTCATCGCAGATCGAGGGTCTTCTGAAACGAGACCACCAATTAACGGAACGTTTAAACGCAGGGATGCTTGCGCATAACAATGGGAGGATTACACATAATTTCTAAACACCTAAAACAAATCGAAATGTTTGTTGGGTGGAACATAAGCCCAATACGCTAAAACGCAAAAGGAACACACGATAAACAACATCGTACTGTCAGTCACGTGTCAAGCAGACGGCTCAATCACGGCGTTGTTTATAAAACAGGGCCAATTGAACAACCCCCCGTGGCATGCTAACGTTAACCAGCTATTTCAAATAGTAAGGCCCATAATACCGTGTCTGGGCGGAGCGCAATAACGCCGAACTAAAGAACGTTACGTTTTATCGAAAACTAATGTTTACAGGCTAGATTGTGTTTGGAGTTACTTCATGCGGGCAGATATACTAGTATTACTAACGTCGTTGGGCATTCTCGCTTTCGTCATTTAGCGAACGTTGGCTAGCTAGACATGGCCGTCAGTAACTGCACATGTCAGTAACTTAGATCTGGAACGAAAACAGATCGTGTGTCAAATTGTTAGGCTGGCAATGTTAACGTAGCTAACGAGTTATACGGTAAGTAGCCATCGGCTGTGCTATTCTTACTAGCTAGCTAATGTGAAGTGGCTCAAGCAAAGTAGCTTAGCTGCTACAATGTCACATCACGACTCGCTACAAACAAAAGACAATGCTAGCTTACGTAGCCCGTTAGCTGACAACCGGGTGTGTGTGTGCAGCGTTGCGTAACGTTAGCTATCCTAGCCATCTATTTAGCAAGCTTGCCAATTCAGTTCCCGTAATGTAGCAAATACAATCACCACATACACCAAATGGCCTTGGCGAGCCGAGGTAGTCGGTGCGACCTATTTTACTGAGCTAGCTCGCTGTCATTATAACGTAGGTAGCTCGATGGCTAAGCTAAGCTAGGTAGCTTGCCATCTGGATTTCGCCGTGCACCGTTAAACAATTTGGCTAGCTGTCATCGATCGTCTCCTCGGCTAGTTTACGAACAAAACTAACGTTGTACTCTTGAAGAGAATTACTTTCAATAGCGAAAGCAACTCGCTGGCTAACCTTGCTAACGAGCTAATGCCGGAGCGAGTCATCAAAACGACGTTGGGAGCCTCACTTTCACTTTGCGAATATTACCAGAATAAGGCCAGCGACAGTGCGACATATCATCATTTACCTGGGACAATTACGTTATCCTGAAAAAAAACGTATACTACTCGTAGAGCAGATGGGATGACTGGTTAAAAAAATGGAGCTTCGTTTGTGTGAACAGTCCTCCTCGGTGGTCAAACGTCCTGTTTCAGCGATAGCGGGCCGTTTGTGTAGAAAATGCGATAATCCATTCAAAGTTGTACGCTTTTCGGTATGACTGAACCCGAGAGACAGAAATAACGACGTTTGGACTAATAAACCCATTTACGAAGGGTTTATTAGTCAGCTTCTTGTCTTCCTTTAGTGAAGCAGGTAGTCCTCGCTGGTACAGCCGGGCCGAGTACAACACCCGCTACTGTAACAAGGGAGGTTACTGTCGGTCGAACAAACTTGACTGCGCCTGACGCGTTTGATCAGGCGAGCGTTCGATGCGCTTGACGGACAAGCCTAAGCACCAATGGCGACACTGTATTTTTTCCCATGCCGTAACGACGTAGACCAATCATATCTAAGGACGGGACACATGGATACGTGTAGCAGGTATTGTTGGTACTGCAAACATTACTCTGCTCCGGCCTTGTTTTCTTTGCATCTCTTTGATTTCGCGTGAACACCTCTCTGTCTAGATTGACAGGCGGAAACATTTGAGAATATATAACACCGCAAAACAATATTAACAATATTAATTAGCCGAGCGCTGCAAAATTCTAAAAAATATATACAGTGGCTTTAAAAAAAAAAAAAAATTGGTTGTATCTGGTTGTTGTTTAATTATTTCTCATAAGATTTGTGTATTTTATTGAATGCGCTTTTTAAACATAACATCTCAAATGAATCAGCCTATAATATTAGATATTCACGTCACCTGTATTATCCCCGTTATTCAATGCTGTAGTTTCAAATCTTCACCAACAGAGGGCATTGTTTGCCTAACATTTGCATTCAGGCCTTCACTTGAGACTTCTTCTTTCCATGAATAAGCGTAGCTGCTTTTTTTGTCCACGCTTAAAGCGCAATGGAACCAGAACCCGTGTTATATCATTAATATCTGCACGGCTAGGGGCTGTCCGCCGAGCGCCTGAGTGCCATTATTCAGAACACGGGTTCGAGTTACATTTAGCTTTTATAAAACCGATCCATCCAGAGATATCCGAATATAGTCAGAAAAGTGAGATAAGACCAATTCTAATAGAAACTTTAACGGAACAAGGTGTATTACATTGTTGGGTCACTGAGCCACGAGAGTTCAATTTCTGAACTTGGCGAGGATTCACGCAGAATCATTGAACCGAGGCGGCTGCATGAGATTTTTTTTAAAGTCTAAATAAATATATTATGATGGACATTTTACATTGTTTCACATCTATGATATTTGTTAGTGGAAGGCACAATGATGTACGAACATAATATTTGGCCGTGCTTTATCATGAATATCGGCACGGCTTGGTCTGATTGATCAAACAGCATCCACGGCCGAAACCATCGGATTGATAATGCTAACAAGCACCAACTACATTGGCATGGCAATGTTAGTTTATCAACTTTCCCTGACAACAGGAAAAACGGCGTTGTTTTAATTATAAATTGTGAATTTAGTTAATCTTATTTTATTTATATTTGGGCTTATTCTTGTCATTTTAATACAAAACATACAAATATGTCATGCTCTATACAAGTAGATTCACTGGAAAATTTCACTTTTCACCCTTGTGACCTGTAAGGCATGGTCTGCATGTAATTCTTTTGTATTATGTTCATGTTAACATTACTATTACTTCTACTACTACTACTAATAATGCAGTATCAATATTATTATTATTATTGCTAGGTACGTCTGCAATATAATATATTGTGTCATAAATGGAAATAAGCACATCAGCACAAGATATAGGTATCCAACGCTGAAATAGAAACTAGTTACCACATTTTCCCGCATCCATAAATAGCTGACGAGATACATCAGAATGTAAATCTCAAATAATCGTTTCTAAATAGGCAAAAACATTATTTTCTTTCGTTAAAGGGAAATAAACTACACATCCCGGTATGCCTTTTGAAGTTGCATCCTGGCCAATCGGGAGATTGTGGTTTTGGCGCTGAGCAGAGAGACAGGGCCCGAAGCAGGGAGCTTTTGTTACAGCTAGAGGGAGAGAGGGAGACAGTAATATTAAAATACATAGGGAGCGAGATTTATCCAAATTCCCCTCCAACATCCCGCAAAATCCAAGGCCCTCTCTAAAATCGACAGCTACTAAGCGAGGCATGGGAATCGAGAAGTGAGCGTTAATCACCCTAGTTTTCTGTAAATACATTGAGTTAGCAAGCGAAGGGGCCTGCACTTAACCATTTCTCCAAGCTTTTGTTGTATCTGTTTTTTTATATATTGCACCAGGAAGCTCAAATATTGGGTGTATGTGTTTAGAATGGAACACGCTGAAGGTATTGGCATTTTTTAATTTTAATCCGTTTCTCATCCTTTCTCTCTCCCTCTATCCTTCTCGCTCTGTCTATTAAATAACATTATTGTTGTATCGCTGTATTCAAAGTTGCCTGTTTTAATTGATGGGTTGATTTTTTTTTTTTCTTCCTTTGGTGTAAACGAGTGATGGAGGTGCGATATGGCTAATTTGATTTAAAGGGGCATAGGCAGCCATATTGGTTACTAGGTATAGCTTGCTGTATTTTCAGTCTTCCGCATTTTTTCCCCGTTTTCTTGTAGAGCTTTAAATGTAGCCAGTAAAGACGCATATTCAAATGTTGCTACTTTGTCTCGCTCCGGGTGTAAACGTGTATTTCTTTGGGGCAATCCGGGAACGCTTGCGTTGACTCGTTGACTCCTTTCAGATAATATACACTGGCTCGCTGGCTAACAAGCTAGTTAGCTATGTAGCCACCTAACCTACGATGCAACGCACATGAAGTCTGACATGGTGTAGCTTGCCATTTCGGCTACCAGTTTATTACGCACTTACTATATTTCACGCAATTTGCATTTTGGATTTATCAGAAAATTGTTCCAAGCATACAGCTTATACGTTTCTCGGCCGAATTGATATGCACACCAGAATTAATCTTAGATTTTCTATTGTAAGCAAGTTAAATGTTCAACAAGCTATTGTCTTAACTTCTTTCATTGTGCACGAGCTATCATCGTTCGCAAATTGCATGACACTTTCTCGAGTCGTGTGAAGTTTGACTTCGTTTCGCCAAGATCGCGAGTTGCTTTTCTGCCTTCATGCAGTTGACACTCCGTTACACCTTGTGTATGCTCCATTCACCAGCTTTGTTATTAATTACGTTCGTCTTCCGAGTTTTTGTTTACTGTTAGACACAAACTCATCAATTTGATGACTGCGCTTCGAAGTCCATTTACACGACAATTACATCATGTTAACCTACCATTATTTTGAATTGAATTAAATATCCCGATGTTTATTTACGTCGACCTTCATAAGAAACATTCTGTTTCCGTCATTACCAACACACATTTATGTAAATTTTTGTCATGATGAAGAAATGATTGGTTGTCACACTAGTACTATACTGAACCATTACCACGTTTCCAGAATGTGTAGACCAACGTAAAACGTAATTCTGCAAGAAACACAACACATGAGGTGATAGCTTTGAATGGAGACAGAACAACATTTTTCAAACGTCCTCTCAAACATTTATCATTATTTAACATGCTACTAGTGTACACAATTGTGTCTAAATTAAGGATTAAGGTTTGTTTTCTTCCTAACTGGGAAATGGCACGGACTGTGCCTAGCTGGCTGAGCAGTGCACATCTGATCTTAGACACTTTATTGTAAGCAGCTGCTTGGTTTTGAGTGAGGAATGGCACCCCGGAGTTGGGATGATAAGATGGGCAGTGTGGTTGGCAGTGACCCTTTAGGAGACAGTGCCTCTTTAGAACCCATGGTGGCTGTGAGCTGACTGAGGGGACGTCCGGCATCCTAACTACCTACACTCCAACAAAGCACTGACAGTCCGATTCAAGCATTCATTCATTTCTGCCGGAAGCATTTTGCTAATTTGAAGCATCCAGCAGCTTCCAGACCGTGTATTGTTGTGGCCTTTATTTTATATTGTAGTGAGATTTCCAGTGTGTGTATGAATATATATATATATATACACACACACACACACACACACACACATATATATATGTTGTATTGCTGTTGCAGGCAGTAGCATTGAAGACATGAGTGGGCCTGATTTCAGACTTAACCGTTTGGAACATGCATAAAGAGCCAGGGGTTTGATTTTCCTTTTCCGCAGGGCTTCCGTTAATTAGATGCAGGATCAGGGGAAGTTGCAGTGCAGGCTGGCAGTGTAGTATAATGGTTAGGGAGCTGGGCTTGTAACTCAGAGGTTGCTGGTTCAATTCCCAGGTGGGGGCACTGCTGTTGTACCCTTGAGCAAGGTACTTAACCTTAATTGCTTCAGTAAAATATCCAGCTGTATAAATGGATTGTATGTAAAGAAATCCATTTGTACAGTGGTTCTGTATGGCTCAGTTGGTAGAGCACAGCATTGGCAACGCTTAGGTTGTGGGTTCAATCCCCACTGGGGCCACATGTACTGAAAAATGTATGCATTCACTACTGTAAGTCGCTTTGGATAAAAGCGTCTGCTAAATGGCGTATATTATTATTATATTATTAGAAATGTAAACTGTGTAAGTTGCTCTGGATAAGAGTGTCTGCTCAATGCCTAAAATGTAAAATGTAATGCAAGTTTCTGTCCCTAAGATTGACCCTCGTTAAAATGAAAGCTGCTCTATCTGGGAAGGTGGCACGTGAGAGCACTTTCAGACGCGAGAAACGCATTCGAGGTCATTTCTGCGTGCATGCTGAACGATACGTTTCTTCATCGGGCTAACTTCAACAAAAGGCCCCATACACGCATTGTAACAGGCATTTCCTGCGGGTACAGCAGATTGAGTTAAACAAGCGAGGGAACGGGAAACGTTGCCTGCTGCGGGTTGTTTGCGGTTACTTTCATTTAAATCGATTGTCGTGCGAAACAAGGGACGACTGCCAAATGCAAAGCATGTTTTTAATGTACCTTTGAATTGTGCGTTCAATTGTATCAACGTTTCAACGGCTGCACATTATAGCCACTATATCTTTTTTAGAATTTGGAGTTTTCCGTTGTGAAAATGGTAAAGCCCGTTTGTTGCCACATACATTTGGATTTCAGCCATTTTCACTTTTTAATCAAAAGGACATTTGTTTTTTTGTAGTGGCAGAGCCTTATCGCTACCCTTATCGGCATAGATTGTGAAGCGTGCTTGGGATCAGATCAAGATATGAGGACATGTCGTCTCGGAATAAGACTTTTTTAAGGCTTTGAACCAGCGCGATATCTTGAGAGGGTGGAAATAAAGTTTGCGGCTGATTCTCTAGCCATGGAAATGAACAATGACATTATTCAGGAAACGTGTACTCAAAGGCTGTTTGTGCTCAGTGGTTGACACCGCTTCCCTGCGCTTGACAGCCAGAAGTGGCGTCTCTTGAAAGAATTGTCGCAGCTTTCGTTTAGTCTTTTCGAGAACATTGCGTGTCAACACATGTCGTGATTCTAGATAAAAATGTTTTGCCGAAGTTCTATTCAAAGTTGCTCTTTTTGCAAAGAGATCGGAAGGCCGTGAGATTTTGGGAGCACAAATGCAAAGCGGGTGTTTTAGAGAATAGTACTTTTGTTTGCATAACGTTGTAGTTGTACTGAAATGATTAACACAGAGATATTCTGTGAGCAAAGGGAGACTTTAAATCTCTTTAAGATCTTGTTTCTTGAATGCGTACATTTTTCAATCATAGCACCTTCCGCTCGTGAAAGTTCTGAATCCCAGACAGATCACTTTGGCCCATCTCACTGAAAGAGTTGACCATTTCTATCACTTATTTCTACTATCACACATGATTTGACATTAACTCTCTCGCGATTCAGATCCAGGTGGGTTTAGTTGGCACCGTACTGAGGAAGGGAACATGTGTGTGTGTTGACGATGCGCTGAAGTCATTCCGCATAACGCCGACGGCCTTCCTTCCCTCTCCTCTCTCCCTCTCTCTCTCTCTCTCAGGCCCTGTAAGAGAAAGGGAAAGTTAAGGATGCTGGAGCAGAACAATGGATTTCTCCTTCTCTTTCATGCAAGGGATCATGGGAAACACAATTCAACAACCACCTCAGCTTATTGACTCGGCCAATATCCGCCAGGAGGACCTGTACAATGCGGGCAGCGACGCCGGGGACGACGGGGGCCCCTCTGCCTACGAGTCGGCCCTGGAGTCCAGCTTCTCCTACCCCCCCTCGGCCTCGGAAGACCTGCCGGGCGTCCCCAACGGCTACCCGCCCGGCGCCGGCCTGTACGAGCCCCAGGCCAAGTACGCCATGTACTCCCAGTTCCCCAACGGCTCGGCCAACGGCTACGGCGCTATCCGCGGCTACGGGGAGCACTGCCTGCTGCCCGGCGAGGGCACGGTCCTGAGGGCCCCCGTCGTCCAGGAGAAGCCCCCCTTCCCGCCGCCCTCGCCCTCCCCCCACCTCCACCACCACCACCTGCACCACCACCACCACCACCACGGCCACCCGCAGCACCACCCCCACCCCCACAGCCCGCCGCCGCTGCACGCGCAGCCCCACCCGCCCCCGCCCCACCTCATGGCCCACATGCTGCCCCCGCCCCTGCCCCTGCTCCTGCCCTCCTCGTCCCCCACCGCCCCCTCCCTGGTGGACGGGCCTGCCCAGCCGCACCACCACCCCCACCCCCCCCCCCCCACCGCCGGCCCCGCCGTCCGCCGCCCCGCCCGCCGCCGCCTGCCCCCCGCCGCCCGCCAAGAAGACCAGCTCGCCCGAGATCAAGCTGAAGATCATCAAGACGTACCAGGACGGGCGGGAGCTGTTCGAGTCGGCGCTGTGCGGGGACCTGCTGGAGGAGTTCCAGGCCAGCGAGGCGTCGCGCCGCCGCCACGAGCGCAAGAAGGAGAAGAGGAAACGGAGCGGCGGCGGGGAGGGGGGCGTCGCGGGCCGCACAGCGAGCCGCACAGCGAGCCGGAGGAGGAGGAGGAGGAGGAGGAGCGGCGGGAGCAGGAGCAGGAGCAGGAGCAGGAGCAGGAGCAGGAGCAGCCTGAGGGGGGCGCCGAGGAGTTGGCCGGGAACGTGGGGACCCCGGAGACCCCGGGCACGGAGGAGCCACACGGGCCAGGACAGGATGAGCTGCTCAGGGGCCAGAGGAGCCCCAAAGCCGAGCTCAAGGACCACAGAGTGAGTGTGGGGGGGGGGGGGGGGCGGGGCGCACCTCGACACTGCTGCCCCAATCGGGGAGAAGCGGAGCGCTTTGCTTTACTCTTTACATTCTTATTCAGAATAGTACATTTCTGTTTATAATTTGAAATGCTGGAGGCCTCGGATAGCGTAGCGGTCTAACGCACTCGCATTGACCAGTGCTTTGTGAGTGTGAGCTGCCTATTGCGGTCACGGTTTGAAACCTGACTGCCAGACCGGCCCTGGCTGGGAGCCCCGATCGGGGGCGGCATTTGGCTGTCTGCCCCAGGGGGAGGCTGAGCCGGCACAAACTCTCCCGAGACGCGTGAAGGGTGTCTCTGGAAGTAGGTGGGCGAGTTCCGTCTCAGAGGAGGCGGATCATCGCAGGCCTCAGGGAATTAGCCTGACGTGGAGGACAGGCAGGCGGTGGGTTCGGGGGGGAGAGCGAATTGAAATAAGTAGAGGGTATAATTGTGCACTAAATTGGGAGAAAAACAGGAAAAAAAAAAAAAAAAAAAGAAATGCTGGCAGAAACGCACAAGCCTGTCCAGGTCCCGAGAGCGAGGCGTCATCTGTGGAAACATCCACACACTCCCCCAAACACAATCAAAACATTCACCCACCCTCCAGTCACAAGCCAAAAGCGCTCATTCTGTGGTGCATTGACTTTTTGGACATTCCATTTTCCTGATAACAAAAATAAACAAGTATCACAAGTTCTAGTGGTTAGAATGCGGCATTACACACCAACGACTTCTCTCTGGTGAGCGGATCGTATTGTTCATGTGGTTTCTGGGGACTCATCTCAGTTTTTTCTCTTTTTTTGTCCCCGTTTCCTACCTGTGCAGATTCAGAAGCACTTCCCCACGGTCATCACAGGCACCGGGAGTTGTAAGGACCATGATGTCGGGGACCTGGTGTGGGCCAAAGTGGGAACGTACCCCTGGTGGCCCTGCATGGTGTCCTGCGATCCCCAGCTGGGCGTTCACACCCGGATTAACACGCGAGGTAAGGCCGGGGTTAATGAGGCCACAGCAGGGTCCCTGCGCGGGCCTGGGGAACATTGAGCGTGTTCCGTTTTGAACGTGTGAAATTCAGGGTTGCGAAAGTGCTTGGGGTTTTTACACTCGGGCGGTTGAAAGCACTTGGTTTTCTGTCGGTTTGTGTGTTTTTCGAAGCGCTCCTTTTTCTCCCCGTAGCTGTACGTATCGTGTTCACTGAAGAACCAACTTTTTTGTGAATGGAATAATATAACGGCGTTCTGTTCTTCTAAGCACCCCCCCGATAAACTTGTCTGCGGTGTGAGGGTTGGATTTTCAGTTAAAAAAGCTGTTAATTCATTCATTCATTTACATTTTTACATTTACATTTTAAGCATTTAGCAGACGCTCTGATCCAGAGCGACTTACAACATGTGTTAATACATGGTAGGAACAATCATAGTTAGCGCAAGAGATCTACATCTCTTGTAATTTAATTTACAATGAAGGTCCTTGAAAAGTGTCCTTGAGAAGCCCTTGAGTTTTGGCGCTCTGTGAGGAGACCCTTAGGGGCCGGTGCTCCGGACACTCTCCCCTCACGCCGCTCTGGCCCTGTCCTGCCCGCTCTGGTTCCCCAGGTCACAGGGAGTACCACGTGCAGTTCTTCGGGAGCGTGCCCGAGAGGGCCTGGATCCACGAGAAGAGGGTGGTGGTGTACCAGGGCCAGCACCAGTTTGAAGAGCTGCAGGCAGAGACCCTGCGCAAGACCTCCAACCAGGCGGAGAGACACAAGGTACTCGCCCTCTCCCTCTGTCCCCCACTCCCTCCCTCTCTCTCCCCCTCTCTCCCTCTCTCTCCCTCTCTCTCCCCCTCTCCCTCTCTCCCCCTCTCTCCCCCTTTCTCCCTCTCTCCCCCTCCCCCTCTCCCTCCCTCTCTCTCTCTCTCTCTCTCTCTCCCCTCTCTCCCCCTCTCCCCCTCCCCCCCTCTCTCCCTCTCTCTCCTCTCCCTCTCTCCCCTCTCTCCCCCTCTCTCCCTCTCTCTCCTCCCCCTCCCCTCTCTCCCTCCCTCTCCCTCCCTCTCTCTCCCTCTCTCTCCCTCTCCCCTCTCCCCCTCTCCCCCTCTCCCTCTCTCCCTCTCTCCCCCTATCCCTCTCTCTCCCTCTCTTCCTCTCTCCCTCCCTCCCCCTCTCCCCCTCTCTCTCTTGCGGTCTGCGTTGCGTGGCGTGCAACAGTGCTTGGGCGTGATCTCTGATCTTTCGGGATTCTGTTGGTGGCAAAAAAAAAACGTGATAAAAAGTAATCTTCTCAGGGCGGCGGATGGCGTAGCGGTCTAACGCGCCACACTTTCATGTGGTGTGTGCTGCCTGTCAGGGACGTGGTTTGAAACCCTGGTCGTCAGCCCCGATCGGAGGCTGGGGTTTAGCTGGGGGAAGGTGAGCCGGCACGAGTCCGTCGAGGAGCAGTTAAAAGGCGTCCGTGGAAGAATTTCCGTCTCGGAAGAGGCGGGAACAATCGGCCCGGAATGAGTGTCTCGCCCTGGAGGACGGGCGGTGGACTCGTGGGGGTGGGGAATTGAAATAAATAGAAGGGTATAATTGGCAACCAAGTTGGGAGAAAAACGGGGAAAAATTTGAAATAAATAAATAAAAAAGTAATTTTCTCAGAAAAATTAAAAGCCTTTCCATTCTAAACAGGCTCCTAGGAAGTACATAAATGGTAAAATATCTGAGGAGGTACATAAATGGTCAAAAAAGATGGTGTACAGGAGGCTGTATTCTGCTGCGCCCATGTTTGTTTACCCAAAATCCAAAGAGGCAAAGTTTTTATTGACAATCTATTCTTCTCTATTCTATCGTGATCAATTTATTTACAAAGTTTTTATTGACAATCTTCTCTTTCTTCTCTATTGTGATCTCCTCCGCAGCTCCTGAAGCCCATCCCCCAGCGGGAGCGCGCTCAGTGGGAGGTGGGCGTCGGCCACGCCGAGGACGCGTACGTGATGACGCGGGAGGAGCGCATCGAGACGTACACCTTCATCTACGTGGACAAGGAGCCGGACGCCTCCCCGCGCGGGCCCGGGGCCGACAGGACGCCCGGCAGGGTGGAGCGGAGGGCCCGGCGGTCCCGGGGCTCCTGTGGCGGGGGCCGGGGCGGGCCGGGGGCCGGGGGGGGGCGGGACCCGGGCTCCCCCGAGGGCGACCAGCGCTCCCGACGCCTGCAGCCTCGCCGGCAGTGCAGCATGACCAGCGCCGAACAGTCCCCCGACCGCACGGACCCGGAGGGCGACCGCAGCCCCTCCCCCCGCCCCAGGGCCCCGCCGAGCCCCCGCCCCAGGAGCAGGCGCCCCCCCCGGTCAAGACGCCCTGGAAGACGGCCGCCGCGCGCAAGCTCCTCCCCCTCTCCATCACCATGAAGAAGCTGAACGTGGAGATCACCAAGTGCGACTGGCCCCTCCCGCGGGACCGCGCCCCCTCGCCCAGGAGGACGGACGGCGAGGCCAAGCAGGCCGACCCCGCCTCCCATTCGCCCAGGGTGCGTTCGAGTCGATCGGGACCGCTCGAAAACAAATTCGTCATTTTTCTGCTCACCCCACGCTTGCCTTTTTATTGGCACACTGATCGTTGCTTGTGGTCATGAGGGTCAGCTGACATAATTTTGCATGTGTGCGGGTCTTTGTTTTATTTATTTAGTTCTTTATTTAGTTCTTTATTTCGTTCTTTATTTCGTTCTTTATTTAGTTCTTTATTTGACAGGGACAGTGCTCAGCTTCTTAGCTGTACCAGAGTTAGCTATAAAGCTAATTTACATCTATAGCTATAAAGCTAATTTACATCTGTACATTTACTTTCTTAACATCTCTGTTAAGAAAATGAACACTGTAGTATAAAAGCACAACTACAAGATAATACATATCTTGATACACATTCAATATCGAACAACAACAAGATTTCACAGCATTAAGACACTGAGTTTGCATTGAATGCGTAATGAGTACGTGATTGGGTTGATTTAAGCCATGATTTCATCTTGGGATTTAAAATCAGTAAAGCTGCAGCACTCTCTTATATAAGTTGCTGCTGAGTTCCAAGAATGATGATAGGAATGGGTCTGGGTCTGGGACTGGGTGTGCTGGAAAACGTTAACTCACAGAGCTTTCGGGTTGCTTTTGTCCCGCAGGGCTGCGGTGGAAAGGCAGAGAGTGTCTCCAAGGAGCAGGAGAAGCTGGGGTCTGCCGCGGGCCGCCGGAGCGAGCTGGGATCAGCGCAGCACGGCTCCACAGAGACCCCCTCAGGTGCGAACGCCACGCCCAGGTCAGGGGTCGGCCATCTCGGAGTCTGCTGCAAACCCCAGCGTAGATTACACGTCCTGCGGTCTGCTGCTCTCCTGGGGGGCCATACAGATGCATTATTTGCATAGCTTCAGGTTATTTGCAGAGCAGTTTAATATATAGTCGCCTCCTGAATGGCTGTGGCAGGGTTACATACACACACACACACACACACACACACACACACACACACACACACACACACACACCGTTAGACGCGCTGATAGTCTTATCAGCGTTTGGTATTTAGCTGCTCTCTTAGTCAATATAACTTGTGTGCAGAATGTCCTCCGTAGGGCCTGGTGATGATAAGGCAGTATGCAGAGTTTGAACAGGGTTTGTGCCAGCGGCGTTATCAGCCACACCGGTGTGTGTGTGTGTGTGTCTGTGTTCCTCTGTCTGTCTGTCTGTCTGTGAGTGTGTGCGTGCATGAATGCGTGTGCATGCGTGTGCGTGCGTGTGTGTGTGTTCCTCTGTCTGTGTCTGTCTGTGTGTGTGCGTGCGTGAATGCATGTGTGAGTGCTTGTGCGCGCGCGTGTGTGTGTGTATGCGCGTGTGCGTGTGTATGCGTGTGTATGTATGTGCGTGTGTATGTGTGTATGTGTATGTGTATGTGTATGCGCGTGTGTGTGTATGCACGTGTGTGTGTGTATGTGTGTGTGTGTGTGTGTGTGTGTGTGCGTGTGTGAGTGCATACGTGTGCGTGTGTGTGTGTGTGATTGCATACGTGTGCGTGTGTGTGTGTGTGTGTGTGTGTGTGTGTGCTTGTGCGTGTGTATGCGCTCGCATGCGCGTGTGTGTGTGTGTGCATGCGTGTGTGTGTGTGTGTGTGAGTGCGTGTGTGTGCGTGTGTATACGCGTATGTGTGTGTGTGTGTGTGTGTGTGTGTGAGAGTGTGTGCGTGTGTGAGTGCGTACGTGCGTGTGTGTGTATGTGTATGCGCGTGTGTGTATGCGTGTGTGAGTGCATACGTGTGCGTGTATGTGTGTGTGAGTGTGTGAGTGCGTGTGTGTGCATGGGCGTGTGTATGTGTGTGTGTGCATGTGTGTGTGTGTATATGCATATGCGTGTGTATGTGTATGTGAGTGCGTACGTGTGTGTGTGTGTATGTGTATGCGCGTGTGTGTATGCGTGTGTGAGTGCATACGTGTGCGTGTATGTGTGTGTGAGTGTGTGAGTGCGTGTGTGTGCATGGGCGTGTGTATGTGTGTGTGTGCATGTGTGTGTGTGTATATGCATATGCGTGTGTATGTGTATGTGAGTGCGTACGTGCGTGTGTGTGTATGTGTATGCGCGTGTGTGTATGCGTGTGTGAGTGCATACGTGTGCGTGCATGTGTGTGTGTGTATGTGAGTGCGTACGTGCGCGTGGTGGGTAATGAGCGTCTGCGTGCCCCTCAGGGTCTCTGGAGCGCAAGCAGCAGCGCAGGTCGGTGAGGAGCCGCTCCGAGTCGGACAAGTGCGTCGAGGCCGTGCCCAAGAAGAAGATGAAGAAGGAGCAGGTGAAGCAGGTGAGACGGGCCTCTGCCGCCGGAGCTCGCCGAAGCGCGGGGGCGGGGTTAGAGTGTGAGGTTCGCCTGCCGCCGGAGCTCAAGGGGGTTAGAGGTCTTTCACTCGCAGTTCCGTGGCTGACCGGCGGTTGAGTGGCGTGTGAGGTTCGCCTGCCGTAGCCCCCGAAAGGTGTCAGTGACGCCTTTGGCGAGGGACATTAATGTAACTGCTCTCAGATCAGGGCTGATCACGCGTTCCGGAGCGTTCCAGAGGAGCCACTGACGCTCGTACCCCGGTCTCTCTCTCTCTGTCCTCCGCAGGCCGAAACTGTGCCACAAACGGATTTGAAGACAGGATCACAGAAAGGTACTTATTTATTTATTTATTTTGTCTTGTCCTGTCGTCCGTCGTCCATCAACCTGTTCTCCCCTGATAAGGTAACACTGAGAATAGAAGGAGCTGGCTTTACTGTGTCTTAATATCAGCGTAGAATATTGTGGCCCCCTTACTGCGGGATGTTATCGGTCGTGGATGTTTTTCTCAATAGATGTTTTTCCACCTTTTCAGTGCACTTCAGAGAAACTGGTCTGAAGGATGTTTCAGCACTCGAGAGATAATCCCACGCGCACTTTCCCATTTGATTTCTGGCTCTCGTCGCTTTCGCTCTGAAGAGCACAATCCCACTCGTCCGTTTTCACCACAGGAATAATTAAGGCTTGCGCATCAATCCGTGAATGCCTCAGAATACAAATGGGAAACTTGTAAACATCCGTTTCTTACAAAGTAAAGTTTGACTTCCTTAATCTGGCTGCCGAGAAGTAAATAATCGCATTGCACCAAAGTTACCAGACATTTTCTTTGCATTTATACTTGAGTGATTGAGCTTGAATACAGCTTTCAATATAGCAATAATGTGGCACATATCCATGCTGTGCATACTGTGCATTTCTGGTTACATGCTCATAGTTTGAGAACTGGGAAGAAATGTTTACCTAGCACAACACAAAAAGCTCTTATTTAGCGTTCTTCTTGCAAACAAGCAAGGGCTCTTTACAAGAAAACACCCCAAATGTGAATCAATAATTTGTAATAAAATATTTAAGGGGATATTAGGATGTTTTCTTTGGTTGTGCCTGTTTATCCATTTTGTTATATCTTTTATAAATATTAATCCTGTGAAATAAAGTGTCTATGGGGCAGACGGTCACACTGTAAAAAGCTCCATACAAATAAATCGAATTGAATTTAAACAGATATACTGAACTAGCACAAAAAGATACATGGGTGCTTTCACAACTGGCAAACTCCAGCTCTCCCAGCTGGCCTGTGTTTCACCTGGCTTGTGGCTGGTGTTGAACAGTAATAATATTATATATGTTTAATGATAATATGCTGTTGTGGCTCTCCCCCCTCAGGAGCCAGTGAGATCTCAGACTCCTGCAAGCCCCTGAAGAAGCGCAGTCGCGCCTCCACAGACGTGGAGATGGCCAGCTCCCAGTACCGCGACACATCCGACTCTGACTCCAGAGGCCTCAACGACCTGCAGGTCCCAGCCTTCCCTAGTGTCCCCTAATCTTCTCTAGTGACCCCTAATCTTCTCTAGTGTCCCCTAATCTTCTCTAGTGTCCCCTAATCTTCTCTAGTGTCCCCTAACCTTCTCTAGTGTCCCCTAATCTTCTCTAGTGTCCCCTAACCTTCTCTAGTGTCCCCTAATCTTCTCTAGTGTCCACCCCAACCTTCTCTAGTGTCCACCCCAACCTTCTCTAGTGTCCACCCCAACCTTCTCTAGTGTCCCCTAATCTTCCCTAGTGTCCCCTAATCTTCCCTAGTGTCCCCTAACCTTCCCTAGTGTCCCCTAATCTTCCCTAGTGTCCCCTAATCTTCCCTAGTGTCCCCTAATCTTCCCTAGTGTCCCCTAATCTTCCCTAGTGTCCCCTAATCTTCTCTAGTGTCCCCCAACCCCTAATCTTCTCTAGTGTCCCCCCAACCTTCTCTAGTGTCCCCCCCCAACCTTCTCTAGTGTCCCCCCCCAACCTTCTCTAGTGTCCCCCCGATTCGATTCAATCCCTGCCTGCTTGGTAGACCTTTTTAATCACCAGTGGACTTGGCCACACCAGTCACCCCCGCACCAGTCTCACCGCTGTGTCCTGCGCAGGTGATCTTTGGGAAGTGCGCAGACAGCCCTGCAGCCGCCGACGCAGACGCCTCCGATGCGCAGTCGGTGGACTCGTGCCTGTCCCGGCAGGGCGGCGGCTCCTCTAAGAAAGACACCGTCTGTCAGGTGGGTGCGGCCCGCTCTCTCCTCTGGCTCCGTGCCACAGTCTGTTACCAGGGCCCATGCTCATATAGCTGCTCAGAGCAGGCACAGTCTGTTACCAGGGCCTGTGCTCATATAGCAACTCAGAGCAGGCACGGTCTGTTACCAGGGCCTGTGCTCATATAGCAACTCAGAGCAGGCACAGTCTGTTACCAGGGGCCCGTGTTCATATAGCGGATCAGAGCAGGCACAGTCTGTTACCAGGGGCCTGTGTTCATATAGCGGATCAGAGCAGGCACAGTCTGTTACCAGGGCCTGTGCTCATATAGCAGCTCAGAGCAGGCACAGTCTGTTACCAGGGCCTGTGCTCATATAGCAGCTCAGAGCAGGCACAGTCTGTTACCAGGGCCCATGCTCATATAGCGGATGAGAGCAGGCACAGTCGGTTACCAGGGGCCATGTTCATAAACATTTTTTACATTTTACATTTTACATTTTAAGCATTTAGCAGACGCTCTTATCTAGAGCGACTTACAAGATGTGCATTAATACAAGGTAAGAACAATCATAGTTAGCGCACAAGATCAGTGCAGTAATACAGCAATAGTGTAGTGTAGAACAAGTAAACAGTGGTGAGGACAGATTGACCAGATGGACAGTGTTCAGTGGTAGTGGAGTCTGAAGAGGTGGGTTTTGAGTCTCTTGCGGAAGATTGGAAGTGGCTCAGAGCAGGAGCTAGGATCAGTTTAGCCTTTTTACCTCAAAATGGATAGGTTAAGACAGACATGATTCCTTTAAAAAGAGGTTACATATTTTAATTGATTCAATTGTAGACTGAGTTGAAATCAGTGGGGGCCTAATTTTTGAAAGTGGACAGCTGGTCACTGAAATCCTTTGTGGAAAATGAAGAATTCAATGACAGAGCAATAGGCAATGAGCCAACCCTGCATTGTGTTAAAGGAAGTTTAAAGAAAAAATGATGGTAGAACTCGCACAGATGTTTTCAACAGCCTTAGTTGGTCAAGAGATTGGCTATAACTAAAACCAGCACACACAGTGTGCCCCCAGGACCGCGGTTGGGAACCACTTGGTTAAGATATGGACAGTAGAAAACTGATCCTAGATCAGCAATTTTGCGACGAAGGCCCAAATTCAGTCCCAACCACAGTGCTTTGTATTTTTTAACTTTAAGGCATAAGTATTGGTACTTCAATACTTCAATACACAACATGATGAATTTTCCGGTCTCCAAAATAGAACATGTAGAGGGCTGACACTTTAATACAAAGATACAAAGATTATGGGATGTAGCTGGAATCTGAGGCTGGTTGATCTGCAGCTGGGACCACAGATGTCCCCTGCATTTTCACTGATGGCAGTGCGATGTTTTCCTGTGTGGCTCCTCAGATCTGTGAATGCTTTGGGGATTCGCTGGTGTCCTGTGAAGGAGACTGCTGCAGACTGTTCCATTTGGAGTGCTTGGGGCTGACATCCTTACCGGAGGGCAAGTTTACCTGCATGGAGTGTAGAAATGGTGAGTTATCCTTCATTTTAAACATTTTGTATTATTAAACATTTTTTATATATGAAAAATTGGTAACCTAAACTAAAAAAAAAAAAAAAAAAAAAAATTTTTTTTTTTTTTTTAACCTCTGGCAGTTTACCACTTACCTTTGTACCATTTCAGGTTATTCACTGGACTTGAACTGCTTAAATTTCAGTAAAAACTGGAAAATGGGGGTGTTCTAAAACTTTTGACCGGTAGTGTATATATATATATATTTTATTTTTTATTTGTTTAAGATTTTTCCCCATTTTTCTCCCAATTTAGTGTCCTCTTTTCATGTCAATCCCCCTCGTACTGTGAGTTTGCTGCCGTAGCTCTGGGACCAACAGTGACAAAGGCCATGAACCGCCTCCTCCGAGAAAGAACTCACCAAGTTGTCGACCGTACCGCTACTCTGGAGAAAGTCTTCCTTCTGTCAGCAGCTTAGAGAGCTCACAGTAGTTGGGCTGCACCGGATGTGTTATTTTAAGAAATCCTGACGAATTTCCTCCTCGTCCTCGTCTTTGATTGGGTCCTCATACCCGAAGCATTACGCGTTCCCCTCCCCCAAACTAAGGCACTGTAAAAGGCAGACACTTTAAATGATGAAATGTAGGAGGATGAACGAATCGAAAACTCTGCGCTCTGATCCAGAAGCTGCCCTTTGAGCAGTGCCCCCCCCACTGCTGCCAGCGCAGACAGCACTTTACACTTGCCCCTCCCTGAATACCAAAACCCCTCTCTCAATCTCAGAGGGACCCCTCTGAAACAAGGTATTTCTTAACATTTTTTGTTTTTGTTTTTTTCTCCCAATTTGAGCTAATTACACCCGCTATTTTCAGGTCAATCCCTCCCTCGTAGTTCACTGCCGTAGCCCTGTGACCGGCAGTGACAAAGGCAAAGCATCGTCTCCTCCGAGACAGCACTCGCTAAGCCTGTCGACCGTAACTCCGGTACTCCAGAGCCACTCCTGTGCGCAGCACACATCTTGTCGGCTTCCCTCCCCCCTCCCTGGGCCGGACAGCCAATTGCCGCCCCCGGTGGCACTCCCGGCCAGAGCCGACTGGCGTGGGAAATCGGCCCCCGGTCCCCGTGGCCAGCGTCAGACGTTGAGTGAAACGAGATATTTGACCTGGGTTGAGCGGCTGCAGCAGAATTGACATTTCCAGTGTAATTGCGGGAATCGCAGACTTATTGAAAGCCCACCAATGACACTCCTTCGTTAAGCCTTTATAGCCGGTAGCAGTCGGCTCGGCTCGCAGTGAAAGGTCAACTCTTGATGATGTGTCTGACAAATGGCTGGAAAATTAGCGTTTGATTCATATTGGAATGAAAGAACATTGATTGGCATTGTGATTTTTTTTCGAATGTGAACCTTTTTTGTATAAGCGGACTGTGCTTGGCGAGCTCATGCCAGCTCCGTGCATGCCACACGCACGCTTTTGGTACGGATTTTGATTGGATATTGACGTCGCAATATCTGACATGTTGATGCTGGATTGGCCATTTTTGAATCTGTCAGTGAGCCAAAACGGTAATTATCTTCTGGAAATTAAGCCGTTTTCAGTCTGCAGAAAAGCATTGAGATACAAGGGCTTACATTTGGTGTGATGAGCATTGAATTGCTCCTTGTTTGGAACACAAACATTACATTTGGCATGAAATATATATATATATATATAAATAGCCTGCCTTTACGGGCATTCCAAAATAAATGTTGCTAGTCAAAAATGTACATTTGCTTTGCGAATCTGGTTGTCAGGGTGTTGTTATGTGTATTGTGTGTGTGCGTGCGTGCATGTATGTATTCGGGGATAAGCTGTGCCTGATGTTGACCTGGCGCTATGTTACTGTTTGTTGAGTTAAGAGTAAATTCCACACTGAATTTAATCAATTCCGCGCTGATATCAGGAAGTATTTTTGTACACCGAGTTGTCAGTGCATGGAACAGCTTGCCAGGTCATGTAGTGGAGGCAGAGACCGTTGGTGTGTTCAAGTCCAGGCTTTAACAGTGCTGGATACTCTCTGGACCACAAGTGTCCGATGTTATCTGAGAAGGGCCGGTGTGGGTGCAAACGTTTGTTCTAGCCCAACACTAAAACACCTGATTCAACTCATCTTGAATGAAGACCATGATTGCTTGATTAGTTGATTCGTTGAATCTGGTGTTCTACAGCTGGGCTAGAACAAACGTTTGCACCCACACCAGCCCTTCTCAGATAACAGCAGACCCCTGCTCCAGTCTATAGGTAAATGACGAGCCTAGACAGGCTGAACAGCCCGTTCTGATCATACATTCTTGGGTACCTGGGTTCCTCTCATGTTGGGTTAGTCCAGGGGTCGGCAACCCATAACACTCAAAGAGCCATTTGGACCCGGTTTCCACGGAAAAGAAAACACTGGGAGCCGCACCATTTTCTGTCGGGGGTGCAAATGAATTCCGAAAAAAATTCAATTGGATACTTATTATTTATTTTCCCAAGCCACGCGGAGCCGCAACATAAGGCTGAAAGAGCCGCATGCGGCTCCGGAGCCGCAGGTTGCCGACCCCTGGGTTAGTCTGTAAGACCCGGCGCTCTCTCTGTTCCTCACTCCTCCGTCTCTCCCTCCCTCCTCCCTCCCACCCTCCCTCCCTCTCTCCCTCCCTCTCTCCCTCTCTCTGCAGGCTCTCACTCCTGTTTCTCCTGCAAGGCGCCGGGCGGTGACCTGAAGCGCTGCTCGGTCGGCGGCTGCGGCCGCTTCTACCACGAGCCCTGCGCCCGCAAACACCCCGGAGCCTCCACCGACTCCAAGGGCCTCCGCTGCCCCCAGCACAGCTGCGCCACCTGCTGTCTGGAGAGGGACCTGCACAAGGCCGGCAAAGGTAGCAGGGCGACCGACACTTACGCTGTCTTATTCCCTGTCTTTGATTCAACAGTCACTCATTAAAGTATATACAGGCGCTCCCCGGTTACGCAAGGGTTCCTGAAAGCTTTCCATAAGTCAAAGTGGGGATATACTATACACTGTATTTAAAATGGACAAACAGTAACTCAAATGACAAATTCTTTTTTTTTTATTTTTTTATTTTTTTTATACATTTGTTTCTGATTTTATCCCATTTTCTCCCAATTTGGTAGCCAATTAGACCCGCAATTTTTACGTCAATCCCCCCCTAGTAATGTGAGTTCGCTGCCGTAGTCCTGTGACCGGTAGTGACGGCGTGACGCCTCTTACGAGACGGCACCCGCAGGCCGTCGACCGTAACCCGGTACTACAGGGCCACTCTTATACGCAGCGAACGTCACGTCGGCTCCCCTCCCCCCTCCCTGGGGCGGACAGCCAATCGCCGCCCCCTGGTGGCACTCCCGGCCAGAGCCGACACTTGGCGAGACGGGGAATTGAACCCCGGTCTCCGTGGCCAGCGTCGGACGTTGTATCAAATGACAATTTTAATCAATTGTGTATTTTCCATCACTTTCAATGACAGTCTGCCCGCCCTTACGCTAACTAATGCAAACTTGGTGGGCAATACATTTTTTTTTTTAATTATGGTAAAATTGTATTTCCGTAAAGTATAATTTTCCATAAGCCGAGGAAGTTTGCTAACCCGAGGTGTGTCTGTGTACTCACAAGAGTATTTCCATAAACATTTATTATGGATATAAACTTGCTGTCTTGCAGCTACAGTACACGACATAGGTTTTGTATTTATTCAGGTGTCTGTTAACATTCTACGATACTTGTCGTCCACATTTTTTTAACATTTATTTTTTGCATTGAAAAAATGATTTATGAGCAGATGGCAACAAGCTAATCTGGTGCGGTAAGCCAAATGAATGTAATGTTTATTCGTGGCTGTGCGCTTGACTGCGTTGGCACTGAAGCGCGTGCGCGTGCGTGTGTCTCTCCGCGTTTCTCCCGCCAGGCCGCATGATGCGCTGCTCGCGCTGCCCGGTGGCCTATCACACGGGAGACGGCTGCGTCGCCGCCGGCAGCCTCACTATCACGCCGCACGTCATCATATGCAGCAACCACTCCAGCTCCAAGAAGAACGGTCACGTGACCTCGCCGGTCAATGTGGGCTGGTGTTTCATCTGCGCCCGAGGTAAGCTCCGCCCCCCCCCCGGACCCGCCCCTTTTTGTGCTCCAGTGTTGCCATAGCGATCGCTCCTTAGCATTCACTGTTAAACAAGGAAAGCCATGTTTTTTACACACAGGCTTGGATTCCTCAGTGGAGTTTATTTTATTTCTTATTTATTTGTGTATATAGCACATTTTTACATTTTAAGCGTTTAGCAGACGCTCTTATCCAGAGCGACTTACAAGATGTGCATTAATACATGGTATGAACAATCATAGTTAGCGCACGAGATCAGTGCAGTAATACAGCAATAGACATCATTGCAGGCATCTGCGTACCATACCTGTAACACTGGGAAGGAAAACGTTAGTCATTTTTATTTTATTTTTTTATTAAATGGAGTAAGCAGGGGTATATAGTGTTGAACAAGTAGGCAGTGGTGATGACAATTAGCTATATGTACAGAATCAGTGATAGTGGAGTCTGAAAAGGTGTGTTTTGAGTCTCTTGCGGAAGATCGCAAGTGATTCCGCGGTCCTGACCGATTGCGGAAGGTCGTTCCACCAGCGAGGGGTCAGGACAGAGAAGAGCACCTTTCCAGCAATACAGCACAAAGTGCTTCAAAAAAATAAAGCAAGATAAAGGACAAAAAACTAAAGAAATAATAAAATAGACAGAGCACAAAACAAACGAGAATATCGAAATAATAAAAACTCACACAAAACAAAGGTTAAAAGGTTGTAAAAGCAAGTCTGTAAAAGCATGTTTTTAAAAGGGCTTTAAAGGAGGACACTGAAACAGCTGTTCTATCTACTGGAAGGTTTCTGTTCACTCTCAACTCTGCTTCTCAGATATGAGTTTGTCGCTGCATTTCCAGTCTGCTGGTGGCACACCATTAAGATCACACTGAGAGACTTGTAGCTGTGCTTTTGAATAACCAGTTGAAATGTATCTATTATTGTGATGAGTACATATTTGATCAAATCTCAAATGATTCACTTCACACATTTGCGGCGGTGCATTTGCTTTAAGGCGACACAGTTTAGGGTTAATAGTTTGTCATAATGTTCTGTCGTGATTTTTGAATTGAATAGACTGCAGTGTTGTGATCACAGATTCGAAAGCACCACATCCTGTCAGGGTGTGCTCACATTGTGCCACTTACCTTCACAGGTTTTACACACAGAGTTGTCCGGGAACAGCCTGCCAGGTCAGGTAGTAGAGGCAGAAACACTTGGGCTATTCAAGTCTCCAAGCTAGATGCAGTACTAGATACTCTTTAGATTAGGACATGAGGAGCCTAGATGGGCTCATTTAACCAAACGGCTCGTCATTATGTATTCTTATGTTCCGAGGTTCAAGAACACTTTACAGGGGGGTGAAAATGCTAACCCTACTTTTATATATGCAGTGCTACAGTTTCAGAACAGATTTATGATGACACCTGCTGCCAGTTTGAGAGAAGAGATGGGTTTAAGCTGAGGCCACGTATACCCTTGACTTCACATCCAGTCAGTGTTTGGGTAGTGTTGTTCTCAGACCACTCGCCCTCCTCTGATTAAATTAATTGGGGGAAAAAGGGTGGTGGTTTTCCATTCTCACTTCAGGATTTCTGAAGTGCTTTTCATTGGCTCGCTGTTCAAGCACTCAAAAAGCACCCCCGTTTTGATTCGTCATATAAAGTCATAGACAGGGGGCACCAACATGGCTGTAATATGGGCGGGGTTATCGCCAAAACCACAGTGCTTTTATGGCCAGGCGTTATATCCGCCAGTATATTTTTAAAAGGCTCAGTTAGCATTGAGCAAGACCCAGCCCTCCACAGGTTATAACGTGAAATTTAGTTTGAAACTAAACTAAGACTGTGCTCTTACATTTTAGGACAAGATGGTCTTAACACTTCCTCATTGTGATGCATTTAAGAGTAACGCTGGGAAAGAAAATGGCGGTGCTCCATTTTCTTTTCCTTTCTTTTTTCCAGTTTCAAGGTCACGGTTGAGACGGTGAATCCGCTGCTTGTGTTTGTATTATATTGTTTTCAATAACAGAGTTTGGCTGAACATGATTCGTTATTGATTCACCTGCGACTGGCCTCACTCAGTTGAAATTCCTCCCAGTGACTTGAAAATCCAGTCAAATCAAATGTGGAATTGACTCCACACTCCAAACCAAGCAGCACACACAATTCAATACATTTCCACTCTTAATGTCATCACAGTTTTGTGATGTCAGTCCAGTAACAATTTCCCTTTTTTTAATTTTATTATGCATTTCTATTGTTGTTAATATTTGTCCTACAGTCTTTGTCATGTGAAAGTAAACTAGTTCAACAAAGCAAATTTAATTTAAGGAATCAGGATATGAAATTGAATTATGTGGTTGTCTATGACTACTGTCAGCTGTGTTCTTCAGTTTGACTCATGTTTATACATGTTTTAATAGTTTGTCTTTTTTTTCCCTTTTTTTGTCGTTTTGTTTTCTGGAATCATGGGTAGTTTCATTGTGGCTCATGACTTTTCCTGTCTGTTTCATGTGTAGGGTTGTTAGTGCAGGAGCGTACAGACAACATTTTAAGTTCATATGCCTTTAAATCGCACTTCCTTCTGACTGAGTCAAATCGTGCAGAGTTGATGAAATTACCTATGATTCCTTCTTCTTCGTCAGCTACCAAAAAGAATATTGGGAAAGGTAACGGAACTGAACTTTCTTCCGTGTCTCTTGTGTGTTTGTACCCGTGTGTGTGCTTGCATTTTTATGTGAGTGCGTCTCCCTTTTGCTTTCGTCACTGTTTGACGCTTTGTGGCAAGAAACTGTCGCACATGCGGGGGAAAGGCAAGAGGAAAAATAATGCTACTATTAATGCAAATAACAGGGCTTAAAATAACGTATTCTCCAGGCGCAGAGAGAGTCGGCGTGGTGTAAAGAACCAAAAACAAGTCCGATTTGTGTATTTGAAACAAGTGCAATATTTTCAACGCAGGGAGCAACGAATAGATGGTGATCTCATTGCCAAATCCACTGGAGGCTGCGCAAGACAAAAAGACAAAAGACGAAAATTTTAACCACAACATTTGTACAATTCATACAAATTTAACTTGTCAAATTTTCAGACGAACGCACACAGAGATGGAGACAACAAACAGGGCTTCATTCGCTCGATAGGTTGAAGGAGGCGTCGTATCCGTGACCCACAAACACATACACCCCCCCCCCTCCCTCCACCGCTTCAGCAGTTCAGGTTCAGCCTAATGTCACGTCTTTTTGGATTAGCTGTGTTCGGGGCTGGGGGCAACAGAGGAAGGAAGAGAAGGGGAAAGTGCGGATGTGAGCTGCGTCCGCGTCTCTTCGGGGCTGAGAGGCGACACAGGCCTCAGGACGTGGGCCGACGCGTCACCTGGTTATTTTGAGCCCTGGAGCTGCTTGGCTTCTGGCAGAGCGCCAGCACTGTCCGTCACGCTTTCGCCTTTCCTGCTCACCTTGCGTTCAAATGACCCTGCTTGTTTTTTGTGTTTTTTGCTTATGGGTTAAATCTTTCAATCGAATCACCAGAATGGGTCTCTTTTTTTTGTTTTTCTTCTGATTTGTTGCACAAACAATTAATTTGACTGTGTTGTGGATGGCGTGGAGCTTTTCCTGCTCCGAGACCATCGCAAAATGAACAAAATGTTTCTGATTTGTTAAATGAGTGTTGATTGACGGTTCATGGTCAGCCCACAAATATAGATCTAGAACGTTCAAGAAACGTTTAATTGGGAGAAAAGCAGAACGTGATGCCTATGGCATTGATGCCTTTTCCAATTGCATCTGCTGTTGCTAAAGGGGACACTTCTAGTGAGTGTGTTTCCAAGGCAAACATCATTATCATTTGAGAAAACAGACTCCTCTTCAGCTTATTTTCTGATCAATGGCATTTGTTAATGAATAGTTTAGATTATATATTTAACATTTTAATTGCCAAACATTTGTTTTTGGAATTCCACCCATGGCTGTCTCCCTGACTCATTATGGCATGTCACTGGGAGGTGGGGGGGGAGATGTGAATCATTAAAGATCAACGCTGCATGGCGGTGCTTACATCATGCTCTGTCATTAAACCAAAGTGCTTCGGTCTGCAGAACGATTGTGATTATGGAGCTAAGTGTTTATGCATGAAAGCCAGCATGTGGAATGCAAGGAGCCTGTTCTCCAAACCTTTCCTAAAAGCCCTCGATATGAACCCATTTATGAATGTCAGCGCCGACCCTGATTTTGGTACGATTTTTAAATGTATTGCACACGACCACAGATCTGACCATAAGTGTGCACGGTTGAACCGATTATGAATTCATATTTTTAGCATTTTACAGAGGGGAAAATAAAGAAAAATGTATTATTATTATTATTATTATTATTATTCATTTGTATACCTAGGGGGATTCCCTCTTGTAGACCTCAAATTTAAAAGTGTCAGTTATAGAAAGTATCAGTTAGAAACATGGACTGCAGCAGCCCAGCACATGCCTGTGGATTTGAGGTATTTCCTTGATAAATGGCCCCAGTCTCTAGACTGGAGTCTCCACATTTCACAAGCAGGGACAAACGGGTGTGCTGTGCCTCAGGTGAACTGCGCCACGCTAACCAGACAGGGATGAATGGAAGGCTTTTTTGGCAAGGTTTACAGAATTGCTCCTCCTGGTGTCTCGGGTGTGGAAGTGCAGGCTGTAACCCTCTCCTCTCTGTGTGTGTGTGTGTGTGTGTGTGTGTGTGTGCGTAAAGGGGGAAGACTGCTGTGCTGTGAGTCGTGCCCGGCCTCCTTCCACCCGGAGTGTTTGGACATGGACATGCCCGAGGGGACGTGGTCCTGCAGGGAGTGCAGGGTGGGGAAGAAGCCCCATTACAAGCAGATCGTCTGGGTCAAGCTGGGGAGCTACAGGTGAGGGCCGCCGCTCTGGATTCTGGGACACGAATCACGTACAGTAGTGTCGTACCCGTAGAATCATGTACAGTAGTGCCCGAAAAGAATGAGACTGGCACACTCATTAGTCTTCACCGGAACACACATAAGGGTCGGAATGTTAATCAACCTGCGTGGTTAAATTAAAACCAGTACACTACTTTTTGAAGCGTCTAGTAAGTAAGTGCGCGAGTCTCATTCTTTCTTTACATTACATTACATTACATTACAGGCATTTGGCAGACGCTCTTATCCAGAGCGACGTACAACAAAGTGTTAACCGTAGTCAAGAACAGTTTCGCTGAAAGCCACCCTAGTGGGAAGTACAGTTCCTGGGTGCTAGGAGCAACCACATAGTTAAACTAGGACCCTGTAGGTAAATCTGTAGCCACGATTCAAAGGCAGCAATAAAACAATCAGTGCGGAATACTTTTTAGTCTTGTATGCCACTTAGACTTTTTGGAGTGCGTGTGTTTATCGTGTTAATGATGTAGCCATATTAAAAGGCAGTGGTGCAGCCTAGATACTGAATTGAGAATGCGTACAACAGGCATGGCACAGTAAAAACGACAGCCCTGTCTGGAAGAGAAAGGGAATACAAAAATCGATATGTATGTATTTATTTATGGTGATGGTTGGTTCTGCTGTTTGCTTTCCCTCTCCCTGGCTGACATTGACCCCTGACCCCCTGACCCTTGTCCCCTGTCCCTTGTCGTCCCCCTGCCCAGGTGGTGGCCTGCAGAGATCTGTAACCCCCGCCTTGTCCCCTTCAACATCCAGACCCTGAAGCACGACATCGGGGACTTCCCCGTCTTCTTCTTCGGCTCGCACGACTACTACTGGATCAACCAGGGCCGCGTCTTCCCCTACGTGGAGAGCGACAAGAACTTCGCCGAGGGCCAGATGAGTATGAACAAGACGTTCAAGAAAGGTGAGGGGGGCCCGCCCGCCCCGGAGCGTGAGATCGACCACCCTTTCGCGGCCCGCGTCGTCCCGTTTGAACGGCACCCAGAACCGCTCTCGAGGTTTGCATGTGACGCGTGGTGTTAGGGTGGAGCCTACACTGCAGCTTAATGCAGGTCGTTCAGACCCGGCCTTCATCCGTTGAGCCTGTTGTCAGCTACATGGGTTTCCTACGTGGGGCTAGGGCTTCCTGTACTCATTATCATGCTCAGGCCATGAGAGGGTCATAGGTCATAGGTCACCGGTCCCTTTCGGACCTGGCTGCAGCTTCAGTCCTCCGGCAGACCCAGATTTGTTTCAGATTCTTTATTTATTTTTTCATTTTTTCTCCCAATTTAGTAGCCAATTACACCCTCTATTTGTTTCGATTTACCCTTCCCACACGGGTGTCGTCCTGCTAATTCTCAGAGGGCAGCGAACTCCACTTCCCGAGACAGAATTCTCACACCCACATTCTGAAGACTCTTTACTTGCTTCACTGTGGTCTTGCGCTCACCCTCCCCCTCCCCCTGGGCCGACAGCCAAATGCTGCCCCCGATCGGGGCTACCCAGGCCAGTCCCGCCCCCTAGACCGTATCAGATTTGAAGGCCGCTACGATATCCGCCGCCCCCTAGACCCACATTTGAAGGTGTGCTTTCATTAGAACGATTATTCACATTCTTAACCTTGCATAAATTTAGTAATGCCTTTACAGTGATATTTTTTGCTCCTCATATTCTTGTATTAAATAAAACCTACCTTGTGAAATTGTGCTTTTGACTTGACTGTGCCTTTAACACAAACGCTAGAGTTGAGTGATGAGCTGGCGCGTGGCCTGTGTTTGACTGGGCTGCGCGTGAGTGACCCCTGACCCTTCACCCCTGACCCCTCCCCTCCCCTCCTCTCCTCCTCCCAGCGCTGGAGGAGGCCGCCAAGAGGTTCCAGGAGCTGAAGGCCCAGAGGGAGAGCAGGGAGGCCCTGGAGCAGGAGCGCAACTCGCGCAAACCCCGCCCTACAAGTTCATCAAAGTGAGTCGCCCCCCACTGCTGCCACCTTCACACAGTGAGACATTCACTTTTTAGCAATTTCTCTAAAGAGGAAAGCCTTTTGCAAGTTCCCCTTTTGAAATATTTCTCCCTGAAATATTAGGCTTGGACTGTCTGCATCTGATACGCATCTGTAGTGGGTGGTTTGTGGGGCATCTCTGGAAAAATAGAGCAGGAATTTAATAGTCAGTGAGGCTTTTTTGTATTCTCTCCTGATAATATTTTCCATATATGCTTGTTCTTTCTGAAATGCATTTCTCACCCCAAACACATCTTATTTTATAGACTGTTATCTACTCATTTTTGAATACACACTTAAGAGTACAAATGTATACTTAAAATGATAAGATCTCCATTTACTTTGGGTTAGTCCTTTGAAGTTACCCAGGTGATAAGTTTCTTTGTATATAAAGACATTGCGTTGGTCAGCATAACGCAGTGGTCTCTGAATGCGTGCCCGCGGGCATCTTAATGCCATCCGTGCCCTTGTGGCTCTCTCTGTCACTGCGTTCACGTTGCCAAAATATTTTAATGACGTACTCCTGTTATAAGTGCGTTCACGTGTTGACCCTGACGTTTCCCAGATCGGCCGTTTGTGTCCTTAGAAATGTTTTTGTTGTGGACCACTGGTGCACAGGGTCTTAATCTCTGTAGAGCGAGCGGTATTGAGCGTTTAAGCATCTGACCGCTTGACCCACAGTGGGGCCCAGAGCGGTTCCTCTTCATGAATTTTGTTTCAGATTTTCCCAGTTTTTCTCCCCAATTTGGAAGCTAATTATACCCTCTATTTATTTAGATTGACCCTCCCCCCACAAACTCGCCACCTGCTTCTACGGGGCAAGCTACCCGCCAAGGCCGGCAATGATCCGTCTCCTTCGAGATGGAACTCACCGTCCCCCTTTCTGGAGACACCCTTACGTGCTTCACGGCGAGTTTGTAGCCAACCACCCTCCACCCTCCCTCAGGAGCGAACAGCCGAATGCCTCCCCCAATCAGGACTAACAGCCAGGGCCTGTCTGGCAGAGACACGTTTCAAACCACGTCCCTGATAGGCAGCTCACACTCGTACAGGACCAGCCAAATGCGGGTGCGTTAGACCGCTACGCTATCCGCCAGCCCTGTTGTTCGGGTTCCTCTGACAGCGTCGTCTCGCCCCCTCAGTCCAACAGGCCGGTGGGGAAGGTGCAGGTGCGCGTGGCCGACCTGTCGGAGATCCCGCGCTGCGGCTGCAAGCCGACGGACGAGAGCCCGTGCAGCCCGGACTCGCAGTGCCTCAACCGCATGCTGCAGTACGAGTGCCACCCGCAGGCCTGTCCCGCCGGCGAGCGCTGCCAGAACCAGGGCTTCTCCAAGCGCCTGTACCCCGACACCGAGGTGGTGAGGACCGAGGGCCGTGGCTGGGGCCTCAAGACCAAGCAGACCCTGAAGAAGGTGAGGCACGCCGCTGAGCCGCGCGTCTGCGGTCACTTTCGGCCTCCATTTTGTTTTTTTTATCTCTCTGGTTTTCTTTTACGGAGCAGAACTTTTAACGATCCCGCTGGGAAATGAGCCGGCACCGTTACAGTATCTATGCCTAAATAAAGACAAGGTACACAAATCCGTCACGTGCAGAACAATATGTACAAAACATAAGATAGGGGCATGACACGATATACAGGGATGAAGGCCAACATTAATTCTCACATAATAACAAACCAAGTAGCATGTGTCAGTTAACACTCGGTAAGGCCTATTTTTACCACTGTTAAACCCTAGACAATAAATAATAACTTTATTTATATAGCACTTTTTGACATTTCAACTCAGTGCTTAACATGGATAAAATTGGGAACAAAAACAAGGAGTATAATAAAAACAGCAAAAATACCTACAGTGTAATTACAGAGGTAGGTACAGTGTAATTACTGTGTATTTACACATTGTTATGTTGCACTTACAATTGTACAAACTATTCCACAGTTGAATGTTGAACTTTGCGTGTTTGAAGTTCATATCATGATTGTGGAAGAAAAGGGAGAATGAATTAGCTAGCTACCTAGCACTTACGGTTGTGACTGAGGGGGCTTAATTTTGGCAGTAGAAAGTAGAAAACAATACTTCAAATTCATCTGCAAACAGGTTTTTACAGTCGTAAGTACAATGTAATAATGTTAAATACACAGTAATTACACTGGACCTACTTCTGTAATTACACAGTACCTACATGGGTATTAGGGTTAGTTTATGTAAGTGGGACCTTTTTTACTGTTTTTATTATACTCCTTGCGTTTGTTCCCAATGTTATCTATGTTAAGCACTGAGTTGAAATGCTGGAAACATGCTAAATAAATTAATAATTATTATATGTTAAATTATTATTTGCCTAGGGTTTAACAGTGGTAAAAATAGGCCTTGCTGAGTGTTAGCTGACACATGGTGATTGGTTTGTTATTATGTGAGAATCAGTGTTTGCCTTCATATCTGTATATCATGTTATGCCCCTATCTTATGTTTTGTACATATTGTTCTGCGTGTGACGGACTTGTGTTCTTGTTTTCATTAGGCATAGATACTGTAACCGTGCTGTTGCCATAGAGCCCATCTCCCCGTGGGATCGTTAAAGGTTCTGCTCCGTTCTGTTCTGAGTGCTCTAAGGTTCACAAGGGTGAGGGAGAGCAGCAGGACTTTGTTCCCCAGCGCGGTGTTTACCTAATTGTCTATTGTGCGCGCTCGAACCCTTGGCTCAGATTCGAATCGAGTCTTATTTAGAGAACAGCTCACGCTCACGCGAGGCCTGTCTGTGCTCGTCTCCCAGGGGGACTTTGTGACCGAGTACGTCGGGGAGCTCATCGATTCTGAGGAGTGCAGGCAGCGAATCAAACACGCTCACGAGAACCATGTGACCAACTTCTACATGCTGACCCTCACCAAGGTGCCCCCTGCTGTTTTTTTAACATGTTAACATGTAGACACGGACCACTCCTGAAAGCACAGGAATCACATGTTATCTAGGTTGTTTCTGTTTTTTTTTTTTTTTTTTTTTTACTTTCACAGTATTTTTTAAATTGGTGGTATTGCACGGGGATGGGCCGTAGTTCCAATTCTCAAGGGCTGTGAAGTAATTTTGTTTTTGATTAAAAATGTACTTGCGTGTTTCGAAGTCTGAAAACACGTCAATGCAGTTTTAAGCAAGAAATGATTTCACAGGAGAACCGTAGCCCTCTGGACTAGGCACTCCAAACTAAAAGAAAAAGACTTGTAGCACTGTTGCGTTACGGGTTAGTGTGTTATAACGTGGTTGGTTACCAGCTACGAGTAACTACATTGGAACATTGTTGGCTGTGGTCGTGTAACGGTTGGCCGTGTTCTTCAGGACCGCGTGATTGACGCCGGGCCCAAAGGGAACTTCTCGCGCTTCATGAACCACAGCTGCAGCCCCAACTGCGAGACGCAGAAGTGGACGGTGAACGGCGACGTCCGGATCGGCCTCTTCGCCCTGTGCGACATCGAAGCTGGTGAGGACGACATTCAGAAAGCGCCTCTCTTCTATTCACTTGTATTATTTTTTTTAAATTATCATACCGACAAGGTGATTCACAGAGATGGATGTTTGACCTGTGGAGAAAACAAATAATGAACTGAGTGAGTGGTCATGAGGCTGAATCGTAATCCTTCATTCTGTTGTCTACATTTGAGGACAGCCATGTAAATGTAATGACGCGAACATGCTCTTTACTGCAGAGACTGAATTGACGTTCAATTACAACCTGGACTGCCTGGGCAATGGCAGGACGTCCTGTCACTGCGGAGCGGAGAATTGTAGCGGCTTTCTTGGCGTGCGGCCTAAGGTGAGAATCCACCCAAACTCCCCACGCGGCGCTCTGGAACAGAGGTCCAGCCTATAGCAGGGCCTCTCAAACCTGGCACTCTCAAACCTGGCATTACATTTTGGAGGGTCTTACGGCGACTTACAAGATGTGCATTAATACATGGTTTTGTTTTCACCTTAAATTTGGCAACCAATTTAGACACGAGAAACCAGGTGAGGTGAGTTGTTTGTGGGACCGACTGCTTTAATCGATCGATTACGCGCTGGCAAACAAGGAAAGCCAGCACACCCTGTGGCCCTCCAGGACCAGGGTTGAGAAAGCCTGCCCTGAAGCCTGAATCCATCCAGACTCGCCACACTCTGCCCTCCAGAACAGGGGTATAGCCTAACACAAGGTCATTCAAATCTGACCCACGGATCCAAATCCGGTCCTGGTTTTCCTTTCTCTCAGGTAGTTAATTGAACAATTAGAGCAACTGATTGGCCAGAGTGTCTTCACACCCGACTCCCAGACAGGTGGAAAGTGGAAGGTGGAAACACTCCAATGGAGTGTAGAAAAACAGCAGAGCTCGGCCCACGAGGACCGTGATTTAAGTAACCACGGCCTAAAGCACGAGTCCATATAAACTTTGTCACCCGGCTCTCCGTAAAAGGGGGCACGGCCGCAAGTTTATCCTTCCAAACTCTCCTGGCGGCCCTCTGGGATAGGAATGTGCCTTCAGGTGTTTAATGGCCACTTTCTTCTTTACTGCTATCTTCTTAGTTCTTCACTGTTGCCAGTTGAATGATAGTCACCTTTCCCCCTGGCCCTTTTTCCTTAGAGGGCCTATCGGTATAAGTTGTGGTTTTTAATTTGATCGATTTGCTCAGATTCAGGCTTTGATGTTTCTGTGTAAACTTCTCATTTTACATTTTACATTTACATTTTAGCCATTTAGCAGACGCTCTTATCCAGAGCGACTTACACAGTTTACATTTCTTTGCATACAATCCATTTATACAACTGGATATTTTACTGAAGCAATGCAGGTTAAGTACCTTGCTCAAGGGTACAACAGCAGTGTGCCTGCAACCTCTGAGTTACAAGCCCAGCTCCCTAACCATTACACTACACTGCTCGCCCCTGCCCCCCCTCAGAGCGCCGTGGTGATCGAGAAGGAGGAGAAGGCGCGCAACGCCAAGCTGAAGACGAAGAAGCGCCGGCTGAAGCCGGAGAGCAAGCAGGCGCACGAGTACTTCTGCTTCTGCTGCGGCGACGGCGGGGAGCTGGTGATGTGCGACAGGAAGGAGTGCACCAAGGCCTACCACCTCCTGTGTCTCAACCTCGCCAAGCCGCCGTACGGTACGTCCTGCGTCACGCTCACTTCCGCCTCGGAACACGTCGTCAAAGGGCCCCGGGGTCGCCCGCTGCGGTCTCGGGGTTCGAACCCTGGCTGCGCCAGCCTGACTCCTGGCCAGGAGTCCCGTTCGGGGGGACAGCGATTGGCCCCTGTGGGAGTGGGAAGGGGAGCCGGCATTAGCTCACCGTGTACAAGTGTGGCTCAGTTACGGTCAACGGCTTGGCAAGTTCCGTTTCATCGCCTTTGTCACTGCCGGTCCCAGGGCTACAGCAGAGAGCTCACAATAGTTGGGACGATAGTTGACATGAAAGGAGGGTATAATTGATCTACTATTGTGAATGATAAGCCAAGTTTCCTAACCCCTGCACCACGCTGCTGTAAGCGTGGGTATTCAGAAGGCTTGAGCTTGCAGATGGAACAGGGTTTTTAATTAAATGCTAAAAATATAAAGTTTTGAGAGGACAGCCATTGCATGCATTGTCTTTACTTATTCACCCCCATAGCTTTTTTTTTTTTTTTTTTTTTTTTTTTTTTTCTTCTTCTTCCACCAGAACCACCTCAAACATATGAAGTTCCTCCAGCTTCAAGTCATGCACCTACTAGTGGCACCTGTGCACTAAACTTTAAATCACAAATGCATGTGTCTACACTGCCATCTTGTTAAGTCCTCTATTTGTTGGCTACTCTTTGGATACAGCTGGTAAAGTCAAGTCACATGTTTGTCTTTTTAAGTATAGTGTGTATACAGTACACATCAGTGTGTGTGCTTCCGTTGTGCTGGGTCCTGAGTTGCGCTCACTGCCGTGTTCCTGTGCTGCCCTTTAGGCCGATGGGAGTGCCCTTGGCACCACTGCAGCGTGTGCCAGCGCTCCGCCTCCTCCTTCTGCGACTTCTGCCCCAGCTCCTTCTGCAGGGAGCACGAGGGCGGCGCGCTGGTGCCCTCCGCCCTGGACGCGCGCCCCTGCTGCTCCGGCCACGACCCCGAGAGCCCCCTGGACGCCGGGCCCAAGCTCGGCAGGGTCAGGGTGAAGACGGAGCCGCCGGAGCCCATCGAGGTGGTGGGAGAGTGAGGGGGCGCCCTCTGCTGGCCAAAGTGGGAGAACGGGGGGGGGAAAGGAAAACGAGGTGTCGGCACGATTATTGAAAGACGCAGACTCGCGGAGTGAGTTGAGAGACTGGCCGTTTTGATGCCGGACGCAGGGGGAGAGAGAGAGAGAGGTTACCCGTAGCTGTGGAGATCGACATGGCTCAACGACTTGACCTCGCAGTCAATTCCAGTTTAGCAAGCGGGCATGATCTTAAAACGACGACAACAACAACAAAGAAACGCGTCTGGTTACACTACATGGCCTCTCTGCAGGGGGTTTATGATTCCGCGTTTCAGACAGTTTTTAATTTGATTAGATTTTTTTTACAGAGGAGAAGCCAGGTGTCTCAGTATTGGTTAGTGGCACTTTTAAGAACTTTCGTCGGTTGAGGGGAGCCGGCTGTTCCCCATCAGCCCTGCTGCTTATTCTCGTCCCGCTTACTCGCTGTGAACTGCGGTTGCCTGGAGCCTTTGCGCGCGAGTGAGCGAGCCAGTTAACGCACGGCGCAGAAAAGAGAAAGCCTTGCTGGACCTTCGTAGCAAGCTCCATCTCTGCGCCCCCCCAACCCCTGCTCTGAAATACTCTTACATCACTCCAAAACATTGTTGTTTATGTACCTCTTGTTTAAAACGTTTAATTAAAAAAAAAGATAAAAAAAGAAGTTTGTGCAATTTTAACAGGATTACAGCGCATTTCAAAACGATGGCATAATTTCACCTCTCCTTCAAAAATTTTTTTTTTTTTTTTCATGGGAATGCGGTTCAGTTCAGATGTTAAAGCTGTCCCGTGTTTTTTGTTATTCTGGGGCAGAATGTTTTTCATATATTTATATGTTTTTGTTTACCGCTTCATCCTCTCTCGTTGGTCCTGTCCCGTGGTGTTTTTCTCCATGTCTTTCTATTGAGGTAAATCATACTAGTGTGAGATGTTTCACCGTGGCACCATAGCATCGATAGTATTTTATTCCTCTAGTATAGTATCATTCTGAAGCGCACTTCTGCATAACAAAATTGTCTTGAGATTTTGAAAGACAGGTGAATTGTTTCCAAAGGCACGATACAATATGTACCATTTTTCCACTTGCAAACTAAGACATCCCCTAATAATTGTATAAGGGAGAAACAGGGGAAAAAAATCTATGATCAGACAGTTAATGACATGTTGGTACGAATAAGTTGTTTTTTATTTCATGTTTTGTGTTTGTTAAAGTACTAAGCCTTAATTCAGCCCTGGATGTGGTTTGCACGTGAGGGTGAATTGTCGAATATGTACCAGAAATATTTTTCAAGTAGGAACAGGTGCTAAATGGCACCTTCCCATTAAAAAAGCCAACCAAAGTCTAGTCAATAGAAATAGTCACTCTCCGTTCCCAATAAGATTTCAGAAGCGCATTTGCACATCTTTCTCATGATTATTGATCTGGGTTTAGTGTCATATTTTGCATGTGAATGAGGCAGGTGTGTCTTGGGTAGTTTGCAGTGTGTAGTCTATTTTTGATGCGGTTATACCTGCATATCACCAATGTTTGTCAGCTAAGACAGCTGTAGGACTTTGCACACCCCCTAACGAGTTACTGTATTTGTTATCACCATTTTCTGAGAACCGTCATGTGACGGCTTCTTGCTCCATTTAATTGCAGCAGATTGTGAGTATTATTTCATCTCTTCAAACAGCCCTAACAAAACGGGCACGTGCCAGAACCGTTATTTCACAGGTGGAATGTTAGTCAGTGCAATCAGTCTCCAAGGAGATTTTTTAGAAAGGTAGGCTATCTATATATTGAAAAACAAAAGTATCGTTTCCTGGGACATTGAATAAAATATGTCAGTGAAAAATAAGCACATTTTAGGGTTTGTGTGTTTTGTTTACTTCAGTTTGTGTTCAAAAGCACTTTTAAGGCATATCTATTTTATCGGTAGAAGATGCATAGGCCTACGGGAAAGATATGTCATCCTCGAAATGCAATTTTTTCTTTTAAAATGAATGATGGAACGCATTACATTGTATTGTATTGTACGGTTTTAAAGTAAGCGTCTTCATTTTAATGATAGAAGAAATGTATCGACAGTGTTCTTTAATCTCTTGCTCCAGATTTCTTTGTGGTCCAAACAATCTTACATACTGTAGTGAACTCTATAGAACGGATACTTTCCCAGTTTTATCTTCCAAAAAGCTAGAACACTGCCTTTAACTCGATATCGTACACTACTGTGACCCTGACATACTTCGTTGTTTACCCTAGTAGAAAGACGAAACACCAGCTTCAGAAACATTCTCGCTTTGTACCATTTGCCATTTTAATTTTCAATGTCAAATATTCAGTGCTGGGGATATTGTGTAACTGTGGCTTATCTTACTTATTTGTTTTCACCGTTTTAAATTACACCGAGCGTGTACCTTTTCCAATGCCTTCAAAATTGTTTTGGTTTTTGTTGTCGAGCATATATCCCACGAAGTTGTATATTCCTTTGTGTGGAAACGCACAAATATACAACCGACTTCCATGTACCATGTACAGATGTTCAATTGCACATATATTGCAACATAGGCTGCATTGTGACCGTTGCATACCTTTTTTTGTATCTGTCGTTGTTTTTATGATGTAGTATTTTTTTAAACACTAATGGACAAACGTATTTCCCCCAAAGTACTTGGTGAAACGTAACGATACGCTAAACGACAATGCGAAACCTGGGACGCTCTTACGGTTACCGCCAGCCGTTAGCGGAATCGTTAGCTTCAGAAGTGGCCCGGTTTGCCTTTCCCATGTTGTAAAATAGTGTAACCAGTCCTGACTTAACAGCGGATAACAATTGTGGTGTAATGTAACTTCTTTGGGCTGTCTGGGTTGGCGCACGCTCACCTAATCATGTCTAAAGTGGATGCCCTCACTAGCTGTGTTTGGCCTTGTGGTTTCTCATTTCCTCTACGTCAGTGTGCAGTTGTGTACTCGTTTTATAACCGTGCATGTTAGGGGTACATTGCACCCGAACCAACTAAACGCCGTTAGGGAAAAACAGTAAAGGAATTTTAGCTGAGACTAATCAACGATGCTTTAGGAAATACAAGTTGGTCTAAACAATTTTGCCGACGTCAGCACCAACATGAGAGACTCCAAACGCATTGGTGCGTTGGCCTTTTTAACTTTTAAAGTTTACTTGAAAGTTTATTTTTGCATCCGTTGTAATTTATAAATGGGTTTTTTTGTGTGTGCTACGGCTTAATATGTGTCGCATAATCTTTGTTTCCGCTTGATTTCACATTTGTTTGTTGATTATTATTATTTTGTAAAAAATAACAACAATACAAATAGATTAGTGTTTAAAAATAATTTTTTTAAACACTAATGGACAAACGTATTTCCCCCAAAATACTTGGTGAAACGTAACGATACGCTAAACGTATATTTTACGTAAATGTGAGACGGAATTCCTCGAACCCCGCGCCTGTCCTACACAGTTGTCCATGGAAGAGAAGGGGGCCTTATTGAGCAGAAATGGACGGATCTCCTCCTCCCAAAGCTTTGATGTGGCAACAAGCCCCTGATCCTTTGTCGATGTAATGACCACCCTTCGATGAAAGACGGAGAGATAATCAGACCTAGCTTTATACCTAGCTAGTTGACTGCTGGGGTTCCTTTTTGTCTTTTTAAAATATTTTTTTGTAATAATTGCTGCTTTCTGTAACTTTTTTTGAACTCATGCTGCTTATTTACATGCTTACAATTGTGTATTCATTTGTAGTTACTTTTTTGTTGCTGTTGCTTGTATTGAAATTGCACACAAGTTAACTTTGCCTAAACAAAATAGCCTTTTTGGTGTTGTGTATCGATACACCCGTTCAGTTAAAAAAACGGGAGTACTTCTATGTTGAACATTGACGACATAATCTTCCCATTCAGCCACCCCCTCCCCCTGCCCCCTGCCCCCTCCATCCTACCTGCTCCAGTGCAACAGTTGTATAGAAATTCTCAATGTATTCCATGGTGCATTGTGTTTTAATGCTCATGACTTGGTCAGTATTCGGTAAACCTCAAATGTATATTCTTTCAAATAATAGCATTAAATATGTTTATACATGTATCCAGTATTGGTCATACCTTGTGGAGGGTATTGCATATTTATTTTTTAACGGTATTGATAACAGAAGGGTTAACATCTGTACAATTTGAGATTTAAAAAGACTGATTTTTAAAAGAAAAAAAAAAGAAAAAAACTTTTAAAGGGATTCTGTTCAGAACCTTGCTGATTGGCTCGTCATTTCCATGTGATCTTAACCTTTTCAAAAATTGTCAGTTTTGTGTAATGTTGATCGTAATTGTTGACTGTCCATTATGAACATTGAATTGAAGTATACACAGAATACAAATCGGATATAATGGCTTGGCTGGAACTAATATCTTCAAGACACTTATGTAGTGAAACCTCCGTAGGATCTCTGCTGGGGTTGTATCTGTATTGATGTTGCTGTTTCAATTGAAAAAAAAAAAGAAAATAAAAAAAATTGCATTACTTTTGTTTTGTTGCTCAGCCTATATTATTGCATAGTGTAAAGAATGATGCTTGTCCAAACTTGTACATAGGTAGCACAGAAGTTGTTATGTAGCTGTAGTGTGTTTTAACTTGCCTGTAATATTTAGCCCCTGAATGTGTGTGACCGTAGGACTGTATCTTTTTTTGTACATTATAGACCGAGATGTCCTTTTTTTAATTTGAAATCATTTTGGAATTAAAATGTTTTTGCTTCTGCCAGAATTCATTCTGAAGGGTTTTTAAATGACATTCCACAGATTTTGGTCGGTTTCAGACTTGCTTGAGGTTTGACTTCAATAAAACTGTACTGAATGTTCCCGTGTGCCCGCCTCTCTGTCTTTCTGTTGTGTGGGGTGAATGGCACTCAAATGCAGCTTTGCATAATATATAATAATATATATCATAATATAGCATAATATATCAATAATATATCATTTGCATCAAGTGCGTATGGGTATTCTGGTGTCAATAGAGCTGTATTTCTCTTAGGTAAAGTTGACTTAACATCAATTTGAATTTGATACTTGGAGTTGTTAATCGTAAAGAAAAAAAGATTGAATTAATCTTTAAACTGCTGTTTTACTCTTGAGCTTGAATTACTGAAGTGAAATACCCAGTGGTACAAACGGACAGCACATAAAGTTGTAACGGACACTTACTGTACACAATAAATCTTGCATATATTCCTAAACATCAACAAAACACACTGGATTAGATGTCCTGATCATCTAATTCACGTTTATAAACACACACACGCGCACATCGGCTCGAGGAAGACGCTGGCGGACTTGGCAGGAGAGCAGAAGATGAAGAGGTGACATGCTGTTGTGTAACCCAAGAATGAACATCGCTCTCTTGTCGCGTCGAGATCGCTTGGTTCGAAACTCGCTGCGGGCAGAACCAACACCGTCACACCTACCTCTATCAAACCAAAGATCCTTGGATCACCGTACGTTTAAGTCCGCTGAAAGTCTGAGATCTGAAGGGGTACGATTGTCATGTTAAATTTGAAATGATTTATGAGTTATGGTTAAAAAAGCCTCGGGATAAGACCCCTTGAGCGTCTTCGGAGTTCTGACACGTATCTCTCCCATGACCTTCAGAGGCTGCTCGTTTATACTGTGAGCTACTCCAAGTACTAACTGTTCTTCGGTAATCTGCCGTTAAATAATCCCTCAAATGACAACCAGAAGGATAACTGTTTGGACACAGATTTTTAAAGTAATCCATTGACATGGCTGCATTACACTGTATGAGTAAATCACGTGATTCAAGTCCCACATTCGCCGAGACCACCTATTAAAAATGACGCGACTGCTGATATTAGAATTAATTCATTTGATTTCCTCATTTTTATTTATAGGAGTGCTGCATATTCCCATGATCTCTCAGCGAAAGGGATGCTGTGTTTCCTGCGACCTGTAGATGTCGCACAGACGATATGACGTGGTTCACTTTTTCCTCCTACCCAGAAGCTTGCTCTTTCGCACATCCTGCTCGCTGCAGGTCTCCGGGCGAAGCGCAGGTTGACGTGTAACTAAAGGCTGGGGGAAAGTGTTGATCAAGTACCACCACGTCTCCGATTTTCCCGTGGTGGCGCAAGGTTTCAGCTTCTTTGGACGCGGAGAAGACGAGCAGGAGTGGACGGCGTTTATGGTTTGTAGCTCGCCGGTTTTGCACTGGTACAAAAAAGGTGGTCTAATCGAATGGCAAACAGGGAGGCTACAGTTGGGCATGCGGAAATAAGCGCAGCGCATAGATGTTGGTGGTCTGGTGTTGGTGGTCTGGTGCTAGACTTAAAGGTAGCTCGCTTTATCGGGTGGTCGTGGCACATAAGCAAAGCTTCAGCATGGACGCTTGAAAAGGCGATGTGTAGTAAACGATGTAAGAAGCTGCTTCATCACCTCAGCTAAGTAGCTGTTTGGAATGTAACCCAAGTCATTGTACATCAGGGGTAGTAGCAAGCTAGCGAGCTAGCGAGTGCCCTGCATCGAACAACCCGGATAGGGCTACAATAGATTTTACGTAGTGGACGTTTTCTTCATCTCCTTTACTGGTCAACTTTGGTTGCCTTCTAAAAGCATGATGCGAATGTTTCTGTGGCGAGCCAAATCTTTCTACTGTCCTTGCGAGTGTTATGGCTAAGACACTAGCTTGTGTCCAGAGCGGTGTCCTTAACGGGTTGAATTGCATGCAAGATGGTACGAACTTTTTTTAGTTCGCAACTGGAGCGCACTATCTCTGCTACATTCATATAAACGGAAAATGCTTCAGGCTAGCTGACTGAGGTAATGAAAGATCGCTACATTGTTTCCAGCACTCTTACTTTCCGATAAACGCAGCCTTAGGTCACTTGCTACATTTCACTGGAAATAGTAGTTCTTGATTGTTGATGTCATGCTAATTACAGTTTTAATTTCAATCACACATTTTATAATGTACTGGATGGACTGAAACTTGTGTTAGCCATATGTCGTTTTTCTTTCTTGATCAAGAAATGTTCTGTTTGCTTTCGCTTCGTTGTGATCTTAAAGCGAAATGCTTTGGTACAATAAAAGGAAAACCGTTAACAATCATGGCCACTTTTATTTTCCTGCAGTGCTCCTGACGACTCATGGATCCTTTATAAAATAAATATTTGATGACCAAACCCGGGTAAAAGATGAAGAAGAGTCTAGTGAATGGCTTCATCTGTGAGGCGTCCATTCGACTGCTGCTTTTATTCGTGTTCCTGTAAGTATTTGCACAGTGTGTATAATTAATGTATCCTTCAACCGACCAGAAAATGAATGATTACCATTTATGGGGGGGTATATTTACGCTTGCTCGGGGAGTGAGTACACTGCTACAGACTGATTGTCTATTTAGTTTCACTGTGCTTTTGAATTGGTAGGCTTGTCTGTTACTCCATTGAAATAGGCATTACTCTGCCCACCCATCAACTTGTGGATATCTTTCTTGTTCTAATTTCCAAAGTTACCTACAGACACATTTGTTCCCCAAACGAGTTGTTTGTATCTGAGCATGCTGTGTGTGTTACAACAATTTGAATCGCTCATATCTACATATACATATTTTCTTTGTCCCCTCAGTGTGACCGAAGAGCTACCTCCTTTTAACCGTGAGATCCAACCCGAGGAGCTATGGTTGTACAAGTACCACCATATACAGGACGATCACGTCCCCACCTCGCTCATGTTTGTGAGTACTGTAGCTCCCGGTATCATGTCCTTCTTGTCTGTCAATTTGTTACACTCAGTTTGGACCTACATTTTTGGAAATGTTACACATGGTGGTCGCAGAGAGGTTTTTGAAGGTCTGCATTCTTACATTCTTAGGCATTTAGCAGACGCTCTTATCCAGAGCGACTTACAAGGTTTACATTCCTTTACCTACAATCCATTTATACAGCTGGATGTTTTACTGAAGCAACTCAGGTTAAGTACCTTTAGCTCAAGGGTAAAACAGCAGTGCCCCACTGAGTAACCCTTTTGAGTTACAAGCCCAGCTCCCTAACCATTACGCTGCACTGCCAGTCTGCCGTCGCGCCGTTGTCCTGAAGGGCCACGTTGTGTTCCTCGGGTCTCCGGTGCTCATGGTTTCATTCTCTCTCCCTTTGAATGGCAGAGCATCGCCTGCTTCACCCCGCTGGCGGCCATCTTCCTGTTTATGTTCCTGAAGAAGTCCGAGAAGGGAGACGTCAGGGAGGCCTCTTTAGGTAGGCCGAACGCCGTCGGCAGGGGAAGGCTCTGGACACGACCACTGTGCCACGTGGACTGACACTAAATCACCCTGAACTTTGCTCCTCGTTCAGCGCTTCACAGGAAGTCAAGTTTTTTATTTTGCATACTGGTTTGCTTATCAGCTGACTGGACTGCATTGAGTTTGAACTATTCTACTTCTTCTGTGTGAAGATTGGGCAAAGCCACTCTTCTCAGTTATGAGACGTTTTGTGGGATCTGGTCTATGGTGAGAGACGTCAGTAATCTGGGGTGTCCGTAAGTTCGAAGAGCTGAAGCGTGAAAAGGAACGTTTTTGAAAAAGTGTTGTGTTTTGATCTTGATATTTGTTTGCGCCATCCCACAAGCTTAAGGTATTTCTTGCTAGGAATAATTAAAGGTGTCAAACGGACAGCTGTAATTCGATGGTAAAACATTACATTACATTTACATTTTAGGCCTTTAGCGGACGCTCTTATCCAGAGCGACTTACACAGTTTACATTTCTTTCCATACATTCCATTTACACAGCTGAATATTTTACTGAAGCAATTTAGGTTAAGTACCTTGCGCAGAGAGAAGTTATAAACGTGAGCACAACTAACAAATGAACTTTAAGGTGCACGGCCAAAAACGTACTGGAAAAAATAGAAAGCGCCAGCATTGTTTGAGTGCTGGCGTTTTCTATTTTTTCCAGTAAGTACCTTGCGCGACCTTTGAGTTACAAGCCCAGCTCCCTAACCGTTACACTACAATGCCAGCCTAAAAGTGAGTCAACAGAGATAATTAAGGCTCATTAAGGTATTAGAATGTAGCAACAGACAAACCAAAGGCACGTCCATCTTGTTTCTATCCCAGGCAGGAAAATAGTTGGCCTTTGTGAAGCTTCTTTATTTGTTGCCCGTTTGAAGGGCGTGACTGCTGCCCAAACCAGTATTTTGACAATGGAAAAAAACAACAAGATAATTGTGTTTCTTTTATGGCTGTCATGCTCCTATCATTCCTGGCTCTTTCCTCAAGGACAGCCTGTATGTGGGGGAGTCGGAGCGACTGGCCGACTCCTGAACAGTTTAGCCAGGGTGTTGTGAGCCTTCCTGGTCGCTGAGGTCAGGGTAGGGCTAATGGATGCAGCAGCAGGGTTGTGGAATTCCAGCCTGCCTTTGTGTTCCCCACAGCGGTGACACTGGCCTTGGTTCTGAATGGGGTCTTCACCAACACAATCAAGCTGATCGTGGGCAGGTGAGTGCTGAGGCTCAATCTCTTTGTCTATTTACTTTGAACTTCATTCCGACTCATACTTTGAAAATGGGCTGTCTTGATATGATTCCCCTTCATATTTGTAATGGAGCATTCCGTTTTTTTGGTTTTTTTATGTTCTTGATGAATGTATCAAATCACTATAGAGTCGATGTATCTTCGTGACCATGAAACCTAGGACGCAGAGATTTCATTATAACCTGCTCTTTTGTTTTGAGTGTTACGCCCCCAAACGCTGACCTCGGTCAGAGTTGCCTCACGTGTTAACCTGTGTCTCAGGCCCCGGCCAGATTTCTTCTACCGCTGTTTCCCGGACGGACAGATGAACCTGGAGATGCACTGCAACGGCGATCCGGACGTGGTCATGGAGGGGAGGAAGAGCTTCCCTAGCGGACATTCGTCCTGTAAGGGCTGCCTCCGTCTGCACGACACTTCTCCAGAGTCCCATGCGAGCGTGGCCTCTGACGCCCCCCTCCCATTTTTACATTTACATTTACATTTCAGGCATTTAGCAGACGCTCTTATCCAGAGCGACTTACACAGTTTGCATTCCTTAACATACAATCCATTTATACAGCTGGATATTTTACTGAAGCAATTCAGGTTAAGTCCCTTTAGCTCAAGGGTACAACGGCAGTGCCCCACCTGGGAATCGAACCTGCAACCTTTGCATTACAAGCCCAGCTCCTTAACCATCATGCTAACACTGCCTCCCCCCTCCCCCGTCTCTTGTCTCTTTGACCCCCTCCCCACCCCCATCCCCAGTTGCCTTCGCCGGTCTGGGCTTCACGGCGTTCTACCTGGCGGGCAAGCTGCAGTGCTTCAGCCCCGCGGGGCAGGGCAAGGCCTGGAGACTGTGCGTCTTCCTCGCGCCCCTCCTCTTCGCCATCATGATCGCTCTCTCCCGGACCTGTGACTACAAACACCACTGGCAAGGTGACGATGGCAGCCTGGCGCTCACCCCCCCGTCACTGGGTCTGTTGTGGCAACACGCCTGCAGCAGGATATGTCACGGAGGGAGTCTTCATTCTTTGTAGAGAGTTGTGTTGGGGGGGTGGAAAATACTACTGTTTTGTTACAGCAAGACCAAACCGGGTGACAGTATGGGTTCGAGCAGGGGGGAAAATACTACTGTTTTGTTACAGCAAGACCAAACCGGGTGACAGTATGGGTTCGAGCAGTACGGTTTTGTGCAGAGCCACGTGGCTGCGATGTGCTCAAATTTCAGGTGTCGCCTGCATCTCGTGTTACAGCTGAAGTTGAAGCGTCAGCGTTTTAATGGCACGTTCACATTGATTATGGGCTTGGTTATCACCTCTGGGTCGCTGCAGCCTGTCAGCTTGTTTTGTCCCCCCCTCTCTTGTCCTCTAGATGTGCTCGTGGGGTCTCTGCTGGGCCTGCTCTTCTCCTACCTTTGCTACAGACAGCACTACCCAGCGCTAAGCGACCCGGACAGCCACAGACCGCTGCGTCACAGGGAACCGATCCCAGCTGCCCAGGAGCGCAAACAGGCCAATGCCGGCTACATCCTGCCCTTATAGGGACTCTTGATTCTCTCTCAGGCCAGTTTCTGGAAAGCTCTTTGGTGCTTGAAGGGATAACTTCTGACCCGACCAGGTACCCGGGCCTTGCTCTCTGATATTCAGTACCGTCTGTATATTTGCTTCCTGTATGCTGGCAGTCATTTCTAACTGTGCACAAGCCGCATAAATATGTCCTTTTCTTACGCGTTCGAGATTCGGATGGTTTTTCCAAGGATCGCAGAAAATAATTCTGTCCAGAGAGTTTTATCTTTTAAACACATCGGCCTGTGAGAATACTCACAATGGCCTCCTTTGACCCCTCTGCTAATGCGTTGTGCTTCCATAGTTTAGTCATATGTACATCATAGTTGTCCCAATAGCGGCAGATTTGGATTTTTCCTCCTTGACAAACCGTGGCCAGGAAAATTGGAGTGAATTTTATGACATCATTCCACATGTGAATTTTACTGTTTTGTTTATCGTCGGACCTCACAGCCTTCTTTTCAGTTGGAACATGGATAAACCACAGAATTGTTTTCGAAGCACATTGTGACCAGTATAAAGAGAAGTAGGAGATCTGAGGTTTGTGGTCATTGCTGTTCCAACAAAGAAGAATAGCATTTACGTGGTGCCTTTTGTGCAATATTTTTTTTTTCTATCTTTTTTTCCCCAATTTTTATTTTTATTTTTATTGATTTCTCCCCCCTCCTGTTTTTCTCAGTAGCCAATTATTCCAACTATCCCCCCCACAAGCCTGCTGCTAGCCCATTCCTGATACCGTTAGTGGCAGGAATGAAGAACCACCTCTTCCAAGACAGAACTTGCTAATTGCCGACCGTGATTCCAGCCAGATAGAAGCTTTTCTGCAGCGATCTCTTGCCGGTTTCCCTCCCTCCTCCCTGGGGCAGACAGCCAATTGCCGCCCCCTAGCTGCAGAGCTGGACTGGCGCAGCCGGGAATTGACGTTTTCGTTTTTTTAACAGTCTGCGTTACATGCAAGCCTACAGTAAGTAGACAAGTATACTATCATTCCTTGAATATAGTCTACATGTGCCCTATTGGAAATACATAGAATAATACACGCCGTATGCATACATGAATATTTCACAACATGGTGTAGTGCAATGTAAGAATACCTCACTGTCATCTAAGTTCACGTTTTTTTTCTCTAGCTTGTTCAAATACCTTTTTAATTATCTGATGAATGTCATTTTGGGCATTTTATACAAATGTTTTTATGTGTTACTTGTGGGTGTACAGGGTACAGGTTGATTGCAAATAAATTAAAAAACGCATCTATAAATTCAATATAAATCATCATAAAGGGACACAAAGATAAGTGGGCCTGAATTCTGTGTATGTTATCTGTTTGATAATCATGGTTTACTATGAATGATGTTTCAGTACTTCCTCTGTCAATGCTGCCATATGGCCATGCACTCTCATTGTTTTGTAAGATCAGAGTTTCCATTACATTGAGACATCTAATCCTTAAATGAACCTAATTAAAGTGACTAAAATGAGGTGATTCAAATTAAATCACTATGCTCATTGGGCGTCGCTCTATTTGGTTGACATTTGAAACACCAATTAAGTACAAAGGAAGTGATGGCGACCTTGAATGAAACTATTTAACTTGCCTATTTCCTAAAGACAATGTGTACATAATTATGATATATATATATATTCATGTACATTTTGTTTGAAAATATTAGCAGGGCAAATTTGGACCTAGAGTTCTTAGAATTTCAGTATGCAAAAACAGTCATACAAACATGAAATGGTGTACCTTTCAACACCAATATTTAAGTGAACACACATTTGTCTTTTTGTCTTTTTGAGTGCTGCTAGCCTTTCAGTGGAAAACAACTGACCATTACAAATCTTGTTTTCACGACTGATCTGGCTCCGCTGTTGTCAATCACATTCGCATGTTGCGTTTAAGCTTTGAGTGACTTCAGTCTCAGGCCTTTCGATGTTTGTCGTGGTTTCAGGCTCTGGCGATTGGAGAATGGAGACCTCCCAACATCACCATCTAAAGCACCTCTCTAATCATTGTGATTAAAATTCCAATTAAGCTGAACACACAAAAAACCCCACAATGACACATTTAATCATTTCAGCCACCTCTCAGTACAGTGACACTTGTGTAACTCAACACCGACAATTGTGATCAGTTCACATTTGATGCACCGTTGGGAAGTGTGAACCATAATGGCGGCGTCACATTTGATGCACCGTTGGGAAGTGTGAACCGTAATGGTGGCATTTCATAGCAAGACTTAATGAGCTCTTCATACTGCCTGGGTTATGTAGCAGAACTCTGAACAGAATGGAGGTGCTAATTGTGGATTCAGTCTGTGTCTTAATTGGCCTAATGAGTTGAGTTTTAATGTGGTTAGACTGGACTAACTTGTGTTGTCTGACCCCCCTACTTGCATTGTCTGACTCTGAGCAGTCACTGGTTACAACTATCAGGGCAATCTGGTGAAATCACTAGTCGTCTTTATTTACCCACACTGGGTTACCTGACCTCATATTTAACAGGACACCCTTATGTAATTTGCCGTCTTGTGTACTTTAGGGTAAGACAGTTCCAATCTTCGAGGGCTGGAGTGGTTTAGGTTTTTAGCTAAGTAACCGAATTTGACCTAGAGCCGTGGGCACTCAGGTAATTAAGGTACAGTGACGATTGGAACTGTGTTTTATTATTTATCGTATGGTGTATCGGAAATCAAATATTTTAATTGCTCCTTTGTCAAACGAGGACAAAGGCAGTGTAACGGGGACCAGTTCTGACGAGGGCCAGAATGGGTGCACTTGCATTCGTTTGTACGCAAACTGCTACTTTGCCAACACGAGGGAGATTTGTGTGGTGGTCTGTTTGTTAGGGGACCTTGGGCTTTCAGTTAGTTAATAAACCTTAACATTACATTTAAGCACAAGTCTGATATAGGCTTGGGATTAATCCAAACTTCTCTGGAAGAAGCAAATATTTGCAAAGCTGCTATGTAGAAAACGTGGCAGGTGGACTTTTTTAAGAGGGACTTTGCTCAGTTGGGCACACATGATGTGCATTAGAATTTGCCTTTTCTCTCTCTCTCTCCCCCCCCCCACCCCCTTTCAACCAACAACAGGTGTCTTTCAAATGTTCCAGGTGAATATCAACACATTTTGAAAGTACACATTTCCACATTTGATCTCAGTGAAACTAATGTGATTTGTTTTGTCTCTGAAGCCAGCTGGCAAACCTCTGTTGCTAGCTGTGTCATACATGAGGTATTACTTAATTGTGAGTTTGTCTTTAATTTGTGTTAATCTTGTGCATGCAGATGTCTGGTTATATTTATGGTTCATTGCATTCCTCTCTGGACTGAAGCGACTTAACTGCTTGTTTTTAAAAGGGTTGCAATCTGTATATTCCATATGTTTGTATGAGAACATTCAGTTCAACTAGTGCTATGATAAATAAATAGTTTCTAAAATATTGTTGTTTTTTTTGTCTTCTTGTATGAACTGAAATTAATATTTTGCTTGTTTTGACTTAATTCACATTCTTTCAAGACGTTGATAGTGGACAAGACTAGTATTGCAATTTCAACCAATACCATTCATTCACAATAGTTGTTCAATACACTGATATCACTCAACCAGTGGTAAATATTGGTGGGTAAATGTTATGTTGAGATCACAAATGTATTTTGAATACAGTGGCTGATCAGATTAGATTTTTTTTTTTTAACGTCCTGTAATGCCACTTGGCTACAATAAACAGCAATAACAATAACCATCATTCTGTCCTGTACATAGATTTCAAAGTATTGTTCCCAGTAGAATAAGTCGGTAGTTAGATTACCATGATTAAAATGTACGGTGTTCACAAAGAGCTGACCCACCACTAAACGTGTCATAAAAAATATTACACAACCACAGATCGTTTAGGATTAATGTCTGATCTGAGTTTGTCGAACTGGTGAGGATCAGCTGACAGAAATGATGTCATTGCATATCGCAATGGTCGGAGGACTGACCTTTGAACTCATGACAGGTGACGTCAGAATATGACGGCCGGAGAGGGTGACGCACAGTCGTGCGGGGTTTGTGGACCAGACAGCTGCTGCTTCTCAACGTAACGTCAACGCGATATGTAACGGCGGATAGGTTTGTCCCTGTGACAGCCATGCAGCCTGGGTCAACGCGAATAGATGTCGGACGGCGATCGAGCGCCTGATACCGCCTCGCAGTAACGACGACAAACGAGAACCCCAGTTTGATCCCTCATCAGGTTAGTTGAATGTTGATTTTTACGTCAGCTAACGCTAACGTTAGCTAATTGAAGTCGCTTGGGTAGCTAGTGTTCGAGGTTTTGTGTAGACATTTACATAACGTTAGATAGTTATACAATGTCCAACAGTATACCCGATGCTAGCTGGCTAAATTGAATTAGTTTGGAGACCGGCCAAGGATTATATCGAGAGAGCGCTCGTTGACTCTCGCTGGCTGATTGGCTTGCTATGCTAATAACATGAAAGGCCCTCCGATACAGGACGGGCGATGATGTCCCATCGGTGTTGTTTACCACCACTCTGTCAGCGAGCTAGCTAGTCGGGTGCCTAATAAAATGTGCAACAAGATTGCTTGCTCGATATTGCGAACTGACACTTCCAAACGTTATTGTTATGTTTTGGAATCGATTTCGCTCACAATTGATTTGGGTAGCAATGCCAGTCGTTTGGCTACAAAAATCATTCACCAGAGTTACAGACCTGTGTCTTTACCCCAGTGAGGAATCGGTTGGTAGCTAGCAAGCGGTTTGCCTGAAAAAGTAACGTTATCTGGAAAACGGCTGGTAATAAACCACAGTGCTAAAAAGCGTGAGCAGTGTTGTTCTCCACACACCTATAGCTAGCTACAACACTCTTAGTTTATTCTCAAAAGATGCATTTCCTTGTTCTCTATATAGCTAGCTATGAAACCAACTGAAAATGTTATTTTCAAGTAATTTTCTAGAGATTTCTAGATGGTTTGCTAGTTACTCTTAACTCAGTTGTCATGTAAAAAAAGGAGCAATTTCACAAATTTCAGTGGCTCCACCTGCTGCTACCTATTTCGTTTGCAATTAAGCAAACCCTGTACGATCCATGAAAGAATTGGAATTAAAATTGGACAGTGATTCCCATGACTGGTATATTCCTGTCTTCATAATTGTTTGCACATTTGAACCTATACTGTACTGTACTTTTTTAAGATAAGATTTTTTTTTTAAAGATAAGATAAGAATAAGATTATTCTTACTACATCCAGTCTTTATAACGTTAAATTAAAGCATAGCCCAAACTGTAGTATTTGTGTTTTAGTTCAAGTGTTGATCAGCCCTCCCTAGGTACCCACAAGGACCTGTTGTCAAGCCTGGCACAGATCACCAAACGTCACAATCTGGAGAGCAAAGCTGTCCAGGGCACCTGGAGTTCGAGCCCATATCCGATCTGCAAGCCCTCCAATCTGATTATATAATGTCCCAGAGGCCGGAGGCTTCCGACGGGCCGCCGCAACCCGCCCCGCGGATCACGGTGCAGGATCTCTCTAATCCCCCGGGACAGCCTCTGCCAAGCCCTCGGCCACAGGCTTCCACCGAGCAGGTAAGCTGGCTCCCTCTCACTTCTGCTTCTGTCCCCTCTCTCTCTCCCTCTCTGCTTCTGTCTCTCCCTCTCTCTCTCTCTCCTCTCTCTCTCTCTCTCCCTCTCTCCCCTCTCTCTCTCCCTCTCTCTCTCTCTCTCTCTCTCTCTCTCTCTCCCCTCTCTCTCTCTCTCTCTCTCTCTCTCTCTCTCTCTCTCTCTCTCTCTCTCTCTCCCTCTCCTCTCTCTCTCTCTCTCTCTCTCTCTCTCTCTCTCTCTCTCTCTCTCTCTCTCTCTCTCTCCTCTCTCTCTCTCTCTCCCTCTCTCTCTCTCTCTGTTTCTCTCTCTCTCTCTCTCTCCCTCTCTCTCTCTCTCTCTCTCTCTCTCTCTGTTTCTCTCTCTGTTTCTCTCTCTCTCTCTCTCTCTCTCTCTCTCTCCCTCTCTCTCTCTCTCTCTCTCTCTCTCTCTCTCTCTCTCTCTCTCTCTCTCTCTCTCTCTCTCCCTCTCTCTCTCTCTCTCTCTCTGTCTCTCTGTCTCTCTGTTTTCTCTCTCTCTCTCTCTCTCTCTCTCTCTCTCTCTCTCTCTCCCTCTCTCTCTCTCTCTCTCTCTCTCTCTCTCTCTCTCTCTCTCTCTCTCTCTCTCTCTCTCTCTCTGTCTCTCTGTGTCTCTCTCTCTCTCTCTTTCTTGCACGTTTCATTGATGTGAAATTGAAAACATTTAAATTTCATCATTGTATTGTAAAATTGCAATTTTGTAAAATTACTGAAAAATCCACAAAACAAAGATTATAAAAAAATGTATATGAAAATCCACCTGTTAACTGTCTGAGTGGTTTGGGATGCATTTTCCCTCACATTAACCCAAAATAGAGAGAGAGAAAGAAAGAGAAAGAGAAAGAAAACGAATGAAAGGAAAAGTGATTCTTTAGTAAAAGTGGGAGTGAAAGCCGTTGTGCTGAATGGGGGAAGGGTTCTTCCCTCATGGCTTTGCCATGGTGGTAACAGTGGTGTAGCTATGTGTCACATCCGTGTCGCAAATAGCTCTGTGATCTGTGTGTGTCCCTGAAGACATGTCTCCTCATCTGTAGAAAACGTGGCCTACTTAGCTTGACTTTCTACCACAGGCTGTCCAGAGAGCAAGCAGTCACTTAGCCTCCAACATCTCTATTCTATTTGTGCTATATTTGTCATTCATATTTTATATTGTAGCTCAAACGCAGGCGACAAAATACTATCTTTGTCTTATGTTTGTGTACCGTCTCTCCCATATTATGGCACTGACTGCGTGCACAAACTATGATTGTTCCTACCATGTATTAATGCACATCTTGTAAGTCGCTCTGGATAAGAGCGTCTGCTAAATGCTTAAAATGTAAATGCAAGTGTCATCACCACTGCCTACTTGTTCAATACTTCTTGTATAAGTTACACATACATTTACATTCACATTTTAGGCTTTTAACAGACGCTCTTATCCAGAGTGACTTACACAGTTTACATTTCTTTACATACAATCCATTTATACAGCTGGATATTTTTACTGAAGCAATTCAGGTTAAGTACCTTGCTCAAGGGTACAACGGCAGTGCCCCCACCTGGGAATCGAACCGGCAACCTCTTGAGTTACAAGCCCAGTTCCCTAACCACTACACTACACTGCCGGCTGGTCTTGTGCTTCCCCTGGTCCTGAGTTCCGCTGGGCAACTGTTAAATTCTCCCAAGTCATGGTGACACAGTGGCATGAGGACGGTATGTTCTGACTGAGTGCCTGTTTGCTTCGGGGTGGGCGGGTTGGGCTGACCGTGACAGGGAGGCAGTGTAGTGTAATGGTTAGGGAACTGGGCTCGTAACTCAGAGGTTGCTGGTTCGATTCCCAGGTGGAGCACTGCTGTTGTACCCTTGAGCAAGGTACTTAACCTGAATTGCTTCAGTAAAATATCCAGCTGTATAAACGGGTTGTGTGTAAAGAAATGTAAACTGTGTAAGTCGCTCTGGATAAGAGCGTCTGCTAAATGCCTAAAATGTCAAATGTAATGGCGACGCACTTACGTATCACAAGTCCCTCAGAGGTCTTTCGTTTTTTTAAACTGTCAAAATGATATCGATACATTTGGCAAACGTCTTGTGAGTTCCTGGCACGGCGTGCGGCTTTGTTTTGACAGTAACCGGGAGCTGAGAACGTCAGCGTCTGGGAAGCGCACGAAAATAGCATTGCTCTTTGCATTTTTTAAATGGGTGCGTCTGTAATGGGACAGACGGGAAAACGCGGGGCAGGTTAAACAGACACGACGGAGCTTCAGAAACAGTCCTCCTTGCTCTCCTGCGGCCTGTTGCTGAATCTCAAGGGACGGTAGAATTATGAGGAACACGTGGGCAAATTAAGTAATCGTGCGTAATCGGTGTCTGCCCCTCTTGCCTTTTCCGTTAAGGTGGTGTGCGTGCCCGCGGATCAAACGTTTCAGTGCCAAGGGAATGTTGTCGTAGCCAAGTGGTTTAGGGAGCGGCGAGAGACGGAGGAGTGTTTGTAAAAGCAGGGTGTGTTGAGGCGCATGTTTAGCGCTGTTGTCGTTAGGGAGCACGTTGTAGCGGAGCATGCATGGCAAAGAGGTGAGCTTCTGTGCTTATACAGCTGCCAACAATGATGTCTGTCGCTGTATTCATACACCGATCTCTTGCGCAGACAATGATTGATCTTACCATGTATGAATGCGCATCTTGTAAGTGTGGCAGGCAGTGTGGTATAGTGGTTAGGGAACTGGGCTTGTAACGTTAAGGTTGCAGGTTCAATCCCCAGGTGGGACACTGCCGTTGTACCCTTGAGCAAAGGTACTTAACCTGGATTGCTTCAGTTAATATCCAGCTGTATAAATGGATTGGAAAGAAATGTAAACTGTAAGTCGCTCTGGATAAGAGTGTCTGCTAAATGGCAAAAATGTGAAATGTTGCAGAACCAGCGGAGCGCGTGGCAAACCTGTCGTCTTAAAGAAAGGTCCGGAGTAGCGAACTAGCTGTTGGGTTTGGTGTCGTGCACGCAGCAGACGCCCTGCCATAGTCATAAGGACAGCCATTGTAATGTACTGTTGGGCAAAAGAAAAGTCATTGTTTTGGGCGGAAAAAGCCTGGCTTTGTTGAGCCTCAGGGGGAGGAGGGTTTAGCTTCTGTCCGTCCTCTTGTTCGTCACGTCTCTCCACATCTCTCAGTGCTGCCTCGCTCTGTGACTCGGGTGAGTTTTAATTATTAAAGCCTTACGTTGACATCCTAGAATCTGGCTCGTGGTCAGACGGCTGCTGCTGCTTCACTCTGCGGTAGGCAGGTAGGCTGTGTCTTAATTGTCACTTTTTTTGCCTTTGGCTGTTGGTTACCGGAACAGGACGTTTTCATTCTCTTTCGTGTGCTAAGAAGTTGATTGGACCTCGAAAATGAGTTGTGTGGAAGCTGTGTTGTTTGCCTGAGCTGTCGGTGGCATGCATAAAAGCACTTTACGTCAGCTGGCCCTGTTTCTGTGGTTCGATAGTCTCATTTCAGTAATTGGAAGGTTGGAACATGGGTTCATGTGTTCTGGTTTCTTCTATACTGTAATTGCATCTGCGCGGTGATAAGGTTATTTTTCAGCCTCATCCGAATGCGGAAAAACTACTTTTGAGGTAATCGTATCAGAGAAAAGGCACCCATGGAAATTGAATTAGTTGGTTCAAGAGGCTAAAGTCTAAATATCTATTCTCTTAAAAAAAAGAGACTCAGGTTGAATCTTCTGACATGAACCCCTTCCAGTGAAACTGAACATTAAAAAAAGCTAAAGGTTTGTTTTATTTTATTTTTGAACTTTTACCAATGCCTTGCATTTTAACTTTGCAAAGCGAGCAATGAAATGTTTTCTGCTTTAAAGTCAGTCCTGCTGCGCTTGTGTTTGTTTCCTGTTATTGCGATTTTTATCTGGGTGTTGTCCTTGTATCGGATTGACCGCTTTGCACATTGGCATGCTGGCACACTCCCCGTCCCACGTGGAGACAGTGTTTACGACATCGCCGAGATCCTCCCTTCCCTTCCCTTGGCTTGCCCTGACTTGCTGCAGAGGCAGGAAGCCCCTCCTCCTTTCAGTCAAGGCCATTCGGGTTGCCTGGTCCTTCTCTCTCCTGTGTCCTTTCATTGGTTATTTTTTCTCCTTTATAACAGTTTTAAAATGTTTTCCTTTTAAAAGTTGGCATTTTCCTGGCAGACCAGCCCTGGCCGTTAGCCCTGATCAGGGGCGGCATTTGGCTGTCCGTTGCTGAGGGATGGGGGAGGGTGGTCGAACTTGCTGTGAAGCATGTAAGGGTATCTCCAGAACAGATCTCGAATGAGGCGGATCATCGCCGGCTTCGGAGAGTAGCTTGCTCCGTAGAGACAGGCGGCGAGTTCATGGGGGAGGGTTAATCAACATAAATTGTACGTGTTGTACGTCGCTCTGGATAAGAGCGTCTGCCATATGCCTGTAATGTAATGTAATGTAAATAGAGGGTATAATTGGTTTCCAAATTTGGGGGGAACGGGGGAAAATCAGAAACAATAAAAAAAAATTAAAAAAATTGGCGAACAAAATATATATATGAACATTCATATATATAGTATATTCATATATACAAAAGGGCCAACAATACATTCCACAAAGACTTGCTCCTGTGTCCCTCAGCATTTATTTTTGTTTTTGGGAGATGTCTGTAGTGACTGATTCATAATTATCCCCCCCGGTTATTTGCAGACGGCGCCCCCGGTGGACGAGACCTCCCCGTCCTCGTCCAGCTCCTTCGAGATCATCGATATGGACGCGCTGCCGCCCGCCTACGAGCCGGTCCAGCCGCACTGGTTCTACTGCCGGCGGGCCGAGGCCAAGGAGTCCTGGCTGCCCTTCAGCAGAGAGGACTCCCAGAAGCTGGAGGACGCCAGCAAGACCTGTGAGTGGCCAGAGGGGGCAGCAGATCCCACGTCCGTTTACATTTACAATCACATTTGAGCTATTTAGCAGACGCTCTTATCCAGAGCGACTTGATGTGCATAAATACATGGTAAGAGCAATCGTTAGGGCAAGACATCAGTGCAGTAATACAGTGATAGACATCATTGTTGGAAGCTGTATACCTGTAACACAGGGAAAGAAAAAGCTTAGTAGATTTTTTTAATTAAAAAAAAAATAATGCCATATTAAACATGTAAGCAGTGGTGATGAAAATTAGCTGATGTACAGAGTTCAGTGGTAGTGGAGTCTGAAGAGGCTGGTTTTGAGTCTCTTGCGGAAGATGGCCAGTGATTCCGCGGTCCTGACCGAGTGCGGAAGATCAGTCCACCACCGAGGACAGCCCATTTCTCAAGCAAGGCCCGCGGTCTTGTTAAATACGCAAGACGATAGGTGCCATAAAATGATTTTACACTTGCCGCTGTAAAGTAAGTGGTAACAGGCTGGCTAGCTAACCGCTACTGCATGCTGTGGTTGGTGGTTTTGTCTGTTTGGTCCAAGCTCCAGACATGGATTTTTTCACATGGGGCAGCGGTCTCCATCAAACACCACGAGCAAGTTTTTGTGGCCTGGTTATTGTGTTTGATGTCACGCATGTTAGTTCACGAAGCAGAGCAGTGTTCACATCGTGGGACTCAGTTGACACAACGTCGTCACAATCTCTGTGGGAAGGAGGGAGGGAACTGTGTCATAATATTGGCTTGATGGCCTGCAGCCAATTGGGGCAGCCGAATGACTCAGCCCAGGGTTGAATACACCCATGACCAACATTCCTAGTCACAATTCTATATCTCTGTTTATACACTGTCAACAGTTTAAAAAGCCTCTGACAAAAACTTGGCTGAAGTAGTGGATTGTAAGATGTTTCACTCTGTAAACATCTAAATTAAATTCAATCGAGATCCTGATGCCGATTTGTGATCGCTTGTGATGTCATGATGAGGAAGTGGCAGGATTGAGCCTGGGGAACGCGATGCGATTGGTCGCCCAATGAGAAGGGGCGCAGGGCGGGGTCGATGCGCTGGCGCTGACTGTGATTGGTGGATGTGCAGGTGGGAAGGAGGAGGTGGTGGTGGCCACGGAGGGGGAGCGCTACGACGTGAAGCTGAAGGAGAGGGTGCGGTACGCCGTCTACTGGGAGCAGGCCCCGTCCGAGGTGCGGAGGTGCACCTGGTTCTACAAGGGGGACAAGGACAGCCGCTACATGCCCTACCCCGAGGACTTCAGCGAGTCTCTGGAGGTGAGCGCCGCCCCGGGGGGCCCTGCATTCACACAGCATCTCACCATCCCCCCGTCCACATCCTAGCCTTATCCACCATGAGCCAAGAGGCTAAACTGATCCCAGATCAGCACGGCTACTCGTCATGCGTCATGAATTGGCCCAGATCGCTACCAACACAGGCAGTTTCATAGATATAAAAATGTAGATACCTTATTGGCTGCTGTTGAATTAATTAAACTAATTACAGTAGATTTTATCAGGGGAAATTTGCCATTTTGACCACTTTTATGACTGTTCTGGCAAATATAATTGAAAAGCAAATTGTAAAAAACTTGTCAAGATGCTTTTTATTACAAAATGCAATTTTGATTCATTTATTACTGCATTTTGATTTATTGTGCATTATCAGCAATATAAATGAAAATATGTATTGAGCATATACACACATTACTGTTCATATACACACATTACTCATAAAAATTGTGATTTTTCTGTCTTTAATTTCATCTTCAAATCAAACTTCAAATCTTCAGATATAGCAAGCAATACTTTTTTTTTAGAAAGGGATTTTTTTTATCACCGAAGGCCCGAATGTGTTGGAGTAGGATGTGAGGGAGCCCCGCTGGCTAGTTAAATTGCCTGTTTTTCTGCTTTCCCCCTCACATACCACCCCTCTCAAACCCAAACACTTCATGCAAAAAGCAAACGTTATTTTAATGCTGACTTTGACATCCAAAGCAGTTCTACTCTGCACGCTCATTGGTTGTACAACGTGCCCCCTTCTGTTACCGGCTCACTACTTCTGCTTTTCTGAAACAACATGGTGTCTCGAGAAATGACTCCAAATGTTTACGGTTCGTGCCAGTGACATTGAACAGATTTAAACCCAGACAGGAGAAGCAAAATAACTGTATTGTAATTGTATGCAACCAATAAAAGTTGAAGCTGATAGAATTGGTATACTTTGTGCTAACTTAAACAGTTATTATACCAACTGGAGACCATAAATATCTGACACATGGTGGCACTAGATGGGAGGTGCTTTCATGAAAGCCGGTTGAAATCTGGAAATGGTCGAGCCAAAATGGCGCATATGGACGGGGGGGTACTCTTAAAGAGGAGGTGCTCATAGCCGTGTTTTGTTACCTACAGTAGGGGGGTACGTACATGATCTGCATTTACCTACTTTCTCTTCCTTCTTGAGATATCAATTTTGTGTTTGTGTTGGCATGGCATTAGCCTGTAAAGTTGTGCCGCATTGTCACCTGTTTTCACAGGATGCCTATATGATCGCTGTGACTCTGGATGAATGGAAGAGGAATTTGATGTTTCCCACGGGAGAAACGGTCATCTTGCACAACCCCAAGGTGAGACCCCAACCCCCCTTCCCGATGAGCAGGTTAACAGCCTCTGGCACCCTTTGTCCGAGGCAACGTTTTGTGTGGCTCAGTTGGTAGAGCATGGCGTTGGCAATGCTTAGGTTGTGGGTTCAATCCCCACTGGGGCCACATATACTGAAAGATGTATGCATTCACTACTGTAAGTCGCTTTGGATAAAAGCGTTTGCTAAATGGCATATATTATATTATATTGTAACCTGGCCCACAAAGACCTCGACACCACAGGGAAGTTATGCTAGATACGCCGCTAAAACCACAAATCGAATCGATCAGTAGCCGTTGCTGTTGTTTTGAGTCTGGATGTATGGATGGAAGGCTTATGTTTCAAATCATGGTGGTCGTTGCCACTGGCCTTCGACTGAGGTGATTTCCGCAAATTGCCCCCCCTGCAAAGCCCTGTATATTGGGCAGTAGCGAGTCACTGGGCTTTGGATGCATCAGTAGAAGGTTTATGATTAAAGTCCTGGGGGGGTCGTGCCTTTTTACGGTGAACCAATGGCATTTAAAGGGATTTGTAGTTTAAATGATTACAGCCTCTCTCTCTCTCTCTCTCTCTCTCTGTCTCTCTCTTTCTCTCTCTTTCTCCCCCTCCCGCCCTCTCTCTCTCCCCCTCCCTTTCTCCCCCCCTCTCCCCCTCGCTCCCCCCTCCCCCTCTCCCTCTCTCTCTCTCCCCCCTTTCCCCCTCTGTCCCCCTCCCTCTCTCTCTCCCCTCTCCCCTTCCCTCTCTCCCCCTCCCTCCCTCCCTCTCTCCCTCTCTCTCCCTCTCTCCCCCTCTCTCTCTCTCCCTCCCTCCCTCCTCCCTCTCCCTCCTCTCCCTCCCTCCCTCCCCCTCTCCCTCCCTCCCTCCCTCCCTCCCTCTCTCCCTCCCTCCCTCCCTCTCTCCCTCTCCCTCCCTCCCCCTCCCTCTCCCTCCTCCCTCTCTCTCTCTCTCTCTCTCTCCTCTCTCTCTCCCCCTCTCTCTCTCTCTCCCCCTCTCTCCCTCCCTCCCCTCCCTCTCTCTCCCTCCCTCCCTCCCTCTCCCTCTCCCTCTCTCTCTCTCTCTCTCCCTCTCTCTCTCCCAGTTGATAATGCAGTACCAGCCGGTCACACTGCAGGAGGACTGGGTGTCCTCTCCCACCGAGCAGACCCGCCCCCGCACCGTCAAGAGGGGCATCGAGAACATCGTCGTGGAGATCCCCGATGGTGAGCGCCCGCTCTCCCGCTCCCGTTCCCACAATGCACCTGGTCCCCAAGCCGCATTGTGTACAGTCTCAGTTTAGGACATCCTTTTTTGTCCTGGGCACCTTTTTATCATTTCCTCCACAACATCTGCAGCGGTTTCAGAAGTGTGTCTGTGTGTCTGTGTGTCTGTGTGTCTGTGTGTCTGTGTTTGCCTCTGCAGCTGTTTTATAGTCAATGCGCTCTGTGTGTCTGTCTGTGTGTCTCGACGATACGCAGGTCGATGCTGTAGAATGCGCCAGTGGGATTCAGATCCTCACTGTAGCAGACAGAAAAACCACAACGATTAAGGGGCATCTGTAATAATTTGCTGTTATGTTGACTGGGAGTTTTATGGCCTCGGGAGCGCATGAAAATATCCATATATTTGATAACGCTGAGATGGAACCACGGTTTGCGGGTGTGAAGCTCAGGATTATGAACGAGGCTTTGATGAGCGTTGCCTGAAAGAATGAGACCCGCACACTTCTTAGACGCTCCAGAAAGTAGCATACTGGGTTTTTATTTTTAATTTTTTTTTATATACGTTTGTTTCTGATTTTATCCCATTTTATCCCAATTTGGTAGCCAATTAGACCCGCTATTTTACGTCAATCCCCCCCTAGTAATGTGAGTTCGCTGCCGTAGTCCTGCGACCGGTAGTGACGAATGCGAAGTGACGCCTCTTCTGAGACGTCACTCGCCCGAGCCGTCGACCGTAACCCCGGTACTACAGGGCCACTCTACGCAGCGAACGTCACGTCGGCTTCCCTTCCCCCTCCCTGGGGCGGACAGCCAATCGCCGACCCCTGGTGACACTCCCGGCCAGAGCCGACACTTGGCGAGACCCGTACTGGTTTTATTTAACGTTTCAAACCTTAGGGCCTGCATCAGAACAGTGATCCCATCTTTAAGCCCTGACCGTTGAGCGTGACCTTGAGCGTGTGAGCTCTGTGTTCTGTATTCGTAGATACATTTCGCAATAATGACCAACGTCAGGGTCCTGAGATTAAAGGGTTTCCAATACTGAATGAAATCGGCAATATTACGTTCACTCATGTTAACTTTTGATCGAATAAAACAAGAAATAAACTTGCGTGTGGCGTTTTTCTGAACATAGTTCTTCTACCATCCGTTTCCGGAACAAAGCATTATGGTCTATGTAGTCTTAATCTAACTGCATGTAATTAAATGACAGCGACCAAATAATAATATGCTGTATAGTAATACTGGCTTAATTAAAATGTCAACATGCAGTGTGTGCCCTTGTCCTCTAGGGGAGCCAGAGACGGTGGACCACCTGGTGTTCATGGTGCACGGCATCGGGCCGGCGTGCGACCTGCGCTTCAGGAGCATCATCCAGTGTGGTGTGTAGCTCCTCCCGCCCCTTCAGACTCCACTCCAACACGCTGTTTAATCCTCCTCCACCCTTTCCCCTAGCCTGGGAGCCGGGCCCTGTTACGTTGGCATGTCTAAGTGCCACCTGGGACTGGTAATGTTCTTTTTATGGGTTTTTCCGCTCTCATTGAAACCAATTGTTGGTCGGGCAAGCTGATTGGTCAGCATACATGTTTTTTCCCCTATGGAACAGAAGGGGGAAACCTCAAAAAAAATAAAATAAAGTAGAATAATCTCTAAAAACAATTCCATCTTTTTCAAATCTTAAAAAAATATATATATTTCTTGATTTGTCAATAAGAAAAGGGGGCAGTCCGATCAGTTTATTACAAAAAATGAATTACTGACGCAACTGACAAGTTCAGAGGACGATTAATTAATTTATGACTAAAGGTCCAGGCTCCAGGCTGCATTCTCTCCTCTCCAAATCGCCAAAGGGGCAGGACTACATAACGAGAGGCGCTGTAAATCTGCCGCCTCGTCTGACAGTCACAATGTCCTCTGCTGGTCTGGGTTCTGTCATGTGCGCCCGCTCCTGTAAATGGCAGAATTATACCGAGAGACAGTGAGTACTGTGTTTTATCAGCCGTGTCCAATCGGTGTCGACGCGTGGCTCTGGTATGTTACGACCTGGAGCGCTCTGAATTCGGCGTTCCTGAACCTGCACTTTACACTACATTTCACTACATTTTAATATACTGTGTAATTTAATATGTGTAATTTAATATACTGTGCTGCCACTGGGCAGCTGCTGCTCCATTGTTATTTTTATGCAAACTGTTTTATGTTTTTATATTTTAGCCTATTTGTGATTGTTGTCTTTTACTGTAGTACTGCTGAGGGCTGGGGGGAACGATATTTTGTTTTTTTTATTCACGCAAGTGTACAAAGACAACGACAAATAAAGAAATCTTTGAATCTTTGAATCTTTGGACTGCGAACACACTACCCGTGTGTGTGACTGCTCGCTGTCCCCCCCTCCTCTCCACAGTGAATGACTTCAGGAGCGCCTCTCTCAGCCTGTTGAACACGCACTTTAAGAAGGCGCAGGACGAGGGGAGGATCGGCCGCGTGGAGTTCCTCCCCGTCAACTGGCACAGCGCCCTGCACGGGGACGCCACTGGGGTGGACGAGTAAGGACCCGGCCTCAGGACTGCTTCTGCAACAAACTGCACCCACACTGCCTGTACAACTACACACACTGCCTTTATACTGCTATTACACTGCCGCTACAACTACACACACTGTCTCTACACACACTGCCATTACACTGTCTCTACACACACTGCCTTTATACTGTCATTACACTGCCTCAGGACTGCTCCTGCAACAAACTGCACTGCCTTTATACTGTCACTCTCATTACACTGTCTCTACACACACTGTCTCTACACACACTGTCTCTACAACTACACACACTGTCTGTACACACACTGCCTCTACACACACTGCCTCTACACACACTGCCTCTACACACACTGCCTCTACACACACTGTCTGTACACACACTGTCTGTACACACACTGTCTGTACACACACTGTCTCTATGGCTACCCACACTGCCTGTACCAATCTGATCATTTGGAGAGCTTGCTGGGGGTCCTGCTTAATTAGTAGGAAATAGGGGAAATAGGAGAGTGCTGTTGGTCTGTACTTAATAAAATCACTGTTAACTGAGCGTGGCCCAATGGAGGAGGTGTTAACGTTAACGCTAACTCCTTCCTCTCCCTCTCTCTCTCTCTCTCTCTCTCTCTCTCTCTCTCCCTCTCTCCCTCTCTCCCACCCTCTCTCCTACTCTCTCTCACTCCCTTCCCCCTCTCTCCCTCCCTCCCTCCCTCTCTCCCAGGGACATCCAGAGGATCACTCTGCCCAGCATTAGCCGTCTGCGGCACTTCACCAACGACACCCTGCTGGACCTGTTCTTCTACAACAGCCCCACGTACTGCCAGACCATCGTGGACACGGTGGCCTCCGAGGTCAACCGCCTGCACCTCCTCTTCCAGCAGAGGCACCCGCGGTTCGCCGGGACGGTGTCGGTGGCCGGCCACAGCCTGGGTCAGTCATTCACCACGGAGCCTCTGTGGGCCTTGCTGATTCCTGTTTAGACCTGGACAGAGTATAGGCTGACCATCGATACACAAGCATTCAGGAATGAGCCAAGCGCTGTTCCCTTATAACTGCATTATATGTATTAAAGTGACTCTAAGTTAAGTCTCTATAAACTGGAGTGAACACATGCATCTGTGATGGGGAAGAAGGGCTCCATAAAGGCTAAATGACCAGGTTTGTTGCCATTTGTTGGCTTCCAGGAATCACGGTTGTTTAAAATTAGAACCCAGTATATTGCCATTGAGCCATTGAATTTGGAAAATTTGAGAGAAAATTAATACTCAGCAATAGATTTTGTCAAGTTCCCAGGGCCACCACATTGTATCACATGACCCTGCTCTAAACACATTTTGCATAATGAACGCATCATTATATTTATTGCCAGGATTACCAGTCTAATGAACTGTGTCAGAATGTACAGCTCAACCCAAGTGCAATGTGTTGCAGCTATTTCAGCAGTTAATTACACCTTTGGAGTACACTTGGCATGGTTCACATTTAACTTCTGGATTAATGAATGTCTCGTCCACCTCGTTTAAGGTTTCAATCAAACCATTGAGCGAGACTGAGCTGGATTGGGGGGGGGGGGGGTGTTCGACGTTATTTTCGCCTCAACAAAATCAATGAACACAATTATGGACGATTAGTTTAGTCGGCGTTGTTTTGTTCCGGCGGCCCGCCTTGGCTATGGAGCGCAGAGGGAATCCCTGGTGTTTATATCCGTGTGTGGAGCCTGTGAATTAGAAAAACGATTTTTACAAAGATCCAATATCACGTCACACCCTGATGAAGGCATTCTGGGCCGATACGGATATGCCCGAGCAGTAAAGGCTTTTATTAACTCACAACATCCAAGTAAGGGTGCCTTGGACTTTTTTTGGCCTTCCAATAAAAACATGTTTTTAAATAATCTTCCGGGCCTCCCGCGTGGTCCAGTGGTTATAACGTCCGACGCTGGCCACGGAGACCGGGGTTCAATTCCCCGTCTCGCTTTGTGTCGGCTTTGGCCGGGAGTGCCACCAGGGGGCGGCGATTGGCTGTCCGCCCCAGGGAGGGGAGGGAAGCCGACGTGACGTTCGCTTAGTGGCCCTGTAAGTACCGGGGTTCGGTCGACGGCTTGGCGAGTGACGTCTCGGAAGAGGCGTCACTTCGCCTTCATCACTACCGGTCGCAGGACTACGGCAGCGAACTCACATTACTAGGGGGGGATTGACGTAAAAATAGCGGGTCTAATTGGCTACCAAATTGGGAGAAAATGGGATAAAATCAGAAACAAATTTTTAAAAATAAAAATAAATAATCTTCCAAGTTTTTTCACATACTCTAATGATATAAACTAACCAATTTTCTGTGCACACATCTTTGTGATTTACGAGTTTCAAGCACAAACACTGATTAAAACCTCATGACGTATTGGAAAGCCATAATGAATTAGACTTTATATAGCTGTGCTACAAGAAATCTACACATATGTGTGAATGTATGTCGCAAAATATTTTCACATGCGTATGCAAAGACCTACATCACCCGGTGTTCAGAAGTCGAAGTATTATGGCACAAACCTCATTGCTGCAGTGAACATTCATTTTCATAACATGCACAAACGCAGAGAAGTCTTATTTAAGCAGTAGGTGATGGACAGCATAACAACCGAGAAATCAAAAGGGGGAAATTATCAGATGGCTGCACTTACAGCCTTGTAAAGTTATCCGAACAAAGGTTCATTCCTTGAAAAGCATCGGTTAAAATAATTGTCTAAATGATTCACCATTGTAGTCTCGGACCCAAACGTTTATGTGATTATCAACTCTTTTAGGACCCAAATGGGATCATAATTTATTTGATGATGATACATTTCTCTTCACAGGCTCTCTCATCCTGTTTGACCTCCTGACAAACCAGAAAACCAGTGCAGGTGACGCTGGCCATCAGGAGGTAGGCAGCTCTCTGCTCCCGCTTGCGCCGTCTGTGAACACACGCAGAGACTCGACCCCATTTTGTTTTTCCTGTCTGTGTCACGTTTTTTATTCTTTTACGATACAGTCCACTTTTAATGGTTCCCAAAAATGGCCATAAAGTAGTCTTTTACAGCCAGTCTTTAAATGATGTTGGTGCAGTGGGCACATTTTCAATTGATGCAACAGTCCTAGGTTTGACACTGCCATCTAATGTCAGAACGGTAACATGGCAGTTTATTTACTATCCTTTACTGTAACACTGCAGTACTGCAAGGGCAAGATTGGATTCAGATAGCATTCCTTAGGTTTATGCAGAATCTTCTTTAAAAACGCACGCACGCACACACACACACACACACACAAGACCAGGCTCCCTCCACAGACCTTGTGTTTCCGTCTCTCCCAGGCGACGGCCAATGGTGACTCAGGTCCCCTGGACTTTAAGAGTCTGGAGGAGACCCTGAGGAGCCTGGGCCTGGAGGAGCACCTCGCCGTGCTGAAGAGAGAGCAGCTGGACCTGGACTCCCTGGTAGGGGTCTGACACGCCCACATGTGACACCCCCATGTGACCTCACACTGTTCACCTGGCCCCCCTAACTCCCAAATCCCCCTCTCTCTCTCTCTCTCTCTCTCTCTCTCTCTCTCTCTCTCTCTCTCTCTCTCTCTCTCTCTCTCTCTCTCTCTCTCTCTCTCTCTCTCCTCTCTCTCTCTCTCTCTCTCTCTCTCTCTCTCTCTCCCTCTCCCCTCTCTCTCTCTCTCTCTCTCTCTCTCTCTCTCTCTCTGTGTCTCTCTCTGTCTCTCTCTCTCTCTCTCTCTCTCTCTCTCTGTGTCTCTCTCTGTCTCTCTCTCTCTCTCTGTCTGTCTCTCTCTCTCTCTCTCTGCGTCTTTCTCTGTGTCTCTCTCTCTCTCTCTCTCTCTCTCTCTCTCTGTCTCTCTCTGTGTCTTTCTCTGTCTCTCTCTCTCTCTCTGTCTCTCTCTCTGTCTCTCTCTCTGTCTCTCTCTCTCTCTCCCCCTCTCGGCCAGGCCCTGTGCTCCGAGACCGATCTGAAGGAGCTGGGAATACCGCTGGGGCCGCGGAAGAAGATCCTGACCTTCACACGGAGGAGGAGGATCCTGGAGGTCAGTCAGAGGTCATTCTCCCGAACGAGGGCGTCGCCCGGGGCGACCTCCGCCGGCGCGTCCCCTCCCACTTCCGAAGCAGCCGCGCGCGTCTGGCAAAAGAGCGGGGGGGGCTCTGCTGTTAATGCATGGCTGGGGACACACGGCTTCCTGCCTCTGTCTGCGTCCACACAATGGAGCGTGGCTGTGGCTGGAATGTGGAAACGGTGGGGTGATGAGGGCCTATTGTGGAGGCTGTTATTGTAGCGCTGCCGTTTCCCCCCCCCTCCCCTCTGTAGGAGTGCAGGGCGGGGGCCCCTCTGCTGGCGCTGGGCCTGCAGGCGGGCAGAGAGGAAGCAGGCTCGGACGGACACCAGTCCTTCCTGCGGGCGCTCTCCACCACCAGCGCCGTGGACTACGAGCACTTCGACGTGGGAATCGGGCAGGTACATCCCCCCGGCCCCGGCGGAGCCAGGGCCAGGACGTGCCTCTCTGTGGTCCACAGACACAGAGGGGGACCCACATAGGCTGGAACATGTTCTTCAGGACAGTTTGGGGGTCCCTCGAGTGTTAGGAGCTGCTTCTGCATCTGCATGCGCATCACGCTGGGTCCTGCATGGCTACAGATTGAGGCCTGAGGCCTGAGGCCTGCGCTGCTGCTGCTGGGGCATTATGGGAGTTGGAGTTTTCCTGCAGGGCAGATCCTCTTTGTCCTCTGGGTCAGTCATTGAGATTTAATTGATTTGCAGTTGGACAGTTGGGGTCCACTTAGATTTTCCCGGTCCAGGTACTTTCCTCCACACACACTTTCACTTTTAGTTCTGTGAAGTCAAAGCATCGCTTTTCATAAAAATGATTAAAAAACAAGTCATAATTAAAAAGCTATTTATTATTATTAACAAAAGGTGTCTCCTGTTAAAAACTTAGACCCACTGCTTTATGACTACAGTCTACCAGTGGGGGCATGGTTGTCATGGTTAGCTCTTGAAGTGCATCGTTGCATGCATTGTTTTTGTTTGTATTTTTGGATGATGGAGTAACAGGATTGGTGGATGTTATGCTTGTGCCTCAGTGTGGCCAGGGGCTGGGATCCCTAATGCAGGCCTCCTGTTCTTGTCCCCCCCCCCTCCCCTCCCCCGCCTTCCTGGATAGCTGAACCGGGGCATTGCCATGGGGCAGGTTGGTGCAGTTGGGGAGTTGGGGAGGGGAGACGCCTCTCTGGCCCCCTCTCTCCACCTCCCTCCCTTCCCTCGTCCTCGTCCCCCTCCGTGTGTGTTTTCTGACATGACTCCGCCGCCCATTTCCCGCTGTGCCTCGCTGTGTCCTGTTCCCACTCTGACTCTGCGTGCTGGATCCCTGCAATCAGAACCTGCCGTCTCCATCTCCCTCTCCTCTCTCCCCCTCTCCTCTCCCTCTCTCCCCCTCTCCCCTCTCTCCCCTCTCCCCTCTCCCTCTCTCCCCTCTCCCCTCTCCCTCTCTCTCTCTCCCTCTCCCCTCTCCCTCTCTCCTCTCTCCCCTCTCTCCCTCTCTCCTCTCCTCTCTCTCTCTCCTCTCCTCTCCCTCTCCTCTCTCCTCTCCCCTCTCCCTCTCTCCCCTCTCCCCTCTCCTCCTCTCTCTCTCCTCTCTCTCCTCTCCTCTCCTCTCTCTCCTCTCTCTCCTCTCTCCTCTCTCCTCTCTCCTCTCTCCTCCACCCCATCGCTTCTGTAGCCTCTGAGCTCTCTGTGTGGACGTGGGCTTGTCCTACGTCTGTCCACTCACTGAGAGTCCGTACTTCCCCAACATTCTGTCCAGGACTCTCCATCGTGTGCTGGCCTTGTGGCCTGCCGTGGTGTATGCTGTCGGGCCCATCTTAAAAAGGGTCCATTTTATCTTACACCACACTGGAAATCACCAAACCTGTGATTTGTGTGTATATTTGATGTATACACAGTGTTGACTTGTGTGTTTATGATTTCATATTTTCCATGATGTAGTGTGGCCTTGATATGTGACTGATTTTGTCCCAACGGTTCATCCATCGTCTGGGATGAATTTGGTTCAAAGCACAGCTGCGTGATTGCAGCTGCATCAGAACTTTTATTTAAAGTGTTTTTTGTGGTTTCTGTTGCTACACCTAGTGTTAGATGGGTTGGAGTTGAATTAGTGTAGTAGGGTTTGGAGTTGAATTCATTCAATCGTGTCCGAAATGATTCATTTTCATTTCAGCTCCGGTTGTGTGTATTTACCGCCTCTTGTGAATGCTGTTTGGTTTGCTAGGCACAATGCAAGTTGTGATTTTAGGTAGAGTTGATTCTGGCTCTAACCTTGGTTTGCTGAAACATGGACATCTCTGCTGTCTGGTTGGACAGATTTCACCCTGCTAGTGTCGGATGTTTAGTGAAACAAACACCAGTGTGTTTCATGTTCTTTCTGCAGAGCCGTGATATTCTCCCGATTCCCATTTGGATGACTGTTTAATCTGAAAAAACATTTTATATACTATAACGGCTCATAATCTTTAAGAAATGATGGCAGGGAAGTCCATGTTTTAGGTGTCCCATAGATGGTGTTCGAGTTGTTTGTCCTGCTGTGTCACTGGCTCTGTCCTTCTCTGTGACCCCCAGGTGTCCATCAACTACCCCCAGCTGGCCTTCCAGCCCCAGACCTTCTTTGCCTTTGGCTCGCCCATCGGGATGTTCCTCACTGTCCGTGGCCTGAAGCGCATCGACCCCAACTACACCTTCCCCACCTGCAAGAGCTTCTACAACATCTACCACCCGGTGAGGCTCACACCTGGACCTTCGAGATAGTGATCTCACAGCCCGTTAGCCCCTCCTCCTGGCCCTTTAGCCCCTCCTCCTGGCATTTTAGCCCCTCCCCCCAGCCCATTAGCCCCTCCCCCTGGGCTGTTAACCCCTTCCACGATAGCCCCTCCTCATTGCCGTTAGCCCCTCTTCGTGGCCCGTTGGTCCCTACCCATGGCCCGTTAGCCCCTCCCCTTCCACAATAGCCCCTCCTCCTGACATGTTAGCCCCTCCCCATGGCCCGTTAGCCCCTCCCCCTTGCCCGTTAGCCCCTCCTCACAGCCCCCCGGCCTTGTGTCCCTCACAGTTCGACCCGGTGGCGTACAGGATCGAGCCCATGATTGTGTGTGACGTGGAGATCGAGCCCATGCTAATCCCCCACCACAAGGGCAGGAAGAGGATGCACCTCGGTGAGGCCACGCCCACGCCAAGCCGTTTTAACAAGAGTGTCTGATTTATCTATACTCTGTGTTCTGTCTGTCTGTTGACCCTCCCTCCTGCTGTTGGTTGGTTGGGGTGACAAATCCAGTCTCCCCCCCACAGCATTTAATAATGTGTGCTCTGCTCCACTCGACTGTACTGTACTGTCCACGGCATCGCTACACTTTTCTCTGTTCCTCTCTGAAGCTGCTCTTCCGTGTGCGTTGGTTTATGACACAGTAGAATGTCAATTCTCTATTTTTGTTAGTCCTTAGTCTTTTGTAGATGTTAGTTTTTGATAAGTCAACGCTTTTTGGGAAGTAATGAATATCCAGTCTAATTGGCATGTTGAAATTGACAGAAAACGTACCCTGCACTCTGGCTGAATAAACTTTGGGGGAGGGGGAGGAATTAAGCATTGTCATGTGCAAATGATTAAGTTGTCGATGATGCAACATGTGGAGCTTGTGCAGATCACACGATGACACTTTTCCCATTCGGATTTTCAAAGCCAATTTTATGAATTTGAGTGGGCGTTTTTTGCACAAGTAAAAGTGATTTGTGTGTTGCGCTCCTGAGGGAAACAAAACTGTTATTGGGGGGTGCAGCTTGTATTGCCTCCTCTGACGTCCCCCCCCCCCCGAATCCTCCGTGTGTCCCCAGAGCTGAGGGAGAGCCTGACTCGCATGAGCACCGACCTGAAGAACAACGTCCTGGGCTCCCTGCGCACCGCCTGGCAGTCCTTCTCCCGCCTGCCCGTCGCTGCGCTGCCCCCTGTGGGCGAGGCGGACTGTGCCGCGGCAGAGTCGCCCCCCGAGGAGACGGAAGGTGAGGCGACGAGGCGTTCTGGCCTTATTATGGTCTGCTCCAGCAGCTCTGACAGCTTTTGGGCTCTCTGTGATATTTCACTCTCTGTGTGGGGGGATCAAAGTGAGTTTTAACCCTGACGATGTCATTGCTCAGGGAATGATTGACCTCTGATTTGGGTCTGAATGGCGCATTTCGACATCGTGCTGAAGCGCTTCAGTCCGAGATCAGGGTTAATTAGGCTCTGTGAACTGCTCCTATAATTGAGAAAGTTTACAAATAGTACAAATCCTTGGGCTATTAACTTAATTAACTGAAATGGTCCGTAAAGTTTGGGGAATTTTGTAGATTTTGTCTGCCTGTTGACCAGCTTGCAGCCTCTCTCCGATGTCGGCGAGAGGAACTGTGGGCGACCCCCCGACGGCTTGTCTCTAACCTTGTCTCCTTCCTCTCCTGTAATCTTTGCATGTGATCCTCTCCTTGCTGGGGGACCTGATGTGGGGGCGCGGTCTTTTCTGCTCTCGCACAGCCGGCAAAGAAACGAAAGCTGAAAAGAAAGAGTATAAGCCTGATTTTTGGAAAAAAATACTGGAGTGGCCCAGAGCAATTAATTTGAATTACTTCCAAGGTAAGAGGATAAACCCGTCGGACAATGTTGGTGTTGCCCCCCCCCCCCCCCACCATTTCCAGCGCTGCGCTTTCCCCGTCTGCGGACAGAAAATGCTTTATTTGACAAAAGAATTCCACTCTTGGCAAGGGAGAATGCGAACCTGTTGGCAGTAAAATAGGTTTTCTTTGCCTTTTCGGGTATGTGCCAAAAAGATGGGCTTAAGCCTTGGAAATGTAATTAGGGATTTGTTTCTTCCTCTGAGCAAAGCGCATTTAACTGTGAATTTCTCGTATACAGTGCGAGCCGAAACGCGCTGAAGCGTGCCAAATGTGTATATCCTCAGAAGGGATGGTTGCCGTAACTGGAAGGCATTTCTGAGAACTCGGAACAAATGGAGAGACATGCACGGGGACGGGTGGCTCGTCGAATTCCTCTCGAGCGCACTCGAAGCGCCCGTTCTGTAGATCGACTTCCATTTAACGTGTTTGACGCTGAAATGGTTTGGAGGCACATTCTTTGGCTGAGTCCGTTCCGTTTTCCTTGCCTTTTTAAATAAAGTGCGGTTCCGCGATCCTTTCGATCCTGGTCGTTTGGTGCCGGAGCTCAGCATCATTTCCTCACGGCTTGCATTTCATAATGCTGTAGCTCGTGTTATTGTCCTCCTCTGCCCTGTTCGGGGTAAAGCTTGTGTGTGAAAGGCACTCCTGTTGGGGCTGGCGGATAGTGTAGCGGTCTAATGCACCTGTATTTGGTTGGTCCTGTACGAGTGTGAGCTGCCTATCAGGGACGCGGTTTGAAACCTGTCTCTGCTAGACCGGCTGTTAGCCCCGATCGGGGGCGGCATTTGGCTGTCCGCTCCTGAGGGAGGGAGGGGGAGGGTGGTCGGCACGAACTCACTGTGAAGCACGTAAGGGTGTCGGTGAGTTCCGTCTTGAAGGAGGCGGATCACGCCAGCCTCTGGGAATAGCAAGCCCCGTAGAGATGGGCGGCGAGTTCGTGGGGGAGGGTTAATTTAAATAAATAGAGGGTATAATTGGCTTCCAAATTGGGGAGAAAAACAGGGAAAAATCTGAAGAAAAAAAAAATTAACAAAAAGGCGGACTTGTCTTCTCCCACCCCGTGTGCACAGACTGTTTCTGAGTGGGACCCTGAGTGTTGGGGGAGAGCCCGTACAGAAATGTCTCCTACGCCACTGTGAGCTCTTGTGCTGCTTCTTGCCCTCTGGGGGCCTGTGGTCTGCTGGCTGCTCCTTCCATGCTGTCTTTGTGGGGACCAGCGGTCATCCCCCTCTGCTGCTTAAGGAATGCATACATTCAGTCGGGCTGACCTTCATGTGGTGTGGCAGGTTCTGGTTGACCTGTGGCCCTTTGTCGATTGTCAGTTTCTGTGTTGCGACGCAAAACTGACAGTGGACGTCATAAGGGTCCGCACAGAGCAGAAACAACAACGGAGACTTCATTTGTAAACTGGTTGTATGTTCGTCTGTCTTCTGTCTGATAATATGTCTGATAATATGTGAGTTTCCAGAGATAATTTCTCCTCAAAACACAGTTAAAATGGTGGCAGAACCTGCATGGGGGCCTTCACGAATCTCCTCCACAGTGGAGGGCTTGCTGAATGTATGCGGTCAGCGTTAAGCCCCGCCCGCCCTGCTCCTCCCCCCTCCCCCCCACGTGATTGGTCTAACCGGGCTCTCCTCTCCTGGTGTGTCTGCAGGCGTGAGGTCAGAGGAGGCGGAGTCTCCGCAGGAGGCCCAGAGCGAGCAGCAGAACATCCGCGTGGGCATGCTGAACGGCGGCCGGCGCATCGACTACGTGCTCCAGGAGAAGCCCATCGAGAGCTTCAACGAGTACCTGTTCGCCATCCAGAGCCACCTGTGCTACTGGTGAGGAGATCACACTCCTGGTGTTACACTAGAGCGCTGGCGTTGGGTTCGATTTCCCCCGATCGATCATACATTTTACATTTACATTTTAAGCATTCAGCAGACGCTCTTATCCAGAGCGACTTACAAGATGTGCATAAGTACATGGTAGGAACAATCATAGTTAGCGCACGAGATCAGTGCAGGAATACAGCAATAGACATCATTGCAGGCAGCTGCGTACCATACCTGTAACACTGGGAAGGAAAAGGTTAGTGTACATTTTTCAGCAAACAGACAGTGAGTGTGGAAAGGTAGAAGGCCAGGCCGTCTTGCTTGATCTGTCGTAATCGCTCGCTGCCGGTAACGTTTTGCGCGCCGTGTTTTTTCGCAGGGAATCCGAGGACACGGCGTTGCTGCTCCTGAAGGAGATTTACGAGAAGCTCGGCATCGTCGTCGAACAGCCGCAGCAGTAGGACAGAGTGAAGTGGAACTGAAGTGACCTAGACGATGAAGGACCGGAGACAGGGGGCCGACGCACCAGTCACGGGCGTGTCCTGTGTGACTCATTCCTCTGGCCTCCTCCAGCCAGCCAGCCAGCCAGCCAGCAGCACAGGCTGTTCCTCTGCTGTCCTCTCCAACGGACCGGCGAGGCAGCATGGGTCCAGTAAGGGAAGAATTAACTTCTGGAAAGGCGCGGAACCAGAGACATTAATCAATGCTAGCACTGCGCACAGAATAAGGCAACTTCTGGATTTTACATCATAGACCTCAGTCATGTTTTTTTTTTTGGGTGGGGGGGGGGGGTGGGTGGGTGGGTGGGGTTGAAAAAGTGGTCTAAATCTTCGGACCGTCAGACTTCGCATCTATCATTTTGTCTTCTCCGAGACGTTGAAAATAATGCCTCCAGACAAATCGGATGCCGTTGGAGTTTCTGCCATAGCGTTTTTATACGGTGCAATCGTAGTCTCGCAAAAGTTCACAGCCCCTCTTTTTTTCTTGCGACGCAGAATTCTTGTATATTTCGACTTTTAGGCTTTGCTCATATAGGTACAGAGGGGCACCCCCTCTGTCTATGATTCCATATAATTTATTTTGCGTGAAGTATATTCCCTAGTGCACTACCCTAGAGCATGTTGGCCGCAATCAGCACTTTGCTCACGCTTTTTTGCTACAAGGCTTTATGCATGTATGTGGGCACTTTGTCATAAGATAACATTAACCACAACTGTAATGCAACATCCTGCACTTCTCAGCCCTGTCCCACACCAAAAAAACAACACTATTCCATATTCATACCTCCTAGGGTTTTTTTTATTTTATAAACTGAAGTTATTTCTCATTTAGTTTATTTATTTGAAGGTCTCGGCGGTTCAGAAATAAATAAGAATGCTAATGTTGTATAATGAAGGATTTCTTATGAAATATTAGTGGATCAAAATGACTGAGATGTCTGTTGTGTATTACCTCGGGGGGGTGAAAATGCCAGCGTTTTGTGAGTTTCCCTGTGTGTCCGTCATGGAAATTCGTACTCCTCTTGCGTGAGACGGCCCTTCCCAGGGTCGTGTAACAATTAATCGCCGCTAGCTTGCTGATGCTCTGAATTCAAGACCCCCACCCCACCCCACCCCACCCCACCCCCAACCCATTCCTCAGTGAGAACTGTAAAGACAGATTCCCCTCTTCTCGTTTGTAATTTCAGGTTGCTCTCCTCCCATTGTGCAGGTTTGAGTTGGCCAAAGGGACACACATTTAAAACCATCTCTGTCAAACCAGGCTAGGACACATGGCCCTCATCCTCTGTAGCTCGATTACGTTTTGCACCATTTTGTTGGTGAGCTTCTCTCGATTCGACGATCGTTATCTGACACGGCAGTTCGGTCCATTCGACCCCTCTTCTTAAACCGAAGCACAACCTCCGCGCGTCTAACCGTTCTACGTTGTCGATTGTGTCATTTGTACTCAAGATCCCCCTGTTGCCTCCGAAGGACACGAGGCAACAGAGGTGTGGTTTTTTTATTATGAAGAGATCCATGGTGTTACCCTATGGTGTATTTCAATTTGAGGAAATGAAGTCTAGAACTCCTGGCGGAGGGTCGGTGTTCCATCCCCACACTGACCGGTGCGGTGTAAGTGACGTTGTAAATGTGTTTTTGTCCCCCTGCTCAACATGCGTAATGAGTAGCCCCGCCCACTACATCCTTCCTCCAATAGCGGGGCTGTCTTCCCTGTCTTCCCTGTTTTTGCACTTTATACTGTGTATTCAAACCAAAAAACTTTATTTATCACGTATCATACAGTATGTTTACATATTGTGTACGCCATAATAAACCTTAACTATGTATTTCTTTTTGTTGCGCTACTTATTTAATTCCTTATCGTTTGGGTGGGGTTTTGCTCTCGTCCACCAAACCGCAGTCCCACAGAATTTGTAAAATCTTTTTAAAAAAATGATTACATATTGTGGTTATGCGCACTTTGTTTTCATCTACGCGTCAAACAGCTTTGAAATGCAGGTCGAAGGAGGAGGCTCAGTGGTTCCGCCGCTCCCGTCTGTGTGGTGGATTCTGTGGCAGGAATCCAGTTAACAACTGCTGTGGGGAGGAGGCAGAAGTTAAAGGCAAAAGTTGGTGAGGCCACCAGGATTAGCACCCTTGTTCTGTGACGGGTCTTATCGCCATGGTGAATCTGCACTGTGATTAACCCGCTTATCTGGAGAGAAAAAAACTCTACTCCTATAGTACAGTGTTCCCAACATTGCACGCTGGTCAAATGGGTTGTTAAAAAGGCTCCAGAGACGTTTGTTTCTTTATCATATTGTTTCATAGCTTCCCTCCTCTTGCCTCTTGTTGTGTCCTGATCGGCACCCTGGGGGCGAACACGAGCATATCCTCCCAACCAGTCAATAGCAAACTCGCCCCTGTCACCCCCTCCCCAACAGGGGTCGATGTACATTAAAGGTGCGCCACCAATCACAGTGCCAACCTAGTCTTCTTACGAAACATGAAAGATTAAAGAACGATTATGCCTCCACGTACAGTATTTGGACAAACTCGTAATGCCTGTTTACCTGAAAGGTGGTAGTTGATGTTTATCTTCTGGAAGAAGGGCGGCAGTGTAGTATAATGGTTAGGGAACTGGGCTTGTAACTCAAAGGTTGCTGGTTCAATTCCCAGGTGGAGCACTGCCGTTGTACCCGTGAGCAAGGTACTTACCTTCAGTAAAAAAATATCCAGCTGTATAAATGGATTGTATGTAAAGAAATGTAAACTGTGAGTCGCTCTGGATAAGAGCGTCTGCTAAATGCCTAAAATGTAAATGTAACGCCACATCAGAGGAATCTGACTAATTAAGTGATTTGTAAGAAGAGACTAATTCAATGACGTCTGGTTTGCTGCAGTGGGACATATGTGGTATATTACAAGTGTCTGAATTACGTTCCAGAGTGAGAAGTTAGAGGGGAAAAGTTCAAAATACACGTTCTTTCATCGAAATTCCTGCTATGCACTGCCCGCTGGGATTTCGCATTCCCCTCATATGGTCCTGGGATACGCCAAATATTACAGAGCCTCGCGTTTCCTCTCAGTGACATCCACACAACTGAACGCCCCGGTCCGCGCCCTCCCTTCCTCCCCGATAACTCCGGGCTTACGTAAGGAAACGCGCTGGTCAATGAAAAAGAGGGAAAGGGCTCCGTGCCTTTCTATGAAACGGCAGGGTTCACAGCACGGGGAATAGTCGAAAGCGCATCGAAGTTTTTCCCGAAATGGCAAAAACTGGGTTTCATCTTGCAAAGTATTTCAGCTAAGAAGTCTCACCACTCTTGTTTCGTTCGTTGATTTCTTTAAAAGCGCCACAGGTGAAGGGGAACATTTTTGGAAGTGAAGAGGTAAGATTGCGAACTACATTATTGGGCAAAGCACTTGCTCCGTAACGTGTTACATCTTTTGTGTGGCGCGTGGCTTGTTTTAAATGCTTTTATTATTTTACCATTATGTTGTGATTATGTTTATGGTTTAAATACAACTTACGTGTACGGAATTATGTCGTAATATGCCGCGCAACGACTTAAAAAAACGACACTACGAGAAACATTAACAAGAATTGGTCAAACATGATCTCTGGACGAATTTCATCCTTCACTAGACCACGATTAAAACACATTAATTAATTTAATGAGCGAGTCATAGTGCATTCGATTTAATGTTCAGCAAAGGGTGCACTTGCCTCACGAAGACGTGCATCAAGTGCAGCCGGTGATCCATGTGGGCATCGCTTAAGCATCATGGAGTTTCAAGTCCCCGCACGATTCATAAAACTACGATGTGTAATGTCAGTGTGCAATACAAAGTTTTAAGCCTCAAGTAACAAGCTTTCAAATCTTGTTTTTGATAGGAGGGGATGCAGAGCTCTCTACAATTAATCCATAATATTTAGGGCTGCTTTAATAGCAGAAAAAACCCGTTAAAAAATAATTAATCCATAATATTGTCTACGTTTCACTGTATGGTGTACCTATGCATAAATATCTTACAAGGAGTAAGACCAAGTCTAACAAAGACCCAAATACGTTTTGGGTGACACAAAAACGTTTTTAAATCTTCGCTTGCGTACGAAGTGGAGACAGTTTGGGGACCACTGTATAGCCGAAGGGGATCATCAACAAACATGCAAAACAATTTTATGTGGCAAAGAATAGAATTTATGATTACATATTAAATATAATATCGCAGCTGGCACTTTCTAATCTACCCTTTAGCTGTGTACATGGGTTCAGTGTTCTCCTTTTGTGTCAATCATTCGGTCGGTTTTGTGTTTTTACAGTCTTTTGAATTAGGCTATCTTTTGGGGAAACCCCAGGGAAAACTTAGATTTATACGCTGATATTTTGCAAAATACTAAATTGTAAAAGAAATGCATTGTTATTTTTGTCAACAGAAAAGTATTAGATAAAAATCTACTTTTGAGGGGGAATTTTGACTTCTGGCTAGTAAATTTGCAGATAAGCGTGGGCTTTCAGTTTCCTTTCGAAACTGAAATGACAATGCGTGGAAATGAATTTACGACCATACCATTTTAATCATAGCATTAGCAGAAATGTGCATGGAGGTATTTGTATTGGCTTAGCATAATGCATTTGAACAAGGCTTTTTTTCCCATAATGGAAACGTTCACGAAAATACCTTTTTTCATTGTTTGGATGGGGAAAAATAGTGTGTTGCTATGGAGAGGTTTGTGAACACCACGGGGGAAAACTTTGGTTTTAGAGAAAGGGTCTGAATGGCGCGGTGCCGCTGGATCCTGCTCAGCTGTTACCTCGCATCTGGCTGACTTCACCCCGGCCCACAACGGAATTCTTTCCCCGTGCTGAATGCCAGAACTATAATGCTTGTCCTGTGGTGAAAGGAAGGGGGGCTTGATTCAAACAAGAACACGACCAGTGAACCTAAATATTTCAAAGCAATTACCGAAATTAAGCTCCAGAAAATGTATGCGGTAATACATAGCGCTTTCTCTTGAGGTAATTTCCTTCATGTTTACTTTGGTGAGATGGATATTGATACGCACCTGCAGTTTAGGCTGCTCGTAACTCGCAATTGAAATGCAACTTTGATTGGCCCTGACAGCCCTAGCAATGATGCATACCACCACATTGTGTGCAAATGGAAAAGCAAAAAATCATATGAAGAAATGTCACAAATACTGAATTGGCCCAATCACGCAACGAAACAAAGGTAAAAGCAATCAATTGTGTCAAACGATATGAATGTACAGGTAACTGCCCAAATAAAGTAAACACTTGAGTAAATTAGGTATACAAGGTATATTGATAGCAGGAGTTAATCAAGCAATTAACATCCCATCATGCTTAGGGTCGTGCTTAAACATGCTGGGCAGGCCCAGTTGGTTACTGTTTTGCCTAAAACGGCTAGAAGAATAGATCTCAGTGACTTTGAAAGAGGGGTGATTGTTGGGGCATGTTTGGCAGGAGCTTCACAAACAGTGGGTAAGGTGATGTTGGCATGGAAGTCTGAGGGAAAGATGACATCAACTAGGGGCAACTGTGGTCGAAAGCGCATATTCCTGGACCTGGTGATGTCTGTGAATTGGTTCAAGATGCAAGGAAAAACAGACCAGCAACTCTGTTGGCTGCAAATATCAATCTTGGGGCGTGAGCAGGCAGTTTCATCAAGAAGAGAGTCCGTCAAGAAGTTCACAGAGAGGGATACTATGGTCAGGTGGCAGTGCATAAACCCCTTATTACACCTAAAAATGCATGTTTTCTACAACCATCAACAAAAAATTTGCATCCCTCAAATAGAGTTGCAGGCACCTGTAAAATCTGTGCCAAGGCACATTGAAGCTGTTCTGGCAGTTTGTGGTGGCCCAACACCCTATGTTGGTGTTTCCTTTATTTTGTAGAGTCAGAATAGGTTGGGAATAGATGTCCAGCTAACCACTAGGAACATGGATTAATTCAAGCTTTAGGAATGGAGTAGGAGCATACTGGTTTAATCAAACAATTAATGTATGGAAATGGATAGGAAAAATGTCTAATGCATATCTGATCAGTCACAAGTAATGGGACAAAGCATGTAAATGGAAGGAAAAAGTATATAATTTGTGTTTATGTAATGTGTAATGTATGTAATGTAATGTTATATTGGTACATTTCCTGGATTGTCTCACCTTGTCCTCCGCTCCTCTCTGATAAATGTTTCTGCTGCCTGGGGGTCTTTGCCCTTGAGTGCCGTCCCATTACCTGCCCAGCAAGACCTTTCATTCTTTGAGAGATGCAGAGCCAAGTCTTTTTTGGCTCTAGGTTCACCCTCATGCGTGAGGGGAGAGGTGCGGGGGGGTAATGGAGCCTCGACTGAGGCTAGTGCGGTTGGGGCAGGGTCCCGTGGCCCCCTTCCGTGTGAGCTGGGCAGGGTGGGGTGGGAGGATGGAGGCGAGCGCTGGGGCACTAGCTCATCCTGCTCTTGTCTGCAGCCGTCTGCGGGAGGCCAGACTGCTCTCGCTGTGCAAGGCCCGGCCTGCTCCCAAGCTTTAGAATGTGTCTGTTTTAAGGGTTTCGCCTTGGAAAAGACGGTTTTGCAAGCTTCCCGCTGTTGTGTGAACAGCTGCTCGGTGCATGCGGAGTCTGCAGCATTGTTGCCAGGTAAGTTGTGTTGTTTTTCGTCTTGTTTTTTGTCATTGTGTGGAGCCAGGGGGTTGCCAGGATCGGCTTGTGATTGATGTCTCCCTGCAGTGCTGATTAGCAGTCTCGTTAAGACGCGGTGATTTCTGAAATCCAGATGTTCCTTTATCGGAGGTTGTAGATGCCATGTTTGAGTAATAATGGGCTAGTTGTAAAACTGAATACAATGCAGTGTGGAACAGTGTGGACAGAACAGATTAAACATTACGCTGCGATTATTCTGTTTGGATCAGTTTCATATGACATCACAGGTCCAGTTTATAGAAGAATCTTTCTCTAATATTGTCCTTTTAAGGCCTCATTAATGCACCAACCAGCCATTTAATTTGAAACATTGATCCTAATATGGAAAATAATTTATTGACAGTTTCATATAAGTTGATACATTTATGTCATAGCTGCGTATTTAGGTTCACAGTAATGTACCCTTCACACAAACGCAAACTATGGCCAATAAAATCTGTTCTCATTAAATAAACTGTCCGTACCATCTGGTTTAGATGAAAGCCTCTGTCAGAGTCCATTTGCTCCAGGTCAGCCGAGCAGAGGGGAAGTCTTTGAAGCTCCAGGAGTTTATCTGGGCGCGGAAGTTGGGAAGATTAGCTGCCAAAGGCCACTAGAACTGGGAAAGGAACGCGGTTTGTCTCAGCCTTTGCTTTGCTGAATTTAGGGAGCGTGAGTGGAAGGAGCTGACTGCTGCTAGCGATTTCACGCTGTGTCTGTGCATTCTCACCAGCAGCGCCTAAACATATGGGATCCATAACTGAGATCAGTAGGCTGGAGCTAGGCTCTGTTCCGGAGGTGCTCAGGAGCGGGACCACGGGGGAGGGGGGTATAGGTGCTCTCGTATTGTGGCCTTCAGTCGTGGGCCACCTCACGTGTGGGATTGAAGACCACTGATCAAACGTCCATGACTTCATTCTATTCGGTCCCCTACAACAGTTGCTCTCAAACCTCTCCTTGGGGACCCCCAGCCAGTCCATGTATTTGTTCAATTCCACCACCAGCACACCTGATTCAGCTCATTACTACTTAATGAGCCTTGATTAGTTGAATCAGGTGTGCTGGTGGAGGAATTTAACAAATACATGGACTGGCTGGGGGTCCCCAAGGAGAGGTTTGAGAACCACTGCCCTGCAACATTAAACTCTTCCGTGCACCTGTAGAGGGCGTGGAGCGCCTCACGTTTTATGCCACAAGTGCCCAGCTGCCTCTCACAAATCCATTAATGGAAGTGAATAACTTGTATATGCTGATCTAGCCTTATCTGCCATATTTCATATTACAATATATGTTGGGGCCGTTGGAGCCGGGGTCACCTTCTCGACAGACAGGGGAGTTGCTGGAGTTGCTTCTAAAACAGAGAGTGAATATAAATCTGTCCAGAGACTGTTCTGCCAGTGACATGTTTGTAATCTCTGCTGTAATTTGTGGTCTCCGGTGGAATGCCGTTCTGTAAGGGATCAGGCAGCAGCAGTGGTTTCCCAGCCCTGTTCCTCATGCTCTCCTGCCTCACAAAGAGCAGCACAAACACAGCACACACACCCTGTTCCTTTTACCGTGAAGATGCAAATGTCTGCCATGGTTTTGTATCGGACAGAAGCTGTTGCAAATGATGTTCGTTGCGATCCGTTCAACACTAGGAACTTGCTGTGTATGAATAAAACATGTAGTTATTATTGTATTAAAGCAGGTGCAGGTATGTCAAATGTGAACTTGATTCTAATTTGCGATGATGGCCTGTGGAATTAGGGTTGGTGGAGAATGCAGGGGCCAATCGTCTGTAGGGGGTGATTCAGTGATTCGGTTTTACCAGGACTCAAGGGGTTAACACCCCTTAGGGTGTTCTGAAGGTGCCATAAAATATTTAATGACCACAGTCAGGTGGGACCCCACCTTCTACAGCAATGGGGCATTGGGTTTACTCGGTCCAGAGGGAAGACCGCCCCCTGCTGGCCCACCGACACCACTTCTAGCAGCAACCTGGCTTTCCAAGGTCGTCTCCCTTTCAACTACAGTGCTGTCCAAGCCCAGCCTCACGTCAGCGGTTTCACCTGAGAAGACTACAGAGTGGTATGGCTGCTGGCATTTGATGCCTGTGTTTTTCAGTGATGGGGAAAATAAGTATTCTGGAGTTGCAGGAGGAAAGGGTGAAGGTGAAAATGCTTAAACCATCTTTTATTTCTTATGCCTTAAGCTATTCATGAAGCGTGTGAGGTGATACTCAGTTCAGCTTTATTTGTGGAAGGAAACTGTAGGCGTTCTGGATGTTTGAGTCATGACTCGCTCTGCTAAGTCACAAAAACAGCAGAGCGGCACTTGGTTTTTATGGAGTGAACATCTTTAAGGGCATTTTTTCCACATATATTTTTACTGGAAGGAACTGAGCTGGTTTATTTTTTTGGAACTGATTTCATATAACGTTTAAAAACAAATCTATCTCAATATTGAAATAATGCATTCTGTGCTGCCAAAAGTCATGGTTAGCAGTGATTTCATTATTTATTTATTTATTTTTGACTGGTTGAGCTCATCCAATCAGAGTGCAGCATTGACTTTTTATCAGCCTTGAAGAGGATAGAAGAAATGTACTGCATTAGCGCCCCCTAGTGGTGTAAGGATGCACACGGGAAAATCCATCTCTGTCCTCTCGCTGTTTAACCATTGTAAAAGTCTTGAGGGACAGAATATTTTAAAACCTGATTCCCACAGGACTCGACTGTATATCCTCTTCACGAAATCAGCGATAACCACCTGCCTTCTGGGGAAAACCCCCAAATGTGGTGTAAGGCATGCCATGTGATATCAGTGGAATAATGGTGAATAGGTTTCAAAAAAAGAGGCAAAAAAAAAAGGATTCCCGGGTTGTTTATTCCCTTGCTCACCAGCAGATGTCAGTGCAGAATAGGCAGAGGAAACATCCTGTCTCCTGGCTGCGTGAGAAAATGAATTGGTCACGGTCTGTTCTGTGACCAGAAGCTGAACTGCTGTCTGACATTAAACATCTGTGTGGAAATTTGGACGAGCCGTGACACGATTCAGTTTCAGACTCTGTAGTGGAAGATTAATTAATTACAAAGCCTCTAATTAATTAGATTAATTTTTTTTGTGGCCAGAACGGTTCCTCTCATGAGAGAGAAAGGGCAAGAAATCGAGGGGCCTTATTCAGTTTTCATAAATGCATACACAGCCATGTACGTACAGTATACATAATTACATAAAAACCGCAAGAGAAAATCATCATGTGTACACCATGGAAAAAAGAACCAGGGACCTGAAAATGTACGATTTAACTCGGTGTATTATGCTTGGACATTAGTTTCCCTCCCTCCTCGTGTGATGAATCCAGGAAACGACCACAGAAACATGCTCTTTTATTAGTTCTCTCCACTCACAGTCACTGGCCCTGAGAGATGCCCCCCCCCTCCAGGCAGCACCAGAGCCCCAGTCATGGGACGTGACTCACGATGGTGCTTTAATGGGGGAGGGGAGGGGGGGGGGGTGTTTCTCACCCTATTGGCCCCCGTACAGGCTGGATCTCTGAGGTGCAGTACAATCCAAACGTCTGTTCCTCCCTCTCTGCCCGGGTTGCTCAAATCTGGCCCATGAATCCAAATCCGGTCCTGGTTTTCCTTTCTCTCAGGTAGGTAATTGAGTACAGTTGATTGGCCGGAGTGTCTTCACACCTGACTCCCAGGTAAAGGGAGGGGTGAGAAAAACGGCAGTGCCCGGCCCACGAGGACCGTGATTAGAGTAACCCTGCTCTAGGCGGAGTCCCGGATGGGCCCGGGGGGTTCGTGAGAAACGGAAGCTCTTGCTTTGAGACTCACGCTCCCGGGAGCGAGGGCGTGTCTCATGTTCCACGGCCACGGCGAGCTCAGAAATGCCAATCCCGATGTTATAAACAAACGGACCGTTGTTCAAAGGAAGCTTGCCTTTCTACTGAAGGAGGGACACACAATGAGGCGGAAGGTGACGATGCCTGAATGCCTCTTTTTTTTTTTTTTGCCGTCACGTTTTGGCCTCTGGATTCTGTTAGTCAAATTTCCTCTTGCTGTTTTGCATGGGCCGGATCAGTATTTGAATGGTAACGATACGAGATCTGTCCAATGCACAGAATGTTTGAAACAAGTCACATTCACATGCATTTGTGCGTTTCATTTTTGGCTTGACGTGAGCGTGGAAGTCAGATAAGTGATTCAGTTGTCTTGTAGGTCACAAGAGTGCCACAGCGTGTTTTGTACGCACCAGTGGACTGGCCTGGAGTGAACACTGGGGTGGATCAGATAAGCAGTGGGGAATTTGTGTCTGTGTCTTTGCACACTTTGTTTGAAGGGCAGCATAGAATATTCTGTCGTGCTGCTATGAGTCATACCAAAATAGGGCCAGAAGCCATATTCCATGGAGGTATAAATTATAATGACATAAAATCTAATAAATGTGAAACATAACTGAATTACACCATCCATAATGTAATGCATGAATTATGGCTGTCTTTATCAGCTTTGTCTTCCCTGAACAGTGCAGTCTTTATCCGTCCATGCCAGCTTATGGCTGTGATATTAAACCAGTCACGAGGATATGGATGTCAATTTATTCATTCGACTTTTCATCCCCTATTTTTTATATTCTCCCCCAGTTTTTAATGTGCAGTTTTGTGGCCCACCCCCCTTGCCGCAGTGCCCTCTGTTCGTTTGGGAGGGTGACGACTGGAGTACATGCCCTCTGAAAGACACACGCATCCCTCTGCAGTCCCCCAGCCGAGAGGCACAGTTACTGCCGCAGAGCACTGTGATGCAGGGTCATGGCTAGACAGTAACCCTATTTCTCCCTATTTTGTCTCCAACTCCCGCAAGGTTTGACTGAGTCCCCATGGTAACGATGGAAAGCGCCCAACCCTCATTCCAGCTGTCTTACACTTAGGGTTAGGGTTACGTTTAGGGTTAGGGTTATAGTTATAGTTAGGGTTACCAGCTCGTCTCTGAAACTTACCACTTTAGCCGCAAATGTGCATGTGCGAGATCTGGGGAAAAATAGGCTTACTATCTAGCAATGACCCTGGTCCAGGCAGATTTCAGCTGCAATTCCCCAGATCACCCAGAGGTGTCGCTGTTGTGCAATGTGGTGGGGGAGTATCCTGCTGACTGGAACCCTCCATACCTGAGTGACTCTACAGCCAGCTCTGACTTTACCTCATGGGACTCCTGGCCACACTGGCACAGTCAGGGTTCGATCCAGGCAGCTGGGTAGGCCATCTGGGAGCATGGAGGCAATTTGTGCACTCTAATGTGTGCCATTGTCGTTTAGTTTTCCCATCATTTCAAGTCAAGTTTATTTGTCATATGTATACAATATAAATATGCCACAGACGCTTTTATCCAAAGTCACTTACAGTAATGAATGCGCAAATTTTTCAGTATATGTCGTCCCAATGGGAATCGAACCCACAACCTAAGGGTTGTCAGCTCCATGCTCTACCTACTGAGCCACACAGAACCAGTACAGGGGAATGCATTGCAACAAAGAAATGCTTACTTGCATTAAAAACTCATCAGTAAAATACAAATCAAAATACAAATACAAATGCAACACACAAGATAAGAATGTACACAAACATTGCAGATGGACAGTGCTGGGCAGGTGAGTTAATAAATAATAAATAATAAATATATAAAGGCAAGAGTGCGTGTGTGCGAGTCCTTGGTGTCGGGGGTTAAGTGTTCAGTAGCCGTACGGCTTGGAGGAAGAAGCTGTCCTTGAGTCTTTTTGTGTTTGTGGAGATGCCGCGATACTTCCTGCCAGATGGTAAAAGAGCAAACGGAGTGGCCAGGGTGATGCATTTAATTGTATTTTTCCCATCAGTCTACTGATGCAGGGTGGGAACAGTTAAACGGAGAGTTGGAGCTGTGTCAGCTGACCTTTCAGTCTTTGACGTCACTCAAACAATCCGAAAGGAAGTTGAAGGACTCTCGAAAGAAGGCCTGAGACTTGTTAAAATAGCTTTCTGGTTCAACTGGCTCATCGCTATTTTTACTGAAATGGGTAAAATGTGGTGCTTGGATTCTTAGCGATGGTCTTCAGAGTTCTGTTACATACATAAAGTACACAAGCTAATACACTGCTACACACTGGCTAATATGAAAAATGTGCTGCAAAGATATATATATATATATTCCCTGGTGAATGCATCATTCAGAATTATGGGTCTTCAGAAAAAGCGTGACAATTGACAATAGTGAAGCTTGATTCGTGCCAGTGGCTGAATGTTTAAATATTAAATATTAAACATTCAGCCACTGGCACAAAAGCTCCTCCACCACATAATACACCTGGACATACATTTGTCAGTGCTTTTCATCTTACTGAAAGGCATCCCAACAAAGTAAACACCGCACACTGAAACAAGCACAATGGAGCAAACGGCACGGTGACTTATAAAAAGGGTGCGTGCGTGTCTGTGGGACGTGTCTCAGTCGTCTCACAGGACTGGTTGGGCTCGCTCGCTGTCCCACTTCCTGTCCTGTTCCAGTTTCAAAGTAGGTCCTGCACGATGCACTTTCCACCTTGTTTGGGAGACAAGTATGGCAGAGGTAAAAAAAAAAAAAACAACAACCTATTATTAGTTATTGTTTCTTATTGTAGTGTAGTATTATTTGTAACCTTGTGCAATTTTCCCTCTCCCGGCGCCCGTGTAAATAACTTTAAGCTGGAGATTGTGGACGTCACTCAAGGTTTTAGGTCCCTGCCCGTGAAAGGGGGGGTCTCTGCCGGGAATGTGGGGTCGGAACAATGGCCCTGATTATGCGCGGGGCGCGCGTTTCAGAAAGGCCGTTTCCGTCCTTTGTCCTCCCCGCTAACCCCTCGTCAGGCCGCAGCTCCTCGGAGCTCCCCGGCCCAGCGTGCTCCCGCCCCTCCTTGTGTCCATTGTTTGGGGCGGGGTGGGAAGCCGCTGCACTTTGACTCGTGCGCTCCAGCGGCCGGGCGGGGGCGGGGGCGGCGGGACTTTGAAACGGGCCGCGCCCCCTGTGGAGGAATAGAATGGCACGCCTGTGTGTCTGTGCTTTTATCATGCTAATATTTCCCCCGTCCTCATGCGCTGGGGGACCAATCCGCTCAGCGACGCTCCTGACTGTCGCCCCCCACGGGGACAGGTGGGGCGGTGGCCTGGGCCCGGTGAGGTGGAGTGGAGCTGGAGCTGTGTGAGATCCTGAGGGGGAGAGCAGGATGAGCGCTCTGTGAGTGACGTCGTCTCCAGTAATCCCTCCCGCGGGCTGGAGTGAGGAGTGATGCTCCAGAGAGACGTGCTCTCTCTCTCTCTCTCTCTCTCTCCTCTCTCTCTCTCTCCCCCTCCCTCCCTCCCTCCTCTTCTGAGAGCTGCTTTACAATGCTTTAACTCCTCGGGAGTGACCGCGGTCTATGCAGAGCGGGAGCGCTCAGTCGTGTGCCTGAGAGAGACAGGGAGAGAGACGTGCAGCGCAGAGACAGCCAGGCAGGCAGGCAGGCAGGGGGGCAGGCGTGCAGAGAGAGAGAGAGAGGGGAGGAGGGCAGCAGCGCCTCAGCGAGGAGTTGGCAGGGGATCAGAGGTCCTGCACAGACAGACAGACGATGCAGCATCGCCGCGGCCACAGCGGCCAGTGAGAGCGCAGCGAGCCCAGGGCAGGGAGACGGGATGCCACACCGCGCGGTCGCGGGACACGGCCGGTGACACACGCAGCGCACCTCCAGCCACGCTCCGCTCCGACTCGGCGCGGGACCGTACCGCCATGGGAGGCTCCCTCACCCAGCACAGGAAGACCAGCGGGCAGGCCAACCCCCCCAGGCAGAAGAAAAGCAGCATGTAAGTGTAGGAAGTTCTACTACTGGGCTTTGTGTTGACAGCTGGATCGATCTTCTTTTGATATTTACATCTCACCCCTCACCCCACCCCACCCCACAGAAAACCGAGAAAGAAAAGTGAGACAATATCTCAATTTTCTAAGCTCGTGTCAGATGGTCTTGTCTGGTCATACTCTGTGAAGTGGGTCACGCTTGTGTAGTGGCCAGTGTTTCGGAAACGTTGGACGTTGGGAGTTGTTGCACTTGCTGGCATGTTTATCACAGAGCTGCTCTGGGCACACGTGCTGACACAGTGCCTTTGAAGGCAGTTTAGGGCCCGACACCCTTAAAAGCAGGGCACCCGTGTTTAATCGCCTGCTCTACCCTCCTGTAGGTGATCGTTTCAGTCCTGCACAGGGGCGGCCTCTGCCCATCTCAGCTGACTTCTCTAAGAAACACTGTTTTCTGCCGTGTCTTATTAAGTGTGAAGATTGCTCTCGCTACAGTTCTTTTTCCGCTTGCCTTGGTTCCTGGTTTATTGTGGATGCAGGCTCGCTTGGTTTACTGCACACTAAAGGTTGAATGTCAGTGCTGTGCAGCGTAAACTCTTAAATGCGTGTGCTCAGTGCACACACCGGCGCCCGCACCCAGAAAGCAAACATACTCACTGATAAAGCTCTGCATGTATGTTAACTGTGCCAATCCTCTTTTTTAAAGAAACATGGTAAACACATGACCGCATGCCAGTGCGTGAGAGCGTCGGCGTTGATCCGCGCCTTTTCCGCTGGGCAGGGGAACAGGTTGGCATGAGAGCAGCGTGGCACGATCGCCATTCAAACGCGTGCTTTCAATGTCAGGAGACGGGCGGGAGGGAGCTGTCTGAGTCTGAGTTACTGCGTTTTTTACGAGCGCTTCCGCGTCCCGGGATGGCCGGGCACCTTGGGGACCGGCGCCACTGGCGTGGTGAGCCGGTCCATCACCGCGGCGATCACCGCGCTCTGAGACAGGTTTACAGCCTCTGCGGCTCCATCCATCAACGCCACCGCCCCCCTCCCAGAGTCCCCTCCGCTGGAACGGTGTCCGTGCCCGCCCGCTCCCAAACTGTGCGCCTATCGTCGGCAGGGGGACCAGGGCTACGTGAGACAGGCTTGTTTTCGGTTTCGTCAGTGGTGAGAGCGCGAAGGACAGGTCAAAAACTTGAGCTTCATGGTCCGATTCCTTGGCTGTGTTTGTGGCAGATGGCCCAGGTTTAAAATAGCTTTGTTTTTTAGCTGGGAACGTTTTGGGTGCCAGTTTCAAAATGACAGGAGTATAGCCCTTTTGCTGCGGAGGGGGGGGGGCTGCTATTGTCAAGTTAATGTCAGGGGAAAGGGCAAGTTCCTGTCAGGAACTGTAGAAATAATGAGAGACTTATGGAGGTAATATAATATAATAATACCTGCCATTTAGCAGGCGCTTCTATCCAAAGCAACTTACAGTAGTGAATGCATACATTTTTCAGTACATGTGGCCCCCAATGGGAATCGAACCCACAACCTAAGCGTTGTCAGTGCCATGCTCTACCTACTGAGCCACACAGAACCCACAACCTAAGCGTTGTCAGCGCCATGCTCTACCTACTGAGCCACACAGAACCACTATGTATTTGGTTGCACATTTGATTCAGTTCACTGATGTGGAAATGCACAATGGGCAATGAAAATACGAACTAAAAGAAGACCTCTGGCACCGTGGGGGGACTCTGCCCAGTTTAAATGGATTGTGAGAGACCGGTAATGAGCACAACTGTAGGCGTGCGCATCAAAGGGAGCGGCTTTGAGCCTCCGCACGAAGACAGCCTTTTATCCGTGGACCACTTTCAGAGTAATCTCTACAACACGCAGTGTCCCAGTTAACCTTGGGGTGGAACAGAGCAGAAACGCGTTCCCGTCCTTTTACCAGCCGTGCGTTAAGGCAGCAGAGCCTGTGGCGTCAGTGTCCTAATGTAATGTAATGTAATGTCCTTATTTGGTCGCTGGACGTTTTCAAGGACATCGTCGGAAAGGACTGACCAATTGTGGGGGTGAAATGGCCTTTCGGTCTTCCGCTGTCACTCGGCGGGTTGGTGGCGCGGAGGATCAAAGCCTCGTGCGGATCTCCTGGGGCACCCCTCTGTCCTGCACTCCACCACTCCCGCAAATTGGAGACAGAAGAGCTTTCTCTCTCCCCCCCCCCAAATTCTGCTCTCTTTTACCCCTAATCCCTGGCAACTGAATCTCAACCCATCCCTTTTCTCCCAAAACGGCAGCATTCAGTGGCCGCCCTTCCCCTCGCCACACAAATACGCTCTTAGTCTTCTCACAGTGTGTCGTTTCCCTTTCATCACGCCGCCTGCAGAATCAGCGGCCAGGTGGGTGCCGGTCTTAATCGAGGAAGCCTTTTACTCAGGAGTCTGCAGTATTACTGATGCCTTTTTAAAAGGGTGAGTTCACAAAATCAATGTCTCGGACTGGCAGACAACCGGTGTTGTGGTTCGATTCTGCTGTTTCCCCCCACGTGAATTTCGATTCCTCTCTAAGTGTTATTCTAGAGTGCTATTGATGACCTCCTCCTGAAAGTGCGTGTGTGTTTCAGCACATTCGAAATGTATCGGAGTACATTAGTCCTGAAAGGATTCTTTGGACTGTGATGTCTGTGAATCCCTGTCTCTCTTGGGCCTAGCCCAGGTACTACCATTAATGTAAGTATCGCCAGGACTCTCTCATTCTGTCTCATTCTCCTCAACAATGGCCTACGCTTTTGGGCAAGCAGTAGCATTTTGTCTTTCGAAAAAGTTAAGTTTGGCCATTGCTTAAGCAGCATGCACAACAAGCTAACGAATGCACTTCCTGATTAAGATTGCGACTCAAAGTTGAGGGCGGAGAACATTGCAGTAAGGTTGACTCTAAATTCCAGTTCCCCTAAAGCCTTACGTTGCACTTTCCAAACTGCATTTCATAACGAGTGGAAGGGCTGAGGGAAATGATGTCCAAATTTATTCCAAAGGAATTCATAAAGTTTATAATGTGTGATTGGATGAAAAATAGCCACCGCAGCAGAATCTGCCCCTAACATATCTAACACAACACTAACACCTTCCATACACCAAATGGTAATTTCAGATTTGAAAAAAAACCACATTCTAGTGGAGTCAGTGGTGTCTTCCACACCACCTATGACCCATGGCTGTGCAGCATCGGGACACAATAGTATATGTATAGCTGGGTAGAGAAGGCTGACGTTGGCCATGGTTCCTTGGGTCACAGCTGCACATGCGCCTGCTTCCAAGCTGCTCACTAGATTCTTGCAGGTGTCATCCATGGACCTGGTCTCCAATAGGCACTAGCTTTACTGTAGCGTGCTGAGTGGCTTGTAGTATGGAAGCGTACCATTGGCTCACGAGGGAGTGTGCTTCAGCTGCAGTTATGACTGTGCAGGTGCGGGTGGCACAACGGGAGCGAGAACGTGGTACAGTTTGCGATTCCCCCCAAAATAGGGGACAAATTTAAAAATAAATCAATAGATAAAGAGTAACTGGCAAGCTTTGGTTTGGGACTGTGGTGAGGAAGCAGGACTCCATGCTCAATGATCCTTTGCGTCATGCAAGAAGATTGTTAAGAAACACTCAGGTGACTTGACAACTTTCTCAGTTGTTCAAGCCAATGTTAATCGTTCCCTTCTGGGAATGACTGAAATGGCTTTTTAATATGGTACAGATTGTGTGCTTGCATCCTGGCCCTTCTTCAGAAAGGGCTCTTGCGCGCTCTAATTGAGCTCCAAACTGCGTTTAAATTGAGTGTGATGCTTCGCCTCAGACACAGAAAGGGCTCTGTCTCTACAACGACCAGATTACCAGCCTCTTCCCAACAAAGGTGGACAAACACACTGTCTAAATATGTCGTTACAGAACTGGCAAACCCACTCTGGTCTTTCTTTCTTTCTTTTCTATTCGAGCGCTTTGTGTTCTCAGCTGTATTTGAAATGGACGGTCACCGGGTCTCTGCGAGGCTTTCGGCTGCGCGCAGCTGTTTAAAGAAACTCTTCCGGCGGGAATGGAGCATAAGAAATGGAGCAGCCAGTCCTCTGTTCTCTCCAAAAACATCTCCGTTCTATTTTTAGCGGCCGGCTTTCGGCTTGAAATGGAAAATTCATTAGAGGGATAGCGTCCTCCGCCTCACGAGAGCTGAATCTTCCCGCTGGACGACTTTCAGCTCCGCGATGCGCTCTCTGCCTAACTGGCCCACTGCACTTACGCCGCTTGTCAACGGCCATCTGCATTTAAGCAGTCGTCCGGTTGTCCCAGCTTACCCATCGAGACACCGCCCAACCAAACAGTTGTGTGTAAGAACCGGTAGACAGGTAGGGAAGGGAGGGATTGTTAGGATGTGTAAATGATGTATTATGTAGTTTTAGGTATTTATGTATTTATGTGTTATGTGTCTTTACCTGTTTTTACCTGTTTTAAGTGTCTTACGTATGAATATGTTAAGGACCAAGGACCACAACGGAAATAAGTCCACGACTTTTTGTGCTATCCTGGACATTGTTTTGATGCATGACTTGCACTGACATTTATATTTTAAATTGATATGTCGAATAACCTAAACTAAATGAAACTAAACTAACCCCCCCATTGTGTGAATCTCCATCAGGCCCCGGGTGTCCTAATGAGCCCTGCCCTCCCCAGACACTGCCGTGATTGTGCCCGCTCTTAATCCCGCGTACCGTTGTCTAGCAACCGCTTGTTGTTGTGTTCATCAAGAGCCTTTGCTCCCATTGCCTGGGAGGGGGCGGGTACACATTGTCCCGCGGGGTAATTCCCCTCGTGCCCGGCGGGAGGTCGACCTGGGCTGTTTTGTCCGTGACCCAGGGGGTGTGAAGTGAACCAGTGCCGCCCTCCTCCAGTCCCCAATCTCTTTGACTCTGAGTCTTTTCTCATACTTACACGAGTGCAGGCTGACCTGATTTGACTTCTCATTAAATAACCTGAGATAGATCTCAATGCTTTGCACACTGTGGCACGGTTTTATTTTGTAAATCTGTTGGTTCAGATGAAAGCAACTTGACTAAATTACATAGTAGTTCATTGGAACGGGCTTTACGGAAGAAACTGTATTTACAGAAGATTATGAATGAAAACCACAAGTCTGTGTTCCTTGCCGTCGGAGCGTAAACAGCGGTCTCTGTTTGGGGGCGGGGGTCACGCGCCGAAGTGAAACCGGGCGGAGACGAGCGTGGATTGGCCACAGGAGGTGTCAATCACTCGCGGAGCGAACGCACAGTGCATTCTGCCCGGGGACCGCGCGATAGCGGAACGGTGAGATGCTCCGCTTCCTGCCCGGCCGTCATTCCGAACGCCAGCTGAAGATGTTGTGCGGTTGCAGTCCTTCAAAGTCGCTGTCAAAAGCAATGTTCATTACGTTCCTTTCGTGTCCCTCAGGCTGAGAATTGCGTCGGAGACAAACTGACCTGAATTTAGCTGAAATCTCTTTACAATCTGAGGAGAGAGGAGAATTCAGTCCTGTGTGGTCCGTGTTATAGCGCTCCGTTCTTTGGGTTTAAAGCGTTTTTAAAAGAGGAAATGCACCCATCATTGGTCCCTATACTGGGGAATGTTGTGTATTTTGACCTATAGCCTACTACTTACGTTAGTAGGTATGCAAAGCAGTATGGGTAATTGAGTGTTTGACTTTTGGAGTGGCGCTGCAGAGTTCTATTAAAACAGTTAAACTCAGGTCTGTCTCTGAGTGATAAATTGCTATACAGGTGAGGTTACAAATCCTCAGGGTATAACAGGGAACTTAAAAGCTGACACGATCATTTAGTATCCACCAGGAACTGAGCTCAGCTGTGCCCTTGGCTCTCTTCTGAATAAATATAGGAATAGGACAGAGATTCTGGCATTTTCTTAGTGCTCCCATGTGTTGCAAACAGGTGTGGTTGCTCATATACTGTGCACAGAGGTTAACTACCAGCTGTGAGGCTGCATCCTGTCGTGGTGGAAGAATCAACACATTTTTGGCCATTTTCTCTATCAAATCTGTTTGCAGTCTACGTTTATGTGGTGGATATAATAAATATTATTATGTAATATTATTATATATAATTATTAAAAAAAATACACACATAGGGTGATATCAGCAAAATTGGGCCATCAGGTAAAATGAGCCAGTTAAGGTTTTAGCATCTCAGCTCTTTCAATTTTAACAGCCAATGACTGCAAATGATATTAAACTGTTGCCACAACTGTACTTGACATGTAACAATTGATTTGAGTGGTCTATGGTTGCTATGGTGGTCGGGACAATGCCTCACATAGAGACTCCCCAGGAGAACTTCAAGGTGAGTGGCCTGACATATGAAAATTTACTTGTCAATAATAAGGTTGATAAATCAATAAAAAACAAATGTACATCTATAAATGATTATGTATACTACATGCTCTGATGGCCTCCATCAGATATAATGCTGATAGTTTGAAAAAAACATTTTTGTTAGTGGTTCAATTGACCTTAATGTGTTAAGGTAAATTGAGCCATGCATTTCAGCCAAAATGAGCCACCTTCTGAATTTAGTTTTAGCGGATATTTTGATGGTTCCTCTTATTAAAAGTAGGCTATTAATAGATTATTATATTATATTATTGTATGTATTACATGCCTCTTCACATTTTCCCTTCTAATTATGTATGTGTGTGTTAGCTCTGGTCCAGGGCACATCGTGAGCTAGCTCACTATCTAGCGCTCTGTCACACATACACACACACACACACACACACACACACACACACACACACACACACACACTGTGATGAATGAGTGATTTACTGAAGCATCAGTCTAAAAGAGTAGCCTTGTCTCCCGTTTTAATATGACTTTCTTTACAGTTGTTCCGAGAGTATTTTTAATTCCAGATATGCATGTGTAAGCCTGCATAGTTAGGCACACACACACCACACACAGACGTGCACACACACACACATGCACAGACACATTCATGTTCCAAAATGAGTTCCTAAAGTAATTGGTACTTCATGAATTAATTTTAATGTTATTCTTTATGAATTCTTAATGCTTTAATGTTATTCTTCATGAGTTCATTTAATGTTATTTAAATGCAATGTTTTAGTGTGTTGAGATTAAAGATGATTGGATTATTTTATGAGAAATGACTCTGTTTCGCTTTGCAGTTTGAGTGGCTCATTTTAGCTGATCAGCGGGCCCATTTTACCTGAACACTGCTCATCTAAAAAAAAATTGACATCTGATGTTTTCAAAAGCTGTAGGGCCTGAACAATTATATTTTATTACATCAATTCAACACAAAAATATAAAAAACTGTCCGTATTAACCATAAAAATACAATTCAATGTCATACATTGCTTTTTTCTTAGTTTCCCAAGCGATTAACCAAAAAGTGACCCAATTTTGCTGATATCACCCTATAATTTATTTAGCATCATATATCGGAAGAAATACCCAAAACCTGTATCTACTCAACATATTGTCGTGGTTGGTGTTGCTAATGAAATGTTGATATTTAAATGTTACATTACATTACATTACAGGCATTTAGCAGACGCTCTTATCCAGAGCAACTTACAGTTTACATAATTTTCTTTCCAATCCATTTATACAGCTGGATATTTAACTGAAGCAATTCAGGTTAAGTACCTTGTTCAAAGGGTACAAAGGTCCCTAACCATTATACCACACTGCCTGCCTGCCTGGTGTGTTAGGTGTGGTTGTGCTAGCGAGTGAGCATCGAGATCTTCCCCTGCTGCTCATCCCTCAGTCTGAGAGGAGGAGCGTTGGGTGTGACGCTGCTCATTCAGGGGTCATGTCGTGTGCATGTGAGCGCACGGGTGATGCTGCATTCCATTCAGGACCCTGCTCCTGGAGTTCTGGAGATGTTTCACGTTTTCCGGCAGTGATGGCGGCAGTGTGGTATAATGGTTAGGAACTGGGCTTGGGCGGCACGGTGGTGCCATTCAGCATTCCCTAAGGCAGAGTGCGTGGGCGGGTACTCCGGTTTCCTCCCACAGTCCAAAGACATGCATGTTCCTGGAGTTCTGGAGATGATGGATTGGCGACCTGTCAGGGTGTTTTGTTCCGGCAGTGATGGCGACCTGACCAGGAATGTGGTAGATAATGGATGGATTGATAATGGATGGAACTGGGTTTGTAACATTAAGGTTGCAGGTTCAATCCCCAGCTGGGGACACTGCCGTTGTACCCTTTGAGCAAGGTACTTAACCTGAATTGCTTCAGTAAAATATCCAGCTGTATAAATGGATTGTAAAGAAATGTAAACTGTAAAAGTCGCTCTGGATAAGAGCGTCTGCTAAATGCCTGTAATGTAATGTAATGTTCCAACTGAACCTAACGACATAACTGGATTAATTATTAACCTTAATGAAGGCAGGTGATCGTGTGCTGTGACTCAGTGTTTCACCATTCAGACTCTGAATATTCAGTTGATCAGACTCCTAATAACGGATCGAACTGTGTAAGTCCAGCTCGGATGGAACTAAAACCAGAAACAGCTCCAGTGGGGCCTCCCGCATGGTCTAGCGGTAAGAGTGTTCGACGCTAGCCACGGCGACCAGGGTTCGATTCCACCAGTCACGCCAGTTTTGGCTCTGGCTGGGAGTGTCACGAGGGCGGAAATTGGCTGTTCGCCGCTGGGAGGAGGGATAAAAAGCCAAAGGAAAGACTCGCTGCATATATGAGTGGTCGTGTGTTGGTGACAGGCTTCAGCTTAGGCGGGCACTGGCTCGAAGGAGGCAGTGCAGCACTCGCTACTGGCCGGACTACGGCAGTGAGTTCTCATACGAGGGAGGGATAATTGAGAGAGGGAATTAACTAAAAAGGTGGGGAAAAATGGGGGAAAACAGCAAAAAATAATAAATAAAGAAAAAAAAGAAACGTCTCCAGTGATCCAGTACCAGGACTGCCCCCGCCCTGAGGTGGTGCTGTTACATTCCCTGCCCTCATTACGACACGCACTCCGGCCAGCGCAGGGACAGCATGACCTCTCTGTCGCTCTGTCGCCGGGGGAACAGGGCAAATCAGTGGGAGTCTGCTCATCAGTGTTTAATCGTGGGAGGAGGCAGAGGACAGATGTGTGATTCAGCTGGGTGTCCATCCGTGTACAGCATCAGTGCCCTGCTGGTGTTAATTAAGCGGTTGGGCGATTAATGGATTGTGTGCAATCAAAGCAGAGCGAGAGATGAGACTGCCTGTTCTCTAATCCTGCCCCTCAGGGTTGGCCTCTTCATTAACCGAATACGCCCCTCTGCCTCCTGTGTAGCCCTCTCTGCCCCAGCGCTCCCCTTGGCCTCGAGGTGTATTTTACAGAAAACGGACGTGATCCGTTTCCGCTTCTGTCTGTTTCTGTTACGTTTCAGAGCAGTTTGCCTCAATCGCCACTAGATGGCGTCGTTTCCCCTTGCTTGTGAAGGCGCTGTGTGAAGGTCAATGGCTCGTTTTGGATGCTGAGAAGGGAGTGTTATGTCTACAAATCAATGAATGTTAGCCTGTCTGAATATTTGTCTGAACCGACAGACTTCACATCACTTCAATGATTCTAGGAAGGTGTGGATATGTGCAGGGTCAGACAGAAGTTTATTGGGAACTATTTATTGGGTGCATGGAAGAAAAAAACTGAGACAAGTGCGGAAAAGAGGCACAGACGGAAGTGGTCATTTTTCAAAATAAAACACCCTGCAGACTGCTGTTGATAGATAGATAGATAGTCAATAAAATGGAAATAAAATTAAAATTAAAAACGTTTTTTTATTATTTCTGTCTGCAGGGTGTTTTATTTTGGACCACTTCCGGTGCCTCTTTTCCGCACCAAATGCCGTAGAAAAATGGTCTTCGGTGAAACCGGTCCGTTCCGGCCCAGTGGTTGGAGACCACTGTTCTAAAGCATGCCATAAATATAGGCCACTTCACTTTAAATACGCGCATGCAAGATTCAACCGGCTGCCACGCATATCCTGCGGTCGTTGGGAGTGCCCTTTGGGCACGTCCTCAAGACATGAATGTTACGCGAGGCTCAATACCAACATAAATCGTCGGGTGATGACAAGCCACTCTGCTTCACCCACTGGCTCACTGTACGTGTTTTGATGTGGCGGATATACGGAAATACTGATGAGGCTTTTCATCGTCAATTTCTCCCATCGGTAGAATGAGAAACATACTCTCCGTTGTTATGCCGGGATACACTTAATGGTCTAATATACCATCTCCGTTGTTTAGTTTAGTTTATTTGACATTTCACTTTTTAAAAAGACAATACGTGGTTACATCCTGATGTAGGCTACATGTTGGCGCCCCTCCGCTGTTTCTGCCGGAATTGGTTGTCAACATATACCGGCTTAAGACAACTTTGTTCTCGGCTCTGACCCGCCCCCTCGTGGATATAGCGTCGCGTCGCGTACCCGTGGTTCAGTGAAGTATATTTAAGCCCTAATGCTGTTCTACATCCGGCCACAGAACACCTCAGGCATTGAGTTTGCGCGTGTAGTATAGTACCGTAGGAAAAACACAGTTGGAACCTGCAATGACACTAAGAATCCAGCAGAGGGAGTCACTCCCCATCTGAAAGTTTTCACTGTTGTGTTTTGGAGAACTATGGCTATGGCTTGTCATGCGATCGAGGTACAACTAACAATGATGATCATTACAATAAACATAGCTAATCTGAGGCATTGTGCCCATAGTATTATTCTAAACAACTTGTCTGCTGATTTTACAAAAATACTACTATATATTCCAAGCGATGTGAAGGGTTTTTTGTCTTCGTCATAATTTACATTGCCATAATGCCAATCTGCTTTGCATTAATTACCTGCCTTTTTGTACATTTGATTTTGTTTGGTAGCAACGTTTACGCTATACGGCGGTCTTCGAGTTCCAGTAAAATTCAAAATTGAAGGAGAACGAGGCGGCGGTGGTAACAGCGCCTTCAGGCCGTATGCGCTGCGCATCAGCCTCTGTCCGCGTAATATAAATCAAACCGAGTTTAATGGGGATCCGGTGTCTCCTGCGGGGAGGGTGTTTTTACAGAGCTGCGGGACTGCGTCTGGGACGGGACGTCGCTGCGGGCTCAGACAGTCGAGCCCTCGGCCTCCGCTGTCCCTTTCAAACTTCTCCCAGAAGTCCGGTTTCGCGTTACACTCGGAGCACATCGGCGTTTTATTATAAGCAGAAAGCCACATCTTCAGAAGTTCTCTCAGATTTTACTCGGGAGGGGTCTGCGGTTTCAAGCGCAGACTTTCGGAGGAGAGAGAGAAAGCGCACACGAAAAACGCGCTCTCAGCCAAAGCCTGTGGCTTTATTTGCACTGTTTTCCATTCCTCGCCAAACTCCCCGAGGTTGTTTCACTCGTTTCTGTTGATTTTTGCCTATTCAGTCTCTGCGTGGCAACTGCTTATCATATCCACGCACGAAGATGGATGCCTGTCTTCTGTCCAATAAAACAAGACAAAATAACATTTAAAAACCCCTCCAAACCACCCCCCAAACCAAAATGTATAGGAAGCAGCAGTGGTTCATCCTGTATTCTGGTGCTGGGTGTGCGTTCTATAATTAGATTTGTGTTGTGAGCTTGCTTTTGTACATCCTTAGTTGTGTCTATTCTTGTTGTTCCAGAGCTATGCTATAAGGCTTATGTATTACCAGATCTTTTGTGCCCAGGCCTGTGTTCCAGAATGATCCGTGTGATTTGAACCCGGGGCCCGTGCTTCAGATCGGGTGTGCCTTCTGGCCTGGACACGAACCCGGTGCTCTGGGCCTGTGTTCTGAGCCTGTGTTCTGGGCCTGTGTTCTGGGCCTGTGTTCTGGGCCTGTGTTCTGGGCCTGTGTTCTGGGCCTGTGTTCTGGGCCTGTGTTCTGGGCCTGTGTTCTGAGCCTGTGTTCTGGGCCTGTGTTCTGAAGCCTGTGTTCTGAGCCTGTGTTCTGGGCCTGTGTTCTGAAGGCGTTGGGCTTCTGTCTCTGCTCTCCGTCCTGTTGCTAGGGCTATTCCTGGCGCGGCGTTGGTGGATGGTGTTGTTATGTAAGACTTTTCCCCTCTACTCCTTTCGCTTGTTTTTCTTTCCTCCTCCACTTTATATTCTCGTGAACCAAGAGGAGCCGGAAGGCCGTTTCTTTTCTCTTTTACGATCCCAGGAGGAAACCTGAGGCTGTGACTCGGGGCCCGCGATGCATGAAATTAATGGGACGGCATATTAATTATAGGGCAGTCACAAGAAGCCCTTATTCTGGTTAATGGTTTCCTCTGTCTCGCGGTATCCGCGCCGGCCTTAGGAGCGCCCCTCCGCGCAGCTGTCGTTTACCACGTCCGCTGTCTATTTTGAAGCTCGACGCTCTGTTTAGGCTGTTTTCTCTACGGACACTTTGCCTCTGGTTGTGAGATGTTTGGTTGTATCACAGAGGTTGTGACGCTGCTTTTTCCTCGATCCCCAGTGTTATCGATGTCCTGAGCGTTGCCCAAGCAGGTCTACATTTACATTACATTTGACATTTTAAGCATTTAGCGGACGCTCTTATCCAGAGCGACTTACAAGACATGCATTAATACATGGTAAGAACAATCATTGTTTGCGCAAGAGATCAGTGCAGGAATACAGTGATAGACATCATTGTTGGCGGCTGCGTACCATACCTGTAACACTGGGAAGGAACTTTAGTTAGTTAGTACTTTTTTTTTGAGGAGGAGTAAACAAGTATACATATAGGTCTGGGTTCATAACACAGCTGTGGAGAGAGAGGAGAGTCTCAGCTCTCGAGGTAACTTTACTCCACTCCGTGGAAAGGTCGAGAGAGGAGGAGTGGAGTGGAGGCCCTGAGACAGTTTCACGCGGTTTCAGCTGTTCGACAGGCCGGCGATGCTGGATGGTCACCGTGTGAGAGCGCGAGGGCACGTCGAGACGGCAGGCATCGCTCCGTGCGTGCCGGCGGCCCGTTTGACGCCAGGTCCGGTTACACGGCAGAACTCTGCAGGACGTGCCTCTTACTCGCCCTCGGAGGCCTTTGAAGCGAACATCAGTCTTGGCCTGTTTGACATCTGGCACGGCGGGCTGCTCAGATGGTCGGAGAGAGCACGTCAAGCGGACAGAGCGACCGCGCTCTTTTCCTCTCCGCCCGTGTGTGTTCAGCTGGTTCGTGATCTCCGGCTCGTTCCGCTGCTGCCACTAGCCGGAGCGCCCTGCTCTTAATATTTCTCCTGCTGTAAGTGGGCTCGCAGGAGAGCAGTGGGGAGTCGGGGGGGGGGGGGTGATCGTGTCTCCGAGGGCCCAAAGCCCAGGGACCTCTGGAGTCCCTCTGAAAGGTTAGCGGCTCCCCGCCTATAAATTGAGGCGGGAGCGACGGCTGAAGTGCTCTTGTCTAGCCTGTGGAATGCCTGACATTCGGCGCGCCCGCCTGGCTATTGTGCTCTTTGCGGCGCTCGAGGCATACGGGCTGGTTTAGCGGCAGGGCAGGCCTGGGAAAGGGATTCCGCCGGGAGGGCCCTGGAGTCTGACTAAAGCACAGAGACAATGACTGAGAAGGACCAGTCGACCAGTGAGAACACAGGAGCCGAGAGTCGAACCGAGAGGTTGTGGTTCTGTGTGGCTCAGTTGGTAGAGCACGGCGATGGCAACGCTTAGGTTGTGGGTTCAATTCCCACTGGGACCACATATACTGAAAAATGTATTCATTCACTACTGTAAGTCGCTTTGGATAAAAGCGTCTGCTAAAATGGCATATGTTGTTATGAGTCGCTGTGCAAATCTGTATATTTTATGACGGAGTGGCGAATATGTGAGAACAGGGCACGAGAATGTCCGGTGGAATGAGGCGCTGGTGTTATCCGCCTCTGGCAGGGCCGTGAGGTGCGGCGCGCTGTTTGCCAAGGCTCTCGGGGGGGCTGTGTTTTTAGTTTCAGTTGGGGCGGGTCTCTCCGTGTCTGTTTGAAATGCGAGACCTCTCCTCCTCATTCCTCCGGGGGTTATGTGAAGCGAGCGACGGTGAGGCTCCCATTCGGGCGCGGCGGTTAGGGCGCTGGAACACTTTGAAGTCAGGAGAGGGGAGGGAGGGGAGGGGCGGCCTCTTGTTTTGTTTGCCGTGTGCGGTGGAAGCCGAAGCCTCGTGCCACCGGCCTGGTAACGAGCGCACCTCAGCGCTGGAGACATGGCACCGCGCCGGGCAGAGCCGGCTTAAACGAGCCGGACGCAGAGGAATGAGAAATGCCCTTTTCTGTCCATGTCCAGGTGACAGAGATGATTACATGACTCTTTCCTTTGCTCTTTAATCTGTTGCTCATCCCAACTGTAAACGAGGGAAATCCTGGAAAGGCACAACAGTTAATCCCATTTTTATGTCTTGTGAAATTTGGGCAGTGATTGTGATGTAGTTTTCATTCCATTTCCCGAAGACAGAGAGAACGGAAGACTCGAGGCAGAATCAAAAGGCCCTGTGAAGGTGGTGGCCACATCTTCACAAAATTTAACTTATTTTCATTTGTTACATTTGTAACCTGTCTTTAAATGTCTTTAAATGCTCAAATGTCTTCACTTTCCAACCAATTCTGTGTCCGTTAGCATATTCTCTTTCCTTTCCTCCAGTATAAATAGGATTATTAATTCACTGTGTGCGACCCGTAGACATATTGATTTATTGAACTGATTTTTACACTGCCAGGTTTTCTCATTAAGTCGATCATAACAGCAAAGCGAGCGAACGCGCGTGACAACTTCCTGTTTTTTTGACTCGCCCTACTGGTCACTATTAGAACATAATGTTTCACACACAGTACTGCGTGTGTCACTACACCGAGAGAAAAGCGGATGTAGAAAGACCAGTATGAGAACAACACTCCTCTGAGTAGGAATGCTGATCTAGGATCAGGTTTCCCCTGTCCATATCCTAACCATATCCATTATGAGCCAAAAGGCTAAACTGATCCTAGATCAGCGCTCTTACAGTCTTTGTGCATACGGCCCCAGAGCTGTACGAGACCAGACCTCAACCAGCGGAGAACGTTCACAGTGATGCACTGCGCAGCCTCAGAGGCCAGACATTATCTACAGCTCCGTAATGACACGGGACCAGGCACCGTGTCATTAAAACAACAAAGGCCGTCCTTCGCCGGGATTAAGGTCCTCCGAGTTAATCGTTACCTGCTGGGGGACACGTATCATTACCTGTATTTACGAGTCTCACAGACCTGTGGGCGCATGGTCGTCGGTCATTTTGAAGGTTCCTGTGTTACCGCGCGCCCTGCCTTCGACCCCGCCCCTCTGGGGCCTGCGATTGGTCGGCTCGGTCGCGTCCAGATATCCGCTGGGCTCTCTCGGGTTTCTGAACGGGTCTGGGGTGGTTTTTTAATGAGGAAATAATTGCTTTTGCGCTTAAGGAGAGTGAGCGAGTCGGAAATGAATCAGAGATGAGTCTTCTGGGCCGGTGTTATTGTGCTATACTATTACAATGTGCTATTGTTTTTATTGCGTGTTGCAATGTCACCACACGCTCTGTACAGCACTTTGAGATACTTATTTGTAAAATGCTTTATAAATGCGATTTATTATTATTATTATTATTATTATTATTATTATTATTCTGGTCACACTCGTTACCACTTAGACTGAATTTAGACTACATACAGACTGAACAGAATTGTTAGATTGAAAGTATCCGTTTAAATATTCTCTGTATTGTCACTCTTATAATTATGATCGTAAAGTTGCCTGTATTGCACAGGATTGAACTGTGTCATGCTATTAACTGATTCAGTTTAACGCATTATGCTCACAGTAGATCAAAGCCATTATGCTGTTTCATTCTCACCTCTGTGTTTGTTGTTGTTATTGCATTGTGCCGTCACTTTGAGTGTGAAGGAATGAACCACGTGGCTGTAACGAGAGGAGGGTGAAACGCCCTGGCGTGTGTGTGTGTGACTGTCGTCAGCCATTTGGTAGGGAGCTTGCTGAGGTCGGAGGTCGTTGTTAGGGTTTTGGGGGGCTTTGGTGCTTTTACGAGCTGAGATGAAGGCCTGTGCGCTTCAGAGGCGCTGGGATTGTGTGTGAGTGAGAGGCAGGGTTCTCTCTGCGGTGCAGGCTTTTAATACCACACCTTCTGGTGCGCATACAGCGATGATGCTCTTAATATACGTGTGTGTGTGTGTGTGTGTGTGTGTGTGTGTGTGTGTGTGTGTGTGTGTGTGTATGTATGTCTGTGTGTGTGATAGTTTGCATGTGTGTGTGTCTATGCCCGTATTTGAGTGTGTGGATCTGTTTTTGTTTGAGTGTGTGTGTGTGTGTGCACGTGCGTGCGTGTGTGTGGTTGTGGCAGTTTCTGTGTGTGGGGGTGTTCAGGCATGTGTTTTTGCATGTTTGTGTTTGTTTTCATGGGGATGAACTCAGTTCAGCAGACCTGCCACATCCAGACAGCTGAGAGACAAACTTCAACCACTGCGGGCTAATGAAAACAGGACGAGCCGTCTGTGATTCATCACTGACTCCGGCCACAGACTGTTACCGTAGCAAACAGTCTGACACACTGCTCTTCGGCTGCTTCGGTTTTCTGTCTCTGCACGTCGGTGTTTTGCTCAAGAACGCCGAGCTTCTCCCCTCCTCCTCCTCCTCCTCCTCCTCGGCACATCAGGGACTTACCGCTCTTTCAAAACAGCGCTGAGCCAGCCGGTGCATATTTATTAAGCAAAAGGTTCTTTTGAAACAGGAAACGTGCAACCCCCCCACACCCCCTCCCTCTTCTCTGACAATAGATTTGCCCTGAAACAGTGTGAGAAGAGGAGGAGAAGGAGGGGGGGGGAGATCTAGACAAACTCTCCCTCTCTCTCTCTCTCTCCAACCCTCTCTCTCTCTCTCTCACCCTCCCTCCCTCTCTCTCTCTCTCTCTCTGTACGGAGAGCGAGCGAGCGAGTGAGTTATCTGGCAGCCAGCTGATCGCTGCCCTGGCTCTCAGAGTGAGAGCGGGAGCCGGAGAGAGCGCACACAGAGGGAGCCTCACAGTCCCACAGCCCTGGAAAAGGAGAAGCCGGGAGAGGCAGCGAGTCAGACGAGAGAGGTCCGCTCCAGGAAAGGGAAGCACCCCGGCGCAATGGAGGGGGCAGGGGGCGGAGGGAGGACCCGCTGAGGAAGTGAAGACTCTGCTGCTACCGCCTGGGCGCTGGCCACGTTATAAAAACCCACGTCGCGCGCGTGCGTGTGTCGCTCACGGAGACGGACAGAGAGAGAGGAAAACAGTGTGAGAGAGGAACACACAGTGTGGGAGTCCTGCAGCAAAGTCTCTCTCTCTCTCTCTCTCTCCACCACCCCACCCTCTCCGTCTTGTGTGGATTTGACGAACCCGGACGAGGTGCGGAAGCGGTCAGGCCCCCGCAGGCAGGATGTCTTACAGCCCGTGGGCCATGCTGTCGCCCGTCCAGTGGGCCAAGTGGACCTGGTCGGCGGTGCGAGGCGGAGGGGAGGAGGAGGAGGAGGAGGAGGGTGGCCAGGGGGCCGGCAGGGATGAGGAAGAGCTCTCCCAGGAGGAGGAGAAGTCCGTGGGCTGCAGGCGAGTCTGTGTGGCGGCGTTTAGGTGTTGAGCCTCGGGGGGGGGAAGTAGAGCAAGCGCATACATGTGTGTGTGTGTGTTTATGTGTGTGATGGGGTTGTTCATTCGTGTCTGTGTGCTGTGTGTGTGTGTGTGTGTGTGTGTGTGTGTGTGTGCTCATAGGCATTCACCTATGTGTGCTTGTGTTTTTATGTGTGCGTTTGTGTCATTCATTCGTGTATGCGTGTGTGTGTGCTTGTGTGTTTATGTGTGTTTTTGTGTGAGTGTGCACGTGTGCGCACGTGTGTCTGTGTGTGTGATATTGTGTTTGTATGTGTGTGTGGGCTTGTGTGTTTATGTGTGCTTTCCTGTGCGAGTGTGTGTGCGCACTTATGTGTTTATATATGTGTGTGTGTGTGTGTGTGCGTGTGTAATGTGTGTTTATAAATATATGTGTGTGTGTGTGCTTGTGTGCTGACGTGACTGTCAGCATGTGCATGTGCATGCGGCAGGCGAGCGCTGTCTCCACCTGTTGCAGAGAGCAGTGCGTTGTGGGCCGTGGGAGGCTGGGCACATTGAGAAGCAACGTGTCATGCAGAGCAGAGCCACATCACATGGGCTGATCCAGTCCGCTCGCTCCCCGCTCCGCATGTCCGCTCGCTCAGCCCCCCGCTGCTGCTGCTGCTGCTGGTCGGGCTGTGGGTCCGTGTGTGTGTGCTATCGTGAAGTGACCAGGGGACACGGTGGCCTTCTCCTGGGGGGGGGGGCTGCCTCTAAAAGCGGTCTATCAGGGCGATCTGCTCTTCGGCAGACGGCTAAAGATGCTATCTCATCCCCTCCGCCCTCCACCCCCATTCGTCAGGCTTGGCCTGTCGCCCCCCTCGAGATAAGGCTGTTAGCTCAGACCCTGTTGAGTTTGCTAATAAATCTGGAGAGAGAGAGAGAGAAAGGAGAAGCGACCACGCAAATCCGCCTGCCTTGATCTGTTTTGCAAAACAAAAGTGGGGGGAAAGGGAGGCGGGGCTTTTTAAAAAGGCGCTGGGTGCTTTTTCTCTCTTTTCTTTCAGTTTTTTTGTGTGCTAGTTTCCAAGTAACCGTCCAAGACCGCCGTTTGGAGGCGACGCTGTGGACTCTCTCTCTCTCTCTCTGCTCACGATCATTTCAATTGTGTGTCCCTTCAAGGATTATCCTGCTACTGACAGTGTGCACCAGGAGCTGTGTTCTGTATGTGTGTGTGTGTGTATGTGTGTGTGTATGTATGTGTGTGTGTGTGTTAGTGTATGTATATTTGTGTGTGTGTGTGTGTGTGTGTATGTGTGTGTGTGTATATGTATGTGTCTGAGTGTGAGTGTGTGTGTGTGTATATGTGTGTGTATGTGTGTGAGTGTGTGGGTATGTGTGTGTGTGTATATGTATGTGTCTGAGTGTGAGTGTGTGTGTGTGTATATGTGTGTGTATGTGTGTGTGTGTGTGTGTGTGGTATGTGTGTGAGTGTGTATGTGTGTGTGTGGGCATGCACATCTGTGGTCGGGTTCTGTGTGCACTCTGCACCCGTATGCTGCTGCTGTTTCCCATGAGACGGGGGACATTTTAATGTGAATGAAAGTATCGGGGTGGAAAGTCCACCTCCGTGGTACTCACGCAGTCACTCCCTCTCCCCTCTCCCCTCTCCCCTCCTGGCCCACTGGGGAGCATAGTTTAGCCATGAGTCTGGGTCTGGGTCATCTGCGTCTGGTCAGCCCGAGCAGCTGGCCCCGGCGATGGTAGCGTGGCGCGTGGGTGCGAGCGAGGAGCGAAGACGCAGCCGCTCCTAATCCCTCTCCTGCCCCAAACGGGCCGCACCACGCGAGAGGGATGCATCGCGCCGCCACACAGACCAGCCTTGTTTTCGGAGGCGTGCGCGATCCAGGCTCTCTCCAAAGAGGGGGCGCAGGTGGTCAAGGCAGGGGGCCCGGTACTCGATCCCACAAACAGGACGGCAGTGTAGTGTAATGGTTAGGGAGCTCAGAGGTTGCTGGTTCAATTCCCAGGTGGGACACTGCTGTTGTACCCTTGAGCAAGGTACTTAACCTGAATTGCTTCAGTGAAATATCCAGCTGTATAAATGGATTGTATGTAAAGATGTAAGTCGCTCTGGATAAGAGTGTCTGCTAAAATGCCTAAAATGTAAATGTAAAATGTAATACTCCTCCGCAGTTACGGAAGACTCCACCGATTTGCGATCAATCCATCATTTGGGGCGCGAAGGCAAGGCACAATTTCCCAAAGGGTCGTAGCCAAAACATGTAGTTTTTCTTGTCTGCCCAAGTTTGTCTTGCTCCATTTTTAAAGTCATGACTGTACTAGATAAGGCTTAGCGCCGCGAGTGAGTGAGTGAGTGGAGGCGGAACACATCTCTGAGTCAGAGATATCACAGGAGCAGTCTGTGCTCTCACACTTCCTGTGTTGTTGAGTGAGGCATTGGCATGCGAGGGGAGCTGGAAGCGGTCAGCAGGAACAGCAGGTGGTGAAGCGCAGCGAGGAGAGGGAGTCGACCTTGGCCCTGCAGCCTACCGCTCTGCTCATCCTGGCGACAGTTCGCCGTTAAATTCCCTTCCTCTTTTCTCAGGTCAACCAGTGGGGAGTGCAGGTGTTGACCTGTGCCAAGGCAAATGGGAGCTGATTGCCTGGCACAGCAGTTAACAGCAATGCCTCGCCTAGGGGGCGGCAGTGTTAGCATAATGGTTAAGGAACTGGGTTTGTAACGCAAAGGTTGCAGGTTCGATCCCAGGTGGGGCACTGCTGTTGTACCCTTGAGCAAGGTACTTAACCTGAATTGCTTCAGTAAATATCCAGCTGTATAAATGGATTGTATGTAAAGAAATGTGAAACTGTGTAAGTCGCTCTGGATAAGATAAATGCCTAAAATGTAATGTAATGTCATGTAGGGGGAGTCAAACTCGCAGCCCAGTTACATACACAGCCCCATCACCACAACGCCACACTTTGACACCATCATTATGTCCGGTGAAGATGGGGTGGGATAACTCTTTTTCTTTCCCTCTAAATATCCCATCAACCCCCTCCCCCAGGTTTACTCTTTACATTTTACATCTCTCTCTCTGCTAATTATTCCTTCCGTATTTGAAATAAAATACAAGAAGAATGACGTGACAGCACTGTTCAACTCGGGGCCTTTCATGTTGAAACCTTGTTCCAGTTTCCCCCCTGTGAGGTAGAGGATTGGCTTAAACACCCTGCAGGATGAGCAGAGCCCCCAGCAGAGTGTGTGTGAGTGTGTGAGTGTGTGTGAGTGTGTGAGTGTGTGTGAGTGTGTGAGTGTGTGTGAGTGTCTGTGTGTGTGTGTGTGTGTGTGTGTGTGTGTGTGTGTGAGAGTGTGTGAGTGTGTGAGTGTGAGAGTGTGAGAGAGTGTGAGAGAGTGTGAGAGAGTGTGAGAGTGAGTGTATGAGTGAAGGATTCCTCGCTGTTTGTCACAAGTTGCTCTGACCAGTGCAGTGATCCCCTGCTGAGGAGCTTGGACCCCGGACCAGGATCTATGGTTCTGTGTGGCTCAGTAGGTGGAGCATGGCACTGACAATGCTTAAGTTGTGGGTTTGATTCCCAATCGCGGCCACATATACTGAAAAAAGTATGCATTCACTACTGAAAGTCACTTTGTATAAAAGCCTCTGCTAAACAGCGTGTATATGACTCTCACACTACTGTCACTTTGGCTGAAAGCTAAATGGCGTGTGTATGTGACTCTCACACAGCTCCGACTCCGAGGGGAACTTCGAGACCCCCGAGGCAGAGTCCCCGGTCCACGGGCTCCTGAAGCAGCTGGGAGAGCTGGACAACTCCACCGCCCACAGCGCAGGTGAGCCCTCACCCCGCCCCGCCCCGCCCGCTGCCTGGCAACACGGCAACACAACCTCCCACCCCCTCCACCCATGAACCCTGCACACACAGAGCCCCACGACCCCCGCTGTTCCCCCGGACACTCAATTTGCGGACAGAACGCTGAAGGTGGCATCGCCGGGGTTGCCAAGGTAACAGGCCATGAGATCGGGCCTCAGAAGGACAGAGTGTGCCACTCCAGTCTGCTCGGTCCGGCTCAAACACATCCCCCACGCACCACGATAAGCTTTCATCTCTGCCCCACAGACGCACGGGAACGCGGAAAGACACAAAAATCAGTTCTGAGGGCGAGCAAAACAGCCGATTAACCGAAGCACCCTTGAAGATGTGCGCTCTTTTGAAGGGTGTCAATCCGTTTGGATAAGGCTTTAAAATGTCTGGAATTAGCGAGGAGACCTGAGACATGAGACATGATCGGTGGCTCTGAAGCATGTGCTGGAACTGTGAGAAAGGAGAAATTGTTACGCACAGCTCCCAAGCCCTTCTACCAGGCTTCACGTTTGGGATTAAGAATATGTCACTGAGAAGCACTAGACAGTGTTATTGTCATACAGCGTGTGGCACTGTGTGCTGTCAACATCCAGATGTTTTGATTTTGAACTGTAACGACGACTCCTGATCGTTCAGCTGAATAAACACACACAGGATTCTCAACGGGGGGCGATGGGCTCTTCTTTCTGCGTTTACTGTCACAGATAAAATATTCAGTACAGGATGGAATCATCGTGTGAAACCATATTTAGTCATAAGGACCTCAGGAGACGTCGTGGAGCACTGATGCACACTGTGTTCGCTACAGTGCAGCGAACGTGCAGTGTGTTCATGCAGAGCAACGGCTCCTGGCGAGGCCGTAAGAGACAGCGGTCTGTTCCGAGAGTAAGCCCTCACAATCGCACTTTCAGTAAACAGCATCCTACACATCTTGTTGTTTCTAAACGAGATGGAGGGCGTCGCGTAATGCGTTCAGTTTTAGAAGGGAAATGCCATATAACTGAAACTTGGTTACTAAATCTGCAAAAAGCATAAAATCAGCTCCTTTGTCGGTTTTAATGGCGGAAATAAAACGTCTTTTTTCACATTGCACATTTCTCTCCTCACGTTCACATTAAAAACACGCGGAGAGATTGTAAATTATCTGGTCGTGAATTTTCCAACACCACAGACGCCTAGCCGCAGTGGAAACAGCCGCTCTGCAGGCGCAGTGAATCAGCCAAGTACCGAGCACAACTGCAGACAGAAGGACAGAGGAGAGTGAAGCCATTAATCTCACACTGCAGGGCAGCGCTGTGCTTCAGCAACGTGAGCTTCAGTAACGTGTGATTCATGTGGAGTGCTCTGGGTTAACTGGACTTGACCCAGGATTGATGTGCAGTGCTCGGGGTTAACTAGGCCTGACCCATGATTAATGTGGAGTGCTCAGTTAACTGGACTTGACCCAGGTTGAACTGGACATGACAGGATTAATGTGCAGTGTGGCGGTTAACTGGACATGACCCATGATTGATGTGGAGTGCTCTGGGTTAACTGGACTTGACCCAGGATTAATGCGCAGTGCTCGGGGTTAACTAGGCTTGACCCAGGATTAATGTGGAGTGCTCTGGGTTAACTAGGCTTGACCCAGGATTAATGTGGAGTGCTCTGGGTAAACTGGACTTGACCCAGGATTAATGTGGAGTGCTCTGGGTAAACTGGACTTGACCCAGGATTAATGTGGAGTGCTCTGGGTTAACTAGGCTTGACCCAGGATTAATGTGGAGTGCTCTGGGTTAACAGGGCCTGACCCAGGATTAATGTGGAGTGCTCGGGGTTAACTGGGCCTGACCCAGGATTGATGTGGAGTGCTCTGGGTTAACTGCACTTGACCCAGGATTAATGTGGAGTGCTCAGGCGTAACAGGGCCTGACCCAGGATTAATGTGCAGTGTGACGGTTAACTGGGCCTGACCCAGGATTAATGTGGAGTGCTCAGGCTTAACAGGGCCTGACCCGGGATTAATGCCTGACCCAGATTAATGTGGAGTGCTCTGGGTTAACTGGACTTGACCCTGAGTGCTCCAGGATTAATGTACTGAGATTAATGTACAGTGGTCAGGGTTGACAGGGCTAGGGTTCACTCAAACGTGATCGGGGTTGAAACGGTTAGTTTGGTCTGACATTATGAACACAAGCCAGCCCCCCTTGTCCTTGTGTTTGTGAAAAGAAAAGAAAAGGTCAGTGTTAAGCTGCCAAACTAACACTAACACCCCCGCCCCCGTTTGGCACTGCTTCTGTGCTTGGTCACGACGTGCGTATTGCCTGTGATAAAAGGCTGTGTTTACAGCCTAACAACTCCTGCGGCAATTATGAAAAAAAACTTTATTTTGGAAACGTTTTACAGAATAGCATTGGGGTTTGTCACGAGAGTGCACAACATGAGATTTGTGGGGAGAACGTCCCTCCTTCTGGCGAAGGGAAGATGGCGTTGAGTCGTCAGAGGAACATTGTGACTGCTGTTTCCTTTTTTATGCCTGAAACGCCGTTCTGAGGTCTCATTCAGCTGCCGTGGGCTCTTAATGCAGGCCCGTTAGTGGCTGTGAGGGGCCTTTCTTGGCTCTGTATTCTGTTTTTCCTCTCTGTTCCGTGTTCCCACTTAGGACACTTGTGCAGCACGTACAGAAATAACATCAACAGACGTAACGGCTTGTTTCTCTTCTCTTCTCCTGCTCGGATGAAATCGAACCCCGTTCAATGTTGTACGTGCTGACGCCGACAAAATAATTTTCATGCAGCATGTAAAATGGAGGACAAGTGAGAACAGGAGATCCTTTCAAAATATGGTGTTTGGGTGGGTTTTAACGCGATATTTAACACGATATGATCTCTGGGCAGTCTATGCAGGGCGCAGGTGTGATGTAGTCAGACTGTAGGGAGGTGGAGAGCCATCCAGGACATTGCTCGTCTCAGAACCCAGATCTCAAGACGCTCTCCCCTCACCATCCGGAAACAGCACTTAACGTGACAGTGATTGCCGTGACAGCGATCATCATGACAGCGATCGCCGTGACAGTGATCACCGTGACATCGATCGGGATGCGACAGCTGAGACATTGGATTCCCAGAGGGCGGTACGCGGAAGTGTCTTCTGATTTAAATCGCTGCCTTCGCCTTAGAGCTGCCTTCACTGGGCTGATGTGATTGGTTAGAAAATAAACAATCACATTGGGTGATGTAATGGTAAAGGGGGGGGGGTAGTTGAAATAGAAAGAGGGTACAATTGGCTACCAAATTGGGAGAAAAAGGGGAGGGAATCAGAAACAAATGTATAAAAAAAATCGAAATATATTGGTTATGTTCGGAAAAGTGGGTCTGTCGCTCTGGTCTGTGCTGCCTTCTCCGGGCTTGTGGGGGGGTAGGGGGTTTAATCTGGCACGTGGGGCTGGCACACTGCAGCCTGTCAGCGTTCATTCCCTGGATGAGGTAAACAGGGCTGCTCGTCCTCTCCATTCGTCCAGCGGATGAAGTATTAATGCTGTGACCCTGTATCAACAGTGTGAGCGCGCTGTGTTGAGTCTCGCACTTTCGCCCGTCTGAGCCGTCTCTGGCGGTAAACAGCCAGGCCGCTTGAATCGGCTGTTATTGTAACCGTTGCTACTATCTCACTCAGGTTGGCGCCTTCGTCGGACGTGCTGGCGCCCAGCGAACACACGGCGACATTCGAGGCAGTCCGGCGAGCCGCGGCCATTTCTCATTAATGGAGGGCAGCGTTAACGCTGCATCTCCTGTAACCAGGGCCGTCTCCAGGGGTGGGAGGAGCCCGGGGCAAGTCAACCTACGTGCCGCGCCTAGCTGTTAACGCGATGACATCATAGACTTAGCAACTGCTTAGCAACCATTGTTTATAATAGCCAACCTGTTGTTTGAGAAATTATTATTATTATTTGAATTAATTTTACCCCTTTTACTGGTTGCCCCCACAAAGACAGCCCTGCCCATAACCTTCAGGTGTAACAGGCCAGATTCGATCTGCCTACCTGGGCGATAAACTGTCGTTCAGTTTGCACACCTGGTCATCCTTCTGAGGATTTCTTTGGAAATTCAACGGGCCGCAAAACACAAAAGGTCGCAGGTTGGATTCCCCCGGTTTGGACACTTCCTTTGAGCAAAGTGAAATATGTTCACGCTGTAGAAACTGATAACGTGTAAAACGTGAGTTATGTAAATCCCCCTTTGGGCAGAGTGACCCCCGGAAAATAAACGATGTAAGATGACAGCGTATGAGTCAGCTGATGTTTTCTTTAGTTTTTTGCACGATTGAGGAGATCTGTTTAGTGAAAGGATTGTGTTTGTGCCAGTTTAGAGCAATGAAATGGCAAAATGAAGCTTAGTGACCTCACACAAGCAGTGGAGCGGGTGATCCAAGAGGCCCGTTCAGCCCCTTTGTTTCACCGGACTGGACTTTGTCTTGGATCTTGCCGCAACAAAAACGACTCTGTTAAAAGGATCAGCTCTCATCAGACCCGTCCGCTTTGCTGCCCAGTCGGCCAATACGTGAGTCACACTGCCCGATAAGGAGGGCACAAAATGGCGTCCCTTTCGTTCATGGATAAAACGTGGCTTGCAGGGTGGCTGGAGTCCTGTCACACGTGATTTTCTCTCTTCTACGTGATCATCCGGCTTGGCGCGATTTTGTTTCACTTGGCGGTTTCGACACTGTCAGGGGGCAGAGATCTCTCGGTAGCCTCGCCGGCCGACCCTGAAATCCCACAGTATGTGATTCTGGTGTGGATCCACTGTCACAGACACTGTGAATGAATCCATCTCAGGCGAATTTTGGGTTAGGATATACGTCAGATCATGGATCACTGGCTGGATCACTGTGGCACAGTGTGTGATGTGAGCCGTGGTTTTATGAAACCCACCCGGCCAGCGAGTCTGAGAAATACACACGCACTCCGCCCTTTGAGTACACAGAGCACCATCCATCCAGCCTTTCACCTGGTGGATAAAGCACTTTTAATAATATATAATATATGCCATTTAGAAGACGCTTTTATCCAAAGCGACTTACAGTACTGAATGCATACATTTTTCAGTATATGTAGTCCCAGTGGGAATGGAACGCACAACCTAAGCGTTGTCAGCGCCGTGCTCTACCACCTAAGCCACATAGAACCACTTTTCATCTGTATTTTTTCCCACTGATCCATAAGACGTTCTGGCTCTGCGCTTTCAGTAAAGGCCAGCGCTGCTCCGTCCCACACGCACTCACTGATTACTCACCTTTTCCTCTGCCGAGCGACAAATGGGGAATCAGAGGTCAGCTTTTCCCCTCTCCTTCACTGAAAACAAACCAACGTGGGCTCGTGCCTTGTGAGCCGCGAGAGGTTGCATAATAACAGAAACGGTTGCTTAGCAGCAGAAGTGGTATAGCGATCGTTACAACGTTGTGAACTCTGGATCACACGGTCGTTTTCAGGTTCAGGCAGTGTGGGTGTGATCCTCTCACAGTGTGTCGGTCTTCCTCCTTCGTAAACACTCACGTTGGGGGGGCTGTCGATCACGGCTCAGGTTGCGTTTGCCTGCCGGTCCTAAGAGCCAGTGGCATGCGATCGGAGGGCGCTGGCAGCGGTCAGAGGGAGGGCGGGGCTCTGGACGGATCGGACTCGTCACCGCCCCGCTAACTGCAGGCCGGGCTCAACAGCGGCGGTTACAGATTCTTGGAGTCGGCGGGAGGGAGGGGGGGAACAGGCGGATCATGGTTACCGAGACAAACAAACGTCAACAGAGACACAGCTAGGGTAGGCCTCTCTCGCACAGAGCAGGGCAAGCCCTGACACTCCCTCCCCGGGCAGGCATGCCTCCAGTCCGCTTAAAAACCTCTCTCGCTAACTCACGCTTCTTCCGCCAGAGCTCTCAGTCATAAATTATCATCCGCAGAATCGCCTCAGAAGTGAGATTCTGTGTTTGACGCCTGTCACACCGTATATAAGGCTTTTATTTTGACGGCTAGCTCACGTCAGTTGGACTGATTTTGTTTTCAAACAAATTACCACGGTAATAGTGTTTTGGGAATTTAGTCTCAGGAATAGGGACTGGTCTTTTGGGAGTAGAGCGGTGTTTGTGGGGCGTATTGGATGACACACTGTAAGCATTTGGTGTGATGGACTGTAAGTAGGGATGCACTGCTCTTTCACTGTGTGACTATTAAAGGAGAATGCTGCCGTGTTTAACTGTGTCCACTGCCATTACTGACGCTGAGAGTAAACAGAATCATGGCCGCAAACTCCTTTTTTACTGTCTTCAACTGTGCACAGGGTACATCACCAACTATTTTTAGTTTTAAGTAAAAGTTTTCTAATTTAAGTACATCATTTTATTTCTTGTTTGACTACATTATGATTTTTTACAGTGATGTAACTGTTGAGATGCATTAGATCTTGATGCTTGATCCCTCGTATGTAATGATTGTTTTCCTTGTTTTTCACATCAGTTAGTTCCTATTTTCTGGTTCTTTATTTTGGCTGTTATTGCTGTGACCCGTTAAGTCCTGGTTTTGGTCTGAAATGTCCGATTCTTCATGGCCTGGCTCCTGGGGATGACACGGGCCTGGTTCAAAAGGCAGCCCAGCCGTTGAATGGCTGTACAAACTACTCGCATATATTCAGAGCTGGAGATTTAATTATATCATTTAGCGGATGCTATGTGGACTGTATCCAAGGTGGAGCGGTGTCATGTGCTCATAATCAGCCAATGAGAAGTGACATGGTCGGAGCTGATGTACAGTGGAATGGAATGAGGGGTCAGGCTGCCCTCTCCTGCAGAAAGAGGCTTGGATATCACCGCCGTGGAGGGAAAGGGGGACATGCACTGACCCTGGATCAGTTGTGCTATCAGTTTAATGTTTGTTATGTCTCACATTACCCTCATGCCATAGGTCAGATCTGCTGCCAGCCTTGCAGGCCTCAGAGGCAATAGTGTGATGACTGCTTAATGTCAGCCAGCCGCCCTAAACAGACAGGTGTGTTTGGTAGAGTGTGCCATCGCCCTGATACAGGTACACTGTGTTCACAGATGAGCTCATGGAAGGAGCACAATGACACACCAAAACACACAAAAGCAGTGGTGTAAATGTACTTTTTAAATCAGCTTATCAGTCTTTACTTTTTTTTACAGTGTCCTTTACTGATAAGTTGTCTCACAATGGTTCACACCGGACAAAAAACAAGAGAACTCGCAAGTTGAGCCAAATTTGGGAAAACTGGGCAACTATTCCCGGACCCCTTTAAAATGGGATCAAGGGGCCCTGGAGTGGCGCAAATGGTAAAGGCGCTTGCTCTGCGTGAAA
>JAINUG010000102.1:2150080-2177580 GCA_029706075.1 Aldrovandia affinis
AATTTAATGTAATTTTTATACATGCCAAAATTGGTCCCCAAATAAAGTTTTTTAATTTTAATATGTAAAATTTGACTAAAATATGAGACTTTACAGTCAAATTTGACATATTAAAATGTAAAAACTTTATTTTGGGATTAATTTTGGCATGTATAACTACAAGAGAACTTTGAGCATCACCTTAAAAGCCAAATAAGTACATTTTCGAAAAAGCAAAAAAAAAATCACAAGGCCATGACATCAGCTTGCCCAGGGAGGTGGAGGCGCGTTTGTCTGGGCGGGAACTTCTCCCTCGTTTTTTCTCCCATCGTGTCAATGGACTGGAGGCGTCCGTTTATTCTGTCGGGCGCACCTGCAGCTCAAACCTAAAAATGACAGAGCTGAATACAGTGTACTGTGGACACCAACTCTACTGGCATAAACATTACAATGAGACAATCAAAACAAGAATATTCAAATGGAACACTGATTACTTCCATTACAGTGGAGCCCTACAGGAAGGAGCTCTCGTGTCTTGGCAAACAGTGTCTACATGATGTCAGCCCAGAGCATGCTGGGAAATACACAGCTAACTGGCAAAATAAAGGAAACGCCATAGACATAGATATAGAGTGTCTTAATAGGGCGTTGGGCCATCATGAGCTGCCAGAACAGCTTCAGTACACTTTGGTATAGACTCTACAAGTGTCTGGAACTATATTGGAGTGATGCAACACCATTCTTCCATGAGAAATTCCATCATTTGGTGTTTTGTTGATGGTGGTGGAAAACAGAATCTCCAGAATCTCCCATAAGTCTTCAATTGGGTTGAGATCTGGTGACTGAGATGGCCATGGCATATGGTTTACATAATTGCCATGCTCATCAGAACTATTCAGTGACCACTCGTGTACTGTGGATGGGGGCATTGTTATCCTGGGAGAGACCACTCCCATCAGCATAGAAATGCTTCACCATAGGATGAAGGTGATCACTCAGAATGGCTTTGTATTTATTGGCATTTACCTTGCCTTCTAAGGTGTTGAGTGGACCTAAACCATGCCAGGAAAATACACTCCACATTAAAACAGAGCCACCAGAACCCTTCAATTTACTCAGATGTTATTTTGACAGGTACCTGTATCATGATAAAAGTTTACTCTGACAGACTGACACTTTCACTGACAGACAAAAAAAAAAGAACATCTCTTGGTAGTTCATATTTTCCCAGATTACAGTCTCTCTTCAGACAGACCTGTAACACTGTATGACTCACACATTTCACTTGGTAAAACTTGAATGATGAAATTCTTGAAACAGATTGAGAAAGATTTGGAAAATGAGGACAGTGTGTGTGTGTGTGTGTGTGTGTGTGTGTGTGTGTGACTTTCATATGGAATGTTATATTTCCTTCTTATTGCAGTGTGTATCAGTGTGTTTAATGAATGTCTCTCTATGTAAATTTTATTAACAAAATTAATAGTAAAAATAGATAAAAATGGATTTAAAAAAATCCTAGTGGGACCATCTTATTGTGTAAAAAAAGAATAAAAATGAAAATCCTATGGCTTCCCCGACACACTGCTGACTGGATGAGCTCAGGGGGAAACGGACACGAGCTGGAGAAACTCCAGTCAGACTTTCTTTTGGCAGAATAAATGTTCGAAACACTGCCGGCACTTTTGAGCTGACAGAACGCTGCGCTGTGCAGAAGTGAGGAGAGTTACAGGCCATGATTATGCGTTGCGTCAGTCTGTGCGCTATAAATCTGCCGATGAAATACAGCAGTCAGATTTATGACTGAGGCGTAACTCTGCTCCAAGGAATACTTCTGCTCATTAAGGTGTGCTCACTTTGGACTGACGTCCCAGTTATAGTTCTCCATGTTGTAATCATCATTATTATGTTTACTCTGTGGAGAATATGTGTGTTTTAGCTCTGGCTTCAGGTCGGTGTTTGTAATGTATGGACTGGATGGATGATAGTGAATCTGGAGTCTCTGGTGTAATGTATGTGAGTGGTTTTGCAATTCTCGCTCATTGAAGGTTTGCATAATTCAGGTTTGCTCAATGATGCGGATTGCTCGATGTGGCTGTGCTACTAGGTTGGAGACGTTGTGCTTTATGATAACAGCTTGCATAATCATGCAGCCAGATAGCCTTGTTATAATTTTTAAGTGGGGTTCTGTCAAGTTATATTAAAATCAAACGTTAAATCGCACCGGAGGATGCACTTGAAGACAAAGACAATGTTCCGAAGTTAGATCGGCCCTGATAATATATGACATTAAATAAAGGAAAAAGGAATATAATCAGGTTTGTCTTTTGTGTTATATTGGATAAGAATGTCCCGTTACATTGGCATCTTCTGCCACCTACTGGTGACTAAAATAATTGTCGTTCAGATGTGTTGGGTCTTGGGAATGAAAATGGATTTGCATGCATTCACTTTAGAAATGTAAGAATTCCTTCCCTTGTGTGTTATTGTATGTATACTATTGAAACTCCATGCATATGAATTGGTAACCTCAATAAGCCTTTGTGTACTATGTGAATTTAACACTTGTTGTTTGTTGACATTGTTTATGCGATGTGTTCTCCAGGGATGGACGTGAGCAAAGAAGGTCTGGAGGAGAATGACTCTTGCTTTTCGGTGAGTACACACTTGGATGATGCTCCATGTGGGACTGTGGTGCCATTGGATCGCATGAACAGAGAATATCAGTGTGAAGGCTGGTCACACTTTTAAGATACACTTGCCATCATAAATGTATCATTGACTGAGCCCTGTGGCCTGGATATTGCTTGTATGAGTCTGGCCTTTGTCATTAGCTGACTATTGTACTAGGAATGCACAACTGGCTCAGCCCACCTGTAGTATGGAAAACAGTGACAAGCTCATGGGTGAGTGTATCAGAAGAGTGCACATTCTTAGGGCCCCTGGGTGGCGCAATGGTAAAGGCACTTGCCTGGAGTGCAGGTTGCCGGGGTTCGAGCCCAGGCAGTCGCAGCCCGGCTCTGGCCAGGAGTCCCGTTTGGGGGCGGCGATTGGCTGAGGGAGGGAGGGAGGCTGGCATGAGCTCGCCGCGTACAAGAGTGGCTCGCAGTATGAGGGGGGATAGTACAATTGGCTACTAAGTTGGGAGGAAAATGGGAAAAAATCTGCAACAATTTATTTTATTTATTACACATTTAGAGTGCACATGCTTCAGTTTCAGTGCTCCCAAGTAGGTGCTACAATGGTGAGGCAAGAGCATATTACAATGTTCAATTCCAAATGAAAATGGCTTTGTAGAGTATATTGCAGTGTTACTGCTAATGTCCCTGCACGCTTGTGTTTCAATAGCTTGTGGTGACCACTAGGTGGCGGTAAGGTAGTGGTGGTTCCCAGCCGAGCTTGTGTTTAATTTATGCAAAGACGCCATCATAGTCACACGCAACAAACGTTTAATTGTAATGTGTCAATAATGAGTTCTTGACAACTATTTTTAAGCAATTTAAATATGAAAAACTAGGCTGTTACTGAATAAACAGTGATTAAACTGCTACATCATGCGCTGATTGTACCTGTACCATTGAGAGAAACATATTGATAGCTATTAGCTATCTGTAGCTATTAGACCTGGGGGGAGAACAGCAAGGTGGCCAAAGAATTGAATCAGAATATGAGGGCAGATACCAGATATATTGGTGTATGTCTTGTCACAGTTGTAAATACGCCAATAGGCGCAGTCTATATTACTGATAAATGCAAAAATCCTAGATCATGATTTATATTGTAACAACTGTAGTGACATTACACTGACCTACATGTGCACAAGTGCCACACACAAACGCCATAAAGAATGTGACAATCACAGGCTCAGTCAGACTAAGAGGACTCACGCTTCCTGTGACTGCGAGAGGCCTGGTCTTAACAGCAGGAAAAGTAGGTTACACATTTGCATTCGCGTTGCTGAGATGCTAAGTAGTGACTAGCACCGCAGGGTGTTCTCATTGCGTAACGTGTAATGCTCTGTTGCTTGTGGCCCTGTGTATAATATCTGCGGAAATAATTGTTTCCTGAGTTTCTCCCAGTGGTGCAGAACTGTATCGCACCGTAGCGGTCTTTGCGAAATCTAGATAAGCAGAAACGAGCATTATTTTGATGTAATCCCCCATCAGCACTTAGCCTCTGGAGACACCACAGTTTTAGTCTGTGAATTATGAGCTGTCTTGAAACCCTGACGATTAAGCTCCTCGGCATAAACGCCAGAACGTGGGGCTTTGATTAAAAGCACGTTCTCTGGTTCGAAACCTGGCTGTGCCAGCCCGACCCTGGCCGGGAGTCCCCCGATCAGGGGCGGCGATTGGCTGTCTGCCCCAGGGGGAGGGGGAGGGGGAGGGGGGGTGAGCCGTCACCAGCTCGCTGAGAAGTGCGAAGGGCGTCCCTGTAAAAGTAGGCGGGCGAGTTCCGTCTCGGAGGAGGTGGATCATTGCTGGCCTAGCTTGTCCCATAGTGATAGACAGTGGGCTCGTGGGGAAGGGTGAATCGAAAGAAATAGAGGCTACAACTGGCCACCAAATTGGGAGAAAAAAGAAGAAAAAACCCCACATTCCCAATCATAACATTTCCATTAGTAAGTTTCCCATGGCACATAAAGATCAGGAAAAAAACATTTTTAAAGTGTGTTGTAAAACTAAACATTGGCAGTGCTCTGCCCATTGCGTTCTCTTTTTTATTTATATATAGATGTTTACCGCCTTTGAGGCTACTGTCCAAAAGGACAGGAAACTGGCATATAGGCGGCAGTGTGGTATAATGGTTAGGGAACTGGGCTTGTAACGTTAAGGTTGCAGGTTCAATCCCCAGGTGGGACACTGCCGTTGTACCCTTGAGCAAGGTACTTAACCTGAATTGCTTCAGTAAAATATCCAGCTGTATAAATGGATTGTAAAGAAATGTAAACTGTGTAAGTCGCTCTGGATAAGAGCGTCTGATAAATGCCTGTAATGTAATGTAATGTATGTTCCTAAAGCGATCACAACGTGAGTGGAAGGACATCTGTCTGTCAGCATCCGAATGCACTGGCTGAGACGCAGATAAAGATTTCCCGATGAGGGGGATTACTATTTAAACGGCGTCATAATCCGCAGAAGGACGAGGGGAGAGCGAGCACTGACAAGCAGTCGGGGTTTAATCAAGTGGGGATTTAGCCCGGCGGGAGAAAGGGAAACTCAAAATCCCCCTCACGATCATAACTGAACTTATCAATTTTAGGCCCTGAGCTGAACGGGGGTTTTTCTGGTGCCTTTCAGAATGAAACCAGCACTGGGTGAGGCCACTTCTGCTTTGTGGTTTCACCGTGCGTGCGCTGGGCGATATTTGTTAGTGCTTAGTGCACCAGCGCTGCTCACTAACAGTGGGAAAAGTCATCAAATTCTCGAAGCTACGGTTCGTTGGGGAAAGGTCTGCGCTCAGCCCTCCGAGGCCCATTTATAAAGACGTTCAGAGACGCAGCTCAAAACTGAAACTGAGCAGCGTGTGTGAGAGTGTGGGGGAGGCGGTGGGGGGGGGTAAAGTGTGTCTGATGGAGATCCCAGACTTTCCTTGAAGTCCCGGCTTTGAAGCACGCCGTCCTTGTGCTCCTCTCCGCAGTGTGAGGACCCTTCAAAAGCCAAGAGCACCAAGCTGGCAGGAAGCGAGAGCCACGACAAGGGAAGTCCAGTCCTAGATACCATCTGTATCAGCGAGGCCGACAAAGCAGCTGTTCTCACACTGATCAGAGAAGAGGTAACGGTGACTTTCGTGCGCTGCTTCACCAAAGCCCACCACCTCTTTCCCTCCAGAACTACTTCTGTATTTGCCGTGTACATTATTTTATTAATTTTTTAATTTAATCTTTACTTAACCAGGTTAGTCTCGTTGAGATTAGAAATCTCAAGGGAGACCTGGCCAAGAAAGCAGCAATAGATTACAGACACTACAAAAATGACAACATTTAACATAAAAGCAGACAATGTTCACAGTATCACATCTGGTTACACAAGAGCAGTCTAAATATGTGGTGCAACTAAGGCTCAAAGCATTTACAATATTCACTTTCCTCCATAGCTTTAACCCCCTGCTTTAAAATCATTTAGTGAGACAAGCTCCTGTAGGTGAAGCTCTTTCTGGAGCTCATTCCACGCCGAAGGAGCTGAGAACTGGATTGCTTTTTTACCGAACTCTGTACGAGCCTTAGGCACAGACGGAGTTTGGTTTAAAAAAATTTTTAAAAAGCATTCCAGTCATTTTTGTTATATTTGAAAGAGTAGTTATTTGCAGTCAATAATGCAATCTGTTGGTGATCTAAATGTATGCTAAATGAATTATTTATTTTAAAGAAGTGGAGGCTTCTGGAGGTTTCTGTTAAAACCACAATCCCAAGTCATGCATGTCTTTCACCCTTACTTTAGTTTCATGTCTCAGTTAAAGGTTGTTGGCATGCGAATATACGCATCAGAATGAGCGCTTCTGTCACTGGCCTCAGTAAAGAGAATTCTCTTCTGCTGTAGATCATAACTAAAGAAATAGAGGCCAACGACTGGAAGCAGAAGTACACAGACAGCAGGCAGGAGGTGATGGAAATGAGGTAGGCCCCCTTACGATAACACTGTGGTCACAAAAACCCTCTCTGCATCGAAACATGCTGGTTTCACAGTGAACTGATTCGAACACGTCCATTTGCTTGCAGGAAGATCGTGGCTGAGTATGAGAAAACGATCGCACAGATGATCGGTGAGTGACGGCATCCTGCGTTTGTAGCAGTCGGCCCGTATTCATAAAACCATCTGAGTAGGAGTGCTCGATCTAGGATCAGGTCTGTATCCTAACCTTCTCCATTATGAGTTAAAATACTAAACTGATCCTGGATCAGCCTAGCCTCCTGCTCTGATACTCTTGAATGAATATGGGCCCTATTCTTGGACACCTTCCATTCTTAGCTTCCAAACCATGACAACATTCGTGATGAAAAGTGTGCTAAGGAGGACAGCATGCTGCTAAAAGGGCGTGCCTGGTATCGGCCATTAGCTCACACGACGATCAGCGCATGATCAGCATGCGATCAGCATGCGATCAGCGTGTGATCAGCGTTCTGACCCCCACAGAGGACGAGCAGCGCACCACGATGAGCTCCCAGAAGGGCATGCAGCAGGTGACCGCAGAGAAGGAGCAGGCCCTGTCCGACCTCAACTCCGTCGAGCGCTCCCTCTCCGACCTCTTCCGGCGGTACGAGAACATGAAGACCGTCCTGGAGGGCTTCAAGAAGGTACGTACGCTCCTGCAGAAGGGGGTCCACAGCGCCTGGAGTCGACGACTACGCCAATACCGTACAATACACAAGCGCACAATTACACTATAGTTGTATAACATTTGTACTGCGGGAGGATATGTTGGTCATTGACTGATGACGTATTGATTAGGATGACATACCGGAAACCTACCTTTAATTCTGTTAGTGTACTCATTAGATAGATAGATAGATCCTTTATTGTCATTGTAACACATACAACGAAATTGAAATGCCAACCAGTCAGTGCAATATCACAAACAGTATATAAAGACATCTAAGAATAAAAATATCAGTAATTACAGAATAATATATCTAAGATAAATACTAAGTGAAACACACACAACCACACATTCAAACATTCTCTGTCAAAAAATGATTAAACTTGTTTGTGTATGTTTGTGTGTTCATCTTGTACTGTCGTTGTCTGCAGCGATTGTTTCGTTTTCAGTGTGGAACCTGTGATTTTCACTGAGGACTTTCCCCACGTTTCACTTCCAGAATGAAGAGGTTCTGAAGAAGTGCGCCCAGGAGTACCTGGCCAGAGTGAAACAGGAAGAGCAGCGCTACCAGACCCTCAAGATCCACGCAGAGGAGAAACTGGACAAGTGAGACTGGAGAACTGCCTCGCGGTGTCAGATACAAACACAGCAGCGTAGGCTGTGTGTGACCTAATCCAGTCAGTGATAATAGCAATCACAAAACTGACCAGAGAATATTGGTCAGTCAGTGTGAAGCCAACAGTACCGTGAGAGACGTGCCCCCAGTGCACAGACTCAGCTAACCATCCTCTCTCTCTCTCTCTCTCTCTCTCTTTCTTTCTCTCTTTCTTTCTTTCTTTCTTTCATTCCTTCCAAGGGCCAATGAGGAAATAGCTCAGGTTCGATCCAAAGCCACCTCGGAGGGCCTGGCCCTCAGCGCCAGCCTGCGGATGGAGCAGATGAAGGTGGAATCGTTGGAGAGAGCTCTGCATCAGAAGGTGAGGGCTGCCTGACCCCATGCCTGCCTGATACCTCAGCGTGTCCATGGGAGGAACCAGCCTAGCCCAAGGAACCCTGGGTGACTTTAACCCACCCTAACCTTGACGGGACAGCTGGCTAATGATCCACCCGATGCTTGAATCTGCGCTGGTCTCTGATCCAGTCTGTGCTTGTGGCTTATCCACTGTGGAGCTCAAAGGCCTGTGTGTGGTTGTGTGTGGTTGAATAACCCTGCGCTCCCTGGAATCGCAGTTCTGCAAAGTTGACCAAGCTCTCTCCTGTCCTTCCTTTCAGAACCAGGAGATCGAGGAGCTCACCAAGATCTGTGACGAACTGATTGCCAAGATGGGAAGAACAGACTAAGAGCCCTGAGAGCGAGGCCTGGTCCCTGGACAATGGCTCCCCTCCGCCTCGCGTAGATCTCCTCCACATTGTGCATGTGACCGCAGACGATACCCCAGCACCTCCCAGCGGTCGGCCCACACCCCTAGAATGCCTCGCTACGCTGATAAATTAGGTGTTGCATTTTCACGGCCTTGTGCTATTTCGAGCGCGAAGATGCCCGCACTGCTAACGCGGGCTCGTGGAGCTCTGCATCTGGCTCAGAGAAAGCCCCACAGCTGAGGACGATTCGAGAAAACCGCTTCAACTAGTTCAAGCGCCGAGATCTATGAAAACTGTCTTCTTCTTTTGAGCAAAATGGCCGATGTAAAGGTTCCTTCGTGTAAGTGCTCATGCGGATGTTGCGTACATGTGCGGTCGTCGAATTGGTAATTTGTGGATATGGTGAGTGTAAGGCAACGTTTGAATTATGTGTTAAGTTTAAAAAAAATTTTTTATCTGTGTTTTTTCCATTTTGTTTCACTTGCGTTTGGTGACATGAATGCGTCAGTGTCGGCCGAAATCGCTGACAGGATCGCGGAGAGAGGTTTTGGGACAGATGCATCGCTTTAGAGAGGGGTAATGAGGTGAGGAGAGATCTTACACAGGAAATGAGCAGCGAACGTCAGACACAAAGAGCCCCAGACCCACTTCCTGCCCCTGACACCGCAGAGGCCTGACAGGGGGAGAAGAAGAAATCTCCTCTTCATTCTCTGTGAATATAAGGTTCACGCTAAATGAGATCGGTGTATTTTGTTTGCCCCCTTTGCTGAGCGATGGCATTGGTTTGCTTTTGCGGCGCATTGGAAATCCATGAAAAGCTGTGTTAGTGTTGCTATGTATGGAATCGGGAATTTGAAATTCAAGCCTTAAGCCTGCGCAACAATCAGATGTTTGACTAAGCTTAGATGCTTCAGAGGGCGAGAGCCCATCCTGAATTAGTTATATGCACTAAAGGCCATACGAGTGGAGTTTACTTCTGACTCACAGAGGAGCTGGGATGACGAGCACACCCACTGTCTGATATTCAGCAGAGCTCTTGCGCCACCACTAGCATTGCACAATTAGGAATGCAGACCGAATTTATTGTACTGCTGTTACCATAGTTTCATGAGGCCAAGGGCTCTCAATCCTGGTCCCGGAGGGCCACAGTTTAGTTTTTTCACCTTAAAATCAGCAACCCAATTAGACGCAAGAAACCAGGTGAGGTGAGCTTTAACTGTGCAATCAACCACTTTAATCGATCGATTAGGCGATGAGAAACAAGGAAAGCAAGCACACTCTGCGGCCCTCCAGGACCATGGTTGAGGACCTCTGCATTAGACCAATGTACTCACGTATACCAGTGTACTGGTACATCTGTTTTGACTCTGGAAACACAGCAGTTTGCTGTAGCTGCAAGTGCTGTTGCACTTCAAAGCAGACCACACTTTAGCTTCATGAATTCTGCTATTCTTGATCAATTTGGCACTCCCTGAGAAAGCTGAGTGAAGCTACGCTGCGTTCGTTTTAGAAATCCTCGCGTGTCCTTCGGGTCCTGTACAATTATGAACAGCAAGTGATTTCATCATGCCAAACGTTGGCTTAATGGGTAGAGAGTGGAGTACTTCAACATAATATGAAACGAGTAAGAACATGTATTTTAAATGAACAAATACTGTTAGTCGGGAGACTATTTGAAAGCAAGGATATTTACCTTAATGCACATGTACAAGAATTCTGCTATCTGTTTTGCAGGTTATCGTTTATGTAATGATCTTTTTTTCATTTTAGGCACTCGACACTCCAAAGAATCAATTTAAGTGCACCTGTAAAATGATCAAGCGATCAAGTTTTTTTTACATTTAAACTGAAATGGATATAAAATGGTATGTTGTGATAGTGAACCATTTTTCACAACATGGCAGAAAGACGACCTGAGTTTGTTCGTGTTTTGTTTCAGCGATCGCGCTTCTCGTTGGATTTTGTCATTGTGGAAAGGGGGAGACCTGCCAGAGAGTTGTGCCGGTTGGCATGGCTTATGTTGTTGTTTTTGTGTGCCTGGTCCGAAGGTGTGCCAAGACTGAAGAAGATAAGCCTTTTTATCCTGAGATAACACCTCCACACACACGCACTCCTCCCCCCCCACACACACATACATACACTCCACACCACACCACATACACACCCACACTTCCCCCCACACACACACTTCCCCCTCCACGCACACACACACACACATACATACACTCCACACCACATACACACACACCCCCACCCCCACCCGATACACACTCACTCTAGACACACATATGCACAAGCACACATTTTCAACTACATCAATATTCCACTACCAACTGACAAAACACAGTGGTTTATTTGTGCCAGATAGAGACGGTTTTCTAATTAAGTCTGAATTCAGAAAGTCAGGAAGTCATGTTGCTGCAACTAACAGATCATCTTATTTCTTTTTTTAGTGTTTAAGTTCTGTTTTTTTGTAACAGGGTTTTTTGTACGGAAAGGGCAAATAACCATTTTTTTTTTCCTGTTGTCATTAATATTTGTAAAGTGGAAAATAAAACCTGTAGTGAAATTATGTTTACTAATATATATTTTGTCCAGATCTCATTGCCTGAATAAAAATAATCGTAATTATCGCAGCGCGTGAAATGGCATATGGATTATTTTTTTGTGCACTGACGCTTCTTACGGGAGACTGGAAATGCTTCCTGGGGCTTCTTCTCGCCCTCGTTAACGTCATACGGCACTGGGAGCGAAATTCACATGGGAAAAGCTGACGTTCCCAAGCCTTTACTTCATTGCAATTAGAATGATCTTAAAGCCCTTATTTCTTAGGCCCTGGGTCCAAACTATAATTGCATATGTTTGTGGGTCTGTAACGGTCAGCTTATCCTCTTATACTTATACCTCTTATACGCTAATTCCCCCTGACCACAGATCACGCGAGCCCAGGAGGATGACGGTCCCTCATGTTCAGACACAAACTTCGCCCTTCGAGATTAAGGGCATTGGCCGAGCGGTTCCCATACTGTGCTGTGCAGGGGGACGCGTCCTTTGGGAAGTCCTGAAATATGGACATGGCAGAAATCAATCGTTCACACTCCTCATATTAATGTCTCCATTGTTTGGCGTCTTTGTTGTGATAAGTCTTATTTTTTTACAGGTTTTACAGACCTTTAATGGTCGACGATGTAATTTCAGTAAAGATGAATTAGCCAGACTGACCTGGAAAACATTTGCTTGGTAATCCACACTAACCGTATAAAGAGAGGTTTTCATTCATGTGATGAACGTAATTGAATCGTCTAAAGAGGCTCACGTTTACATGATTGTCACCTTAAGGCGAGTGAATTGTTGAAACATTCCATTGTTTCCGTCCATGTTCTGTGCCAAAATGTTTAAAAAAAACTTTTCCAGCACTTCACTGATAGGATCATTGATCAAATCATTATTGTTGCGAAACGTTAGTGACCTAGGCTCCTTTCAAACACAGAATGCCTTTGACTCTGAGCAGGGCCGTATCCAGGAGTCGAGAATTACCGAGGTCATGAGACCTAGCCCCTCTAGGGGAGTTTGTCACTAAGAAATATTTTATGTAATCAGTCTACCCTTGTGGCTAATTCACTACAAGAGTAGTAGACTGTCATGATTTTATGAATGGACACTGAAAATGTGCACTAAAATGTATCTAGCTGTGTGCCTATCGCACAGAACAGAAGCAGGGGGGTTTTTGTCTTGGAAACAGTTTTTTCTTGCCACAGTCGCTTTTGGAGCATGCCACTCAAGAGGTGGGGGCTCAAGAGGCAAGATATCACAGAATTATACGTGGTCACAAGATGTATCACAGAATGTATTCAGTTATTTTGTGTCCATATAAGGTGCTTGAATAAACCATTATTAAGCAACCACTATTGCTTAATAGTAAGATGAAAAAATAAAATAAGTGGTTAGTGTTAAGTCAGCACAAATGTAAACCAATTAAAATTGACCAGAAGAATAAACCAATGAAATTTAACTGATAAAAAGATATATAAGATGTTTTAAAACAGAGAGACATTGGAACAACTTGCAAGATGCTCTTGGCTTTGTGATTTCATTTGGAATAAAAGTCTGATACTCTGAAGATCTTCTGCCTCAGACTGGACTTAGAAAATAATTTGAAAAGATTATGAAAACCGGGTAAGACTCCATTTTCCACAACATTAGCTAGACAAAGACAGCTACGTTTCGCTAGCGACTACACAAAACTACACACAAAATAGCTGTCGGTAGATGGCCTCTGGGGATGAGTAGCATTAATCTGTTATAATACAAGCAGTCAACTTTTTTATAATGTGCGAGATCTCTACACCTACATCATGTTTCGCTTGGCTTCAGATCAGCAGTCTGCGTTACAACTCCCGCTGTGCAGCAAAGTCGTCCCAAGCGTCACCGCTCGGGCGGGTCCACTTCACCACACACACACCCACACAGAAGTAATGACGATGACGGTGATCAGGCGAGGCAGTGGAAATCTTGCCTACAAAATCTTTGCTACACCGAAGTGAAGTCATTTTAGGTACAATAGTTCCCCACTTATATTCATTATTTGTATTATTATTTACTACGCTAAATCAGTAGGGTGAGTTCAGGTAAGATGTCAGGTGGGACATCAGGTAAAGTGGGACAGCTATGCATTGTAGTGATTTGATATGTGCAAAATAAACAGCCAATCACCGCAGCTGATCTTGAATTGTTGCTACAACACTTCTTGCCACTAAACAATGGTTTATTATAAATATATTTGTATATATTTGTAGTAATATACTACAATGCATAGCTGTCCCACTTTACCTGATGTCCCACATTACCTGAACTCACCCTATGTAAAAACAAATACAACTCAAGACTCAAAAACAATACTGAGGTCACGACCTCTGTGTCCTCACTGGTAGCTACGGCCGTGCCTCTGAGGTCTTCACGAGGGGCTTAAATTGGGACCGCTCACCGCTTGTGCATGTCTAAAAGGCAAGCCCATAACCGACAATGTAAAAGTGAGTTATAAATATAAATATATATATATAGATATAAATGAGTTATTATTTCTATGAACTTTGTGGTCGATGGTGCTGGTGCCAACGCGATGGGACGGGCCAGTTAAAAGCAGCCCCTCTAAGTCCATTACCCACAGGTGCTGTGTATGCAGACCGGACTCGGCTTAGCGGTAAGACCTTAATGCTCCTCAGCGCTGTCCCCTCTCTCCTAAATCACCTCATTCCGGCACAGCGCTCCATCAAAGCCAGCGTCATGAAGACTCTCCTGGTCCCACTGCTCCTCGCTGCCCTGGCAGTCCACAGTGAGTATTCCAGGCATTGCTTTTTATAATACGATATCTGGGCCTTAATAAGAGAGGGATATTTAGGCCATTCCCCAACACCTTATCAAATTTGGTGGCAGTTTTTTTAAGGAAGGCGCCACTGTAATAAGGCATTGCTCCACTCTTTGGTGCTGTACTTGTTATCATTAGCAACGCGCTTTAATATGACCCATATCGGCCACCTGATAAGAGGTCATTGGGTCCGGCCCGAAGCCCCGATACAGGCTCTTGGGTTGAATGGTGTGTCTGTGGCAGGGCCTGGTGATATGGGGCTATATTTACGGTCACCCCTGTGTGGGTTTAGTCTGGTAATGCCCGGTCACCGGTGCCGTCGGTCTGGCTGCGTGCCGGGCCAGTGGTGTGGTGTGGTCTGTGCACCCTCCGGTCCGCTGTCCTCACTTGTCGTTTTGCGCGAAGGCGAGGCGTTGAAGTGCCACACCTGCGTGTCGTCCAGCCAGGAGGAGTGTGACCGCCAGGGCTCGTCCAGCTGCCCGCAGTACGCCGACGCCTGCTCCACCATCACGGGACCAAGTAAGTACGCCAAAGGACCCGCAGAGCATTGTGTCTATCGAGCGCGGGGTACTGGGTACTGAAGCGCGGCAGATACAGCGTTCATTATCTACAAGCTCTTCACACAGCTGTTATCTACAGCGCCCATCGGGTGCAGGCACTTCACACGGCCGGTAGCTCCGGGATACATGGAGTACGCTCTTCACTTTGTGCAGCTCAGACGCCTAAACAGAGACGCAGTTGGCCTCGGGACCAGGCGGGAAATTAGTTTTCACTGGTGGATGTGGCACTGATCACTTGTATACTGCAGATGAGTGTGTGACGGTGTTTACAGATCAACTGGTAATGCAATGCAATGCATACAAGTAAATAACATCAAGCAGTTGTAACAGGAGCTGGTCTGTTTTAATGAGGAATGCTGTTAGTTAAATTGTGTAAGTTAGAGGCCCAGTGGTCAAAGTTGCATATTTACAGTGTCATTTCTGTCCCAAGGTCAAACAATTTAAGAACTTCTCCTTTAACGCTTATCTTTGATGCACAACTCCCTATTGCCACAAGGTGGCACCGTAACACTGAATTCATAATTGATCTACTGTTATGGTTTCCATAATCATGAATTGACGTGGTACTGAATTATGAAAGTCCCCATCATTGCCAACACATTTCACAGTATTAGAATATTTCTACAAGCTAGCTAAATAATATATAAATTATTTTATGTTTTGTGGTTTCATTAGATTTTGAGTGAAAACTTTCAATCGTCTGGAGTTTTTAATAAATATAGACGCCAGAAATATTTGTGCCTGTATTAAACAGTATATTAAACTCTGATGGGCTTTGCACAGTGTAAGAGATATGACTTGTAATTATAGAGGATATTTATATATATTTATTGCCTGAATGTGAATGTGAATGTTTATGTTATTATATTGCCATGGGCACACACGCACACACGCACACACCCACACATTATCACACACACACAAGCTTTACTTGGGCTAAAATTTAGTTTTCCTTGTGTCTTCTGCAAACGAAACCCTCTAGAAACACAAACCAAGTGTAGATTCTAACTGAATACAAATGCAGAAATGATTCTGTCATTGCAAAGCATTTGAGCCTTTATGTTCTATCACATCACGCTTCTGATGAGAGCATCCGTTTAAAGGCCAGGGAAACCTCCTACAAATGCCATTTCTGCCTATTACAAAAACATTTACAAATGTTTTTTGTCAGCAAAGGAAAGTGGCGATTTAAGTGGAGCTGGAGCTCAAACCGTACCCCCTGCCGTCGCAGTGTGAGCTTGTCGCCTGTCACATGTCCTCGCTGTGTCTGCGGCGGCCCAAACTTCATCACTTCGTGCCCACGCGCTAAAGACCCACCGGGAGCGTTTATTAACAGCATCCATCTCGGCCTGCGGTGCGGACGGGGAGAGAGAGAGAGTGTGTGTGTGTGTGTGTGTGTGTGTGTGTGTGTGTGTGGGTGGGTGGGTGGGGGGGGCCGCGGAACATTGCTCCAGTCTGTGTTTTTACTTTGGGGCCACAGCCAGCGCTGCCCCCCACTCCACCCTCCCCCCGGGGGCCCGGAGGGCAAAAGAAACAACAGAAAAAAAAGCACCTGATTAATCCAAGCTCCACAGTCGGCCACAGCTCTGACCAGACCCTCGCCTCAGATTGAGGGGAAGACTCGCGCTGGGAAACAGTGATTCAGCATGAGCCCGCGCGCTGAATTTGAGATTGCATTACTAAGCCCCCGCTAACTCTCTCCACATGTTGCGCTGGGTTTGAATATGCTGAGGCAGCGTTTCGGTGTGGGGGGGAAGCCACATGGCGTGGCGTCTCCCGCGGGGGTCGGGGGCAGGAGGAGGATGAGGAGGAGGAGGAGGAGAGGGTTAGGCCAGGGGCTCCTGGCTGGGTTAACTCCTTAGCGGGCCGCCTGTCACTCCGAGCGAAAGATCAGACACCTCTCGCGAACCGCAGTCTGTGGTCGCTGGTATGGAACTTGGTAAAAGTGGTTTCCAAATAGATATTTCATAACGTCTCTGTAGGATAATTATAATCCCCTTGGAAGATGCTTGCCACATAAATGATCACTTCAGCCATGACTCTTGGTTTTAAAGCTAAACAAACTCCTCTGTGTATATGAAGGGGGCGCTGCTGTTGTACCCTTGAGCTAAAGGTACTTAACCTGAATTGCTTCAGTAAAATACCCAGCTGTATAAATTGATTGTATGTAAAGACATGTAAACTGTGTAAGTCGCTCTGGATAAGAGCGTCTGCTAAATGCCTAAAAATGTTTTTTAAAGTAAATGTAATGAATGGTGATGCCCTAACCCAACGATTTATCTCCAGAACCCTAAGTGTTCAGTCCCAATCCGTCAGGTTTGTAGTGCGCGCAGAGACTGTAGCTAGCCCATGATGGAAACAAATGGGCCCGAGATTTTATCAGCTCCTCTGTTACTGCCCCAGTTTAGAATTGGAACAGCGCTGTCCTGTCCGCGTATGTGGAAATAGGTGTCTGGCATTTGACTATCCCTTCATCGAATGTAAATGTAAAATGCCTCCCACCTCGACACGGCTATCGGCACAGCTTAAAAAAACGTCCTCTGATCGCGATCGCGTTCTTCCCACGCGCTCTGCTTCACCCCCCCGCAGACACGGTCATGAAGTCCTGCTCCTACAAGTCCTACTGCGAAAAGGCGCACCACGGAAACTCAGGATCCAAGATGGAGTGCTGCTATTCCGACGACTGCAACGGGCCTCACAAGGACCACAGCCACGGGAACAACCGCGGGAACATCAGCAACGCTGCGGGGGCCCTGGGGTCGAGTCCCGCCCTGCTACTGGGGGCCCTGGCGGTCCGGCTGATCGCGGGCCGAGTGTAAGGTTTCCGAGCCTGGCGCAGCTCTGTGCACTACGGGCCGCTTATTTGCTAATGTGGTAAGAGAGTATTAGTCACGGCCGGGAAAAGGCACAGTGTAGGGAAAGGATCCGGGTTCGCTGGAATTGTAATGGCTGGTTAGTCATGTGGTCCAAATCGCTTCATGGTCAGTTTTTTTCGCAACATAACTCTACACTCAGTGATGTAGGACGAAATCAGTTTTGACGTGGCATACGTCTGAAAAAACGAAAACGGCCATTTACTTGGCCACCGACAACAGTTTTTGGACGTTGTTTAGTCAGAAATTGCCCCTCAGAAACAATCTTTTGTTTTATTTAGACTACCGTTTGTTTAGGGCTGCATCGAGCTCAACCCCTCAATACCTGGAGGGGTTGGTATTTATGAATAATCGTGATCCATTCAGTAGGAAATGAAAGTGTGTATTTTCGGAACTAATAACAAGCGAGCGACTGTGCGAGACTAGGAGTCCTCAGTTTACATGTGGTAATCAAACCCCAGGATGCAGTATAAACTTTGAAGTTAGCGTCGTACTCATAGCCGTTTAATTTAGCTTCCGCATTTAATATGACAGTCAGCAGGTCAGTGCCTTTTAAAGATCACAAGCCTTTAAAAGGCACCGCAAAGACCAAAGTCTATTTACAGAATGATAAGTAGACATGTGCAATCACATTTCAAACAAATACAATTAGGTTGGTTGCATTTAGGCCTAGTGTGTTTGGCTGTGCATTATTGACTTTCTCGTTATCATTGTGCTTCTGGATTGTTTTTCTAAATAAACATGCACTTTATTTGCATCCCAAATCAGTCAATAAGCAATTGACGTCTTTTGTCTCCACATTACATGTCAGGGTTCTGCGAATGTCAGATCAGATTTTTTGGGGTTGCATTGCTTGAAACTCTGCATGTTTCACACAGGGGTGAAAAAGAAACACGCTTTTCAACATCTGTCCCAACCACAGCCACAGATAGCAGTGAGTTACGGCATATGACAGCCTTTCTCGCAGTGAATGCCTCCACTGACCAGTCACAGCAGAACTGGAAGAGGAAGAAGAAAAGGCTACCCTCCACCAAAGCCAGAGCTGGTGAGAACGTTTGGGGGCCAAGTGTTCTTACAAGGTTCAAGGTCACTGCTGAAAAAAGGCGCATTTGATCTTCAGCGCAAAGCTGAGGGAGGCCCCCCGAACGTAAATCCTGCAAGTGAACGACCAAAGAAAGGAAACAATAACAAAAAACACTTGTTCTGAAATTGAAATCCATAAACCATTTTGGAAATGGTTTATGTGTTCAATATGCCTGCTGTTCAATGACAGAAATCCCAGGTTAGCAGCACAGGAGACCCAAGCTTGCACACTTACATATACAGTACAGGTTAGGCAGCACAGTAGACCCAAACTTGCACACTTACACATACAGGTTAGGCAGCACAGTAGACCCAGGCTTGCACACTTACATATACAGTACAGGTTAGGCAGCACAGGAGACCCAGGCTTGCACACTTACATATACAGTACAGGTTAGGCAGCACAGTAGACCCAGGCTTGCACACTTACATATACAGGTTAAGCAGCACAGGAGACCCAAGCTTGCACACTTACATATACAGTACAGGTTAGGCAGCACATGCTTCTGGCTTCAGGGGCACCCCGGGCTACAGAGGCACCGTGCCAACACACGCGCTCCTGTGTTTTATTTCACCAGCTACATTTCTATTATTACGACCTCGTTTGCTCCACTGACAATTCATTTTCGTCAACGTCTGGAACAAATCCCCCTTTGTGCAAAGGTTTTCATCCGTACAATAAGAGTATTTGTGGCTTTCTCCATTCGTGGGAATGAATGTCCCCAGAACATACTCTATGAATGGTAAGGGCACCGCGCTCATGTAAGTGGTTGTTAAACATCAGCACATCCCAGACTTATGTTATTATCCATACGTTAATTAATAAATAATAAATGAATGGTAAGTATTCTTCTGTGGTACAAAACAAAACATTCATTAATGAAAACGTCAGCACAAATCAGATCACCGTAAATCGATAGAGAGCATCATCGGGTAATTTATAAGATTCATAAGATGTCACCTGCATTTGAGATGAGAGAAAAAGGAAGGAATCAGAGGGGAAAGCAGCGGAAGAAGTTGATGGAAGTAGAAGCGGCCAGAATGCTTCTGACTCCTTTACCGGGATTAAGAATATGAAATGGGAATATCTAAGGTGAACGTTCAGTGCGTTGGGGGTGAGCATCTGGACTGGCCCCCGACAGGTGTGTGCACTCACCTTCCCCTCCACGCCTCATTGCCGAGATGGTATGAAAGTCATTTCTCAGGTTCACGTTACACACAGAACAGACCAGGTGGGGAACAGTCCAGTCTGAAGGGGATAGCAAAACAGGTTTAGTGCAGACAACCTGCACAAGGTAAGGACAGGAAAGTGCATCTGCAAGAAATTCCCTCCTGAACGTCTCTTTGTGCCTAATATTTCCATCCATTTATTACACAGCTGTTAATTTAAATATGGTGTGATCAGGCACAAGGAGGAATGAACAGATGTATGCCTCATAATTCCTTCTGTAGAAAATAAAAGCTATTTGTGTGTTTTCATCCATTAATAACAACTGAGCGAGATTGGGTATCCTCATTTTCAATGTTTTCATCGAACATCAGGGCGCAACGCATTTTTTATTTATTGTTTGGCCCGCCACCAACCCCCTCTCTTTCTTTGAAGGCCAACTTTTTAGTTTATTCAGACATGTTCACAGAAACATCAGAGAAAAAGGAAGAAGAAAACAAGAAACAAATAAAAAAAAGGAGAACAGGGAGTAAAACAAAATACTACGACGTTATATGTCAGTCGCACCAGTGGTGACATCAACAGGAACACACAGAACAAGCAAAACAACTCTCTTTCCTCCGTACGTCGATATACCAGCCAGGGCTCAAAGAAGCAGCATACCATTTAGGAGAGGGAAGGATAAGGGTGTAAAGAAAAGAAAATGGAAAGAAGAGAAGAAAGCGCAACAAATGAGTACATTGAAAAACAGGTTTAAGATGAAGATGGCATCTGACAGATTAATGAAGTGGTAATCATATTAGCATTGGGACATTTTTAAGCAGGCATTTAATGCGTTTATAAATAGTATTGCGTCGACATGCTGCGCATCAATGGTGTAGTGTTCTCCTTGTACCGTATGTGTTAGACATGTGGGAGACTCTCTGTGGGTGGAATTAGGGGACTTGACAGAGATGGAAACATTTTGTGACCTTTGTCCCTTTTTTTTTTGTAACCTCCAAACACATGAAAACCACAGGAAGCGGTAGGCAGCAGCAGCAGGTGAAATGTCACCTTCATGAAAAATACAAACCTTGGCAATCGTGCAGAGAAGGTCAAGTGCTGCTGTCAAGAGGTGGAACATTTATAAGACCTGTCTCAATTTCCGCAATTGCCAAACTCCCAAATTCTAAGAGCTTCTTTCTTTCTCATCTGAATGTCTTATTCTCATATCCAGTGGGTATAAAAAAGTATTCTATTTTCTTTTCTTACTGCATGGAATCAAAATGGATTTAATTAAGATTTCTTGCCACTGATCAAATCTACTCTATAATGTCAAATAAAGAAAACATATTTTTAAAATGAATTAGAAATAAAAATACTAGTTGCCGTAGGCCTCTTGGTGGCCTCCCTAATAAGTGTCGTTCTCGCATGGATGCTCAGTTTTGGAAGACAGCCTGTTCTAGGCAAATTCACACTTGCGTCATATTCTCTCCGTTTCTTTATGATGGACTTAACAGTGCTCCAAGGGATATTCAAAGTCAAAATCATCTTATATCCTTCCCCTGATTGGTGCTTTTGAAGAACCTTTTCGCGAATTTGCTTTGAATATTCTTTTGTCTTCATGACAAAGTTCTTGTTTGGAAATGCACTAACCAACTGTGGGACCCCTAACAAGCAAGTGTATTCAATTTGAAATCATTTTAAACACCTTAATTGTACACAGGTGGACTCCAATCAAATAATGACGTGAAGACAATTCATTGCACCAGAGTATCTTCGCAAAGGGGGTTGACTACTTTTTTTATTTGTAATTAAGAAAAAGCTTTAAAGTTGTTCTTTTTATTAGACATTGTAGAGCATGTTATATTGATCAATGGCAAGAAATCCCAATGAAATCAATTTTTCTACTATGAAGTAAGAAAATAAAACGTCAAAGGAGGTGAACACATTTTATACACACTGTAAGCCAGCCTCGGGCCAAACTCCAGCGTTAACGAAAGCCCTTAAGCCTTACATTAGTCTTCCATGCAGGCGTTTGAAATTCCATCGTGCTCCACCATGCGTCCTCTGTGCCTTTAAGATCATAAGCATGGGCCACAGTGTTTATGAGTTTCTGGCCTATTGTGAACATCTAGCCTATGTGGAGGAGATCGCAGCAAGAGCGAGCAGGTCGGTCAGCCAGAAAAGTCCCGTGGCGCATCTTGTCAGCTGAGCTGCCCCGGCAGAGAGGCATTTGTGATACCATACAGAATCATATGATTGAACTCTAACCCAGTTCCCATGAACATACTCCTGGTAGAAAAAGAAAGGGAAAAAATGGGGGAAATATGAACATTGGAGGGGCGGGGGGGGGTCCGGGGAGGGGATGTACTGTTCAGAAGTGAGAGTGGGGTCTGAATGTGTGCAGTTGGCATCTCGTTAAAAATACTCTCTTGGTTGAACTGTCAACAATTACCATCAATAATTGCCTCGTATCAAATTGTTGTTTTTATACAGTCGACGTGACCTTCAGCCCTCATTGCTGTCATGCTCAATCAGGAATGATGGCACTATGGTGTGGTGCAGTAGGTTACGTTTAAGGTCGAATCGCAGTGCTTAAGTCAGTCATTGTGTGGAATCCACAAGCCAAGGTGGCCTTTGTTTGCTGTAGTACAGTCAAACCTCCAAAAGCTGAACCTGCACTGCCATGTTAGGTCTGCATTCTTCTCACATTTTCCTCAAAGTGAAATTTATTGAACAGCTTGCCTTTTTTGTTAAGATGCACTGAAGTTGAATCCGATCATATGATTCTTTCCAAGAAAGCTCTGGACCAAATGGCATAAATATTATTTTTGGGCTTATTGACATTTGACGATGGGGGGATTAATAAATTAACCGCAATACACCCAGAACGAATACAGTTTAAAGAATTTAATCAGATATCTCGGTTACCACAATGTTATTGCAATTTTACTGCACTCCCATTTATATCGCAGGTGCTATCCGGCGACCAAACAAACATAAAAGCTCCACCGCGCAAAAAAAGCGGTAGGTAAAATAAAATTGCGTGACTGATAACGCATTCTTAATATAACGGCGCCTGCCAGAGCTAAAATATGTTTTTATCTAAAATTTTCGTCCGAAAGCAGGTAAGATAACCTAGGCTACTTCAAGTTTAACTAGCGCGAAACGTGCGGGTAGCTTGCGAATGGTCTCCGGCAACCAACGGCAAGTGTTACATAACAGAATTGTGTGGTGAGTTTTTATTTTTATTTTTCGTGAAACAAAACGGACAACACGAAAGCACGCCAACCTTATTAAGTTCCCAAATTTTTTTAAAGAAAAAAAAAAGAAAAAAAGAGAACACTACTAGATCATATCCGGGGTTGGTTTATTCTAATCTCTATCGGTTTTACCCGGAAAAAACTCCGCCTGCGCGGTCACATACACACACACAGACAACACAAACGCACGCACAACATGTGAGTTACATGCAACAAGTGGTCTTTGCTGTTTTCCCCAAAAATATGGGACGCTAACTTGTCGCCGATATATTTTGAGTCGTTTGAGCTGCTGCACTTTGACGACGCCTTCCTCGCATTTGTATTCGGGTGAGTTTTGCAGCGCTTGTGTTGCTTGGGGGCTGTTTCGGAAGGTGTGGCAGGTCAAAGTGCCGCACAGTATCTAGGTGACCAGAAGCCGGGACAACTTGCTGCAGACCGAAACCTGTTCGTTAACCGGCAAATGCTCCGACTTTCAACCCATTGACTGCTCCTTTTCAACGTTTTAACGGACTGACAACTGAGCGGATTTTTCTTGTGACAAGCCGTTATTAGAGTGTCATCTTTTAAAAATAGGCTGTGCTAGTTTCCCTTCTATTAGCTATCGTCAGATTAGGACGAGCCGATTGATCGCGTTGTGTTAGAGCGGCTGTCTGAATTCTGTGCTTTTAATGTATCGTGTTTAAATCTCTCCGTTATAATAATGTGAGCAACGATAATAAGCTATGTTAATAACCGTCGCTGCTACATACGCGCACACGTTAGCGCTGATGAATTTAATGTAGGCTGCGTGGAATGATTGCTGCCTGTCGCAAGCAATTTGCCCAGTGACACATTTGAGTTGATCCGGTAATTACGTTAAATTGAACAAGGCAGAGTAACTCCAGGATTGTGCGAAATGGAGTCCGTTAGCAGACACCCGTTTGTGGTTTTTGTACAGAGAGGGGAGGGGGAGGGGAGGGGAGCGTGGGTCACTGTCAGCATTGTCAGCATGCTATCAACATTAATTATCCGAATCTGGGGTCTTTGGAATGGATAGCTTAGTAATAAATGTAGGCTACATGCACCAGTCATTTTGGTTACATTTTATTCCAGCACGGACACATTGACAAATTTAGTTTATTGAGTTAATGCACTTCTGTGTGTACACAGAACAGACATACAACTTACAAAACATTTAGTTGTCTTCCAAGAAGGTATTATTTTTCTCAATTACATTCAAGGGCATTTGCAAACGTGTTTCTTTCACACTGTGGATAGTACAGTACAGACACTATGCCTGTTTTAACAACTGAGATGCCCTACAAAATAAATATTTTTTTCCCTCCCCAAACCCTAAAAAGAGCACAAAAGTGCATTTTAAAACCGTATTTTAGGTTTATATTAATAAGAGGGCCACTGTGCCAATATGCAACGCCAAGCTCTTGTAAAGGCTGAAAAACTATTTTTGGAAGTTGAGTAACCAGTTATGTTAACATGTAATTATAGGCTTGGTGACTGCAGTGCTTAATTCCTAAAACAGACTGTTTTCTGATGCAGAAAGGCACTTCAGCGAGTTCTCTTCCTGAACATGACTGCTGTCTAAACATGACGAATGGTTACAGTGTAAATAACAGGCAGCCGTGCGCGTGTCCCCAGACCGTGACACGAACAGCTGATCTTAACAAAGTTACGGTTTCCCATTTACACACGTCTACCGTCATTATCTCGTTACCTCTACCTCGGAGCTCTTGAACTGTCTGCACAAAGAACGCAGTTATTCTCAGGCTATTTTTAATGACCTCTACAGGTCCCGCGTTATTGTGTGTGCTGGGATAACACCTGGTCCAAAACGGGTTAAAAGAGAAGAAAATATTTGATCAAGTTTAGGACACTAGTGACTTCTGTTCCAGTACTTGGTGGAAAGCTATTTGTCACATTTAAATAAATAAAAGTTTTTATGATCTAGTTTGGGCAAGCCTAGAGATCAAGTTACTATGAAGCTATGTGAAATGCATAAGAAGCTTGGTTTCTTTTCACGATTCGGAGGCCACGCTACACAGAAAAGACAAAGGTCTATTCACTGCTTGTTTTGTGGGAAGACGCCTGTAACCACGTTAAAATGCCATGCAAGCAATTCAAAGGAATGCAAAGACGAATGTAGCCTATTTGCCCGAGTTCGATTAATGATCCACAGCCTCTTGGAATCATAAAGGACAGGTATTTATTTGTTTACCCGTTTATGATACAATAATATTTTGATGATTACCTGCACCGCTGAGCTACTCGCTCAGTGTGTCACTCCGATCGGACTCGCGTGCCTGATATTGTAGCTTATATCATAGCGCGGTCATCACGTTCACGTCAGATGAGAGCTCGCGCTACGCAGAGCAACCGTAACCAAGGCCACATCCCGCAGTGAAAACTCCCCAGCGACGGCTAGTTATTTTATTTTGTTAACCCAGTTGGCCGTCGTTGTGTTGTCTGCTTCCAGGAAGTGATGCGCAACATGTCCACAAAGAGCACTTTATTAGATAGGGGTGTTTACACAAGCGCCGGCTCCACCGGGCTGATAAGTTGAATGAGTGATGTGTTCCGCGCGGCGTGACGTCAGCTCTCCGGGATGCACGCTGTAAATCGGCCCCTGGGTGTGATTCCGGTCACACAGGGCCGGTGTTACGGTAGATGCGACTGGCAGGGGCGTTGCTAGAGTCTGGTGGGGCCCTAGGCAAAATAAATAAATAAAAAAGGACATTGCTGTGGGGTAAAGTTTGTCAGCCCTAACGGCTTGGGGGCCCCAGGCAGTTGCCTGCCTTGCCTGTTCACAAACAACGCCTCTGGCCACTGGGCTTCCTTCAGGGCGATGATCTGACCTTCACACGCTGCAAGAAAAACGGGGATGAAAGTTTACGGCCCATTGTTGAAATTTGGTGGCGGTTTTTGTGTCTCTCGTCTGTCTGAGCTTCTCCCTCCATGGGCCATATCAACCTGGAGTGGGCCAGGGCATGAGGAGCCAGTGAACCCCCCCCTCCCCCAGTGATGTGTGTGTGTTTCAGTGCGAATGCCTAGCTGCCCAGTACAGCAATCCAGGGGTCCTGTATGAGAGGCTACAGCTCTCTGACCCCATTTGCGTCAGAGGGGATATCTTTTTGCTATTTTCCACTTATTGTTCGTGTTGAAAATGTGCACCGTTGAGCTCTGCTTTCTGGGCAGGAGCTCAAGAAGTCCTCCTTACCCCTCATGGTTATCCATTAAAGAGTTTCTAATGCGACTGTGTGCCTGGAAAGAGGCTATTTATAATTGTGTGTGTGTGTGTGTGTGTGTGTGTGTGTGTGTGTGTGCACGTGCATGTTTGCATGTGTGTGTGTTTGCATGTGTGTATTTGCATACATATGCATGTGTTTGTGTGTGTGTGTGTGTATGTGTTTGTGTGTGTCTGTGTGTGTGTGTGTGCGTGTGCTCGCGAGCCTTAATATGATCATAATAACTGTATGTACTGAATTACAGGGTCAGCTCTTGTCGGGCAAGGCCGAGCGCTCATCCTTCACCACTGAAAAGGAAAAGCTCGGTGTTTTTTGAGTGTGCTCGCGAGGCAGTCAGGCTTTCTCTCCGCGGGCCACTGAGTCGCCGGTAACAGCTGGGCCTTTCGCAGCTGCACCGTGTTCCCCAGGGCACAGGGCACGTCCTCTTACCGAGGAACTGCGTCTGGAGCTTTGCATCGCATCTGGAATCTTCATCTGATGTTCTTCCCTCTTTCTTGTACTCTCAGATAGGTTCTGTTGTTTTTTCCCCCTCCCTCCCTCTCTCTCTCTCTCTCTCTCTCTCTCTCTCTCTCTCCCTCTCCCTTTCTCTCTCTCTCCCTCTTTCCCTCTCTCTCTCCTCTCTCTCTCTTTCCCTCTCTCTTTCTCTCTCTCTCTTTCCCTTTCTCTCTCTCTGTCTCTCTGTCTCTGTCTCTCTGTCTCTCTGTCTCTCTGTCTCTCTGTCTCTCTCTCTCTCCCTTTCTCTCTCCGTCTCTCTCCCTCTCTCTCTCTCTCCCCTCTCTCTCTATCTCTCTCTCTCTCTCCCTCTCTCTCTCTCTCTCCCCCTCTCTCTCTATCTCTCTCTCTCTCTCCCTCTCTCTCTCTCTCTCTCTCTCTCTCTCTCTCTCTCTCTCTCTCTCTCTCTCTCTCTCTCTCTCTCTCTCTCTCTCCTCCTCCTCCCCCTCCTCCCCTGAGAGTGATGGATGTAGTTTCTTTGGTGATTTGTTGTACCCTCACTTGAGGGATCTTGATACCTCTGACGATCGGGTTGAGTGGAGGAATCGAGCTCTCCGCACATCCCGTATTCTCATCACAAATCTGTTTTCCAGTTTATCCAAGGTGGTGCGTGGGCCAGAGAAACAAGCCACCGTATTCAATTGCGCTTGTGCAAATGATGCTTTGTGTTTGTCTTCGGGAAAAAATCTCGTACAGAGTATGCCAGTTTGTTGGATGAAGCCATTATAAAAGTGGACCCCTGGGCTCTGTCGGCCTTTGGCATGAGTGAGGGCCCCCCATATCTCCAGTATTCTCTTCTGAAGCAGGCATTCTCTTCTGA
>JAINUG010000102.1:2182580-2190080 GCA_029706075.1 Aldrovandia affinis
GGCTGAATTCTGCTTCGGTGGGTCTGCGCCGCCGGGTCTCTGTGGAGTGGGTTGCGGAGGGCACGGTTCAGAGTGGCCTGCTTGTGCCTATATATGGCAGTGTGTGCTGTGCGTGCGTGTGACTGACTGACTGAGCGAGCTGCTGCAGTAACAGCGTGCTGCCACTAGAGGCGCTAGCGAACGAAAACTGTCGGCAGAGCAGTCACAGCCATCGCAAGCGGTGTCTGTTCAGACCTTGCTTTTAATTTCCGTGGTGCGCTCGCTGCATATTAGGTAACATGTTGCAGTTGTGGGAACCATTATTTGTATGCGTTTCCTCTTTGTGTATGCCAGAGGACCATTGTTTAATGTTGCAGAACGTTTTGCAAGTTGTCTTGGATGCTACTTTCCTAAGCTTCACTCTCACGTTAACAACAATTACAAAGGATAAGGGCTGAGTAAAGTTTAGAGAAAAGCTACCAACCATAAAAACCTAATCGCTTCAAGAGATATCTCTATATATTATGTATGTATTTTTTGTGTAAATACCTCTTGTGTCACTGCCTGGCATGATGCCAAGCAGGAAAAAGCCCTCAGCTGTCATCTATAGCAGTGTTTCTCAATCCATTCCTACAGGGCACACTGCCCTGCATACTTTCATTCCAACCACCACTTAATCATGCTCAAGTGATCATTAACAGACGACCGATGCAGATGATAGGTTGGGAGCGGAGGTTGGAATTAAAATTTGTGTGCCCTGTAGGAATGGATTGAGAAACGCCGATCTAGAGCATCTCCTCTGCATGTGTGCATGCGGGTGTGTGATACCATATTCACACAATGATTATATTCCCCAACAGTTATCAACGCCGTATCTCGACGCTATTTCATTCAAGCCAACGATTCTGCCGATCTGAAGGAATGGGTGATCGCCTTGAACAACGCCACCAAGATCACAGTAAGTCTTCACAAGCGCCAGTGAACAGTCACTAAGCATCTACCTATTGCAGATCTCCATGGTTCTCGAGCGCCGTAAAAACAATATTTGACAAGATCCGCTTCTTCATAAATCCGCTTGTGTGTCTCTGAGCGCTGATGTCATTTGTGTTAGCTGACGTCTAAATCGGATTGCAGTTGCTCCATTTTAAATGGCAATCTTCTCATGAATGCTATCGCAGGCATTGTCTTGTTAATAGTGTATTCATAACCTGTGATGTCCTGGCCAGCCTCTTACAGTGATCGGCTGTTTCAAAGAGACATTTTGATATGCTAAAAACCACCATCGTCGTTATCGCTCAAAAGCTGTGGGCCGCTGTGGGATGGTATCTAGTTGGACGGCGATAGTAAGATAAGAGTCTGGGAGGTTCTGAGTACGGTCTGAATGGGACCGCCCCCTCCCCCCCCCCCTCCTCCTCCTCCTCCAATGGGATGCTGATTACAGAGCTTGTGTTCTCAGCAGTGTGGTCAAAGTCATTTGTAACGGCCTGGCTGGGAGTTGTGGTGTCGTTACGGGTTTGTTGCCGGGTAGTAACCACCTGGGGAAAGCTGCCCAGCCCGTCTTAGGACGCTGCTGGCAGGCCACCAACAACAGCTCGCTGCCAAAAGTGTACGGCGCTCGATTCACACATGAGCCAGTCCTGTTCACCTAATTGCAGGTTTCGCCTCTAAATCTTAGTCTAAAAGAGCTTCGGCGCTTCAAAGCGTGTCCGAGCGCTGAGACGCGTGGCAATGGTGGATACTGCCTGTGGCGGTTTGCGCCCTGGCTGTCTCCTTTCACTGAAATCCCTGGGCACGTTGAAAAGACTGTGTGTGCCATCCGTCAACTGTCAATCCTCCTTCTCTCACACGTTTGGTTTGCTTTGCCTTCGAGGCGGTGTTTGTTCCTTTCTCAAATGATGAATGCGGTGACATTTTGTGAGCTTTCATAAACGGTGACGAAAACGGGTCCACTCCAGGCTCGCTCCGGGCCTGAAACCCGGTGGCTCACGTTGGACATTTGGGCACTTTTTGTGCATTTCTATTGCTTGAAAATGAGGCGACTGCAATTAAACCGAGTGTGTGATGTCACCGCGCCGGCCTTCTCCTGCTACGGCCAGATTTGAGATGGCTGTGTTAGAGAATACCACACCCGCAGCTTGACCTGCTGTACACAGCAGAAAATGACAGCTTATGAATAAGTTATTAATATTAACCCCCTTCTGACACTGGCACATGGAGTATCAGAATGTGGATCAGCCCTGTATGCTCGTGTGGCTTGGGGGGGCCTGCTGGCTGTCGCCGTTGAGGACTCTCTCGCCGCGCTTCTGACGGATGGCTTTGTCACGTTGCCGGGGGAAATGAACCGGTTTTGGCCGTGCCCGGCGCTCGGTACCCTCGGCCAAAGCCGCCGTGTCTCGAGGTACGCGCTGAAGTGTTCGATAAGTGCACAGCGGTTCCTGCTCTCGGAGCGGAAGCCGCTGCAGCCTCGTGACTGCCTGCCGCCACGCGCTCACAGTGCGGCACACAGGAAGTGAGATCACCCTGGCCTGGCCTGACCTGACTGTGCTAAGGGCCTCAGCCGTATAGGATAAGGTGAAGTCCTACAGGTGTGTGTGTGTGTGTGTGTGTGTGGGGGGGCATTTGCACTGTGGGGGCACAATGATATAGTTAATGGGTTGATTACCAGCTTTGAAATGCAAAAATGGTTGTGGTGGTTTGGTCTCTTGTCAATTACAAAAGCATTTAAAAGTAAATTCATATCTAGAATTGTATATATCTGGCATAATAGCAATACAATTTAGTTCAAGCAATCAAAAGAATGGATTGTCTTATGTTTCAATATACTGCAACATGCCCAATAGCTGTCATGTAATCCTTTCAATGTATTGTTCAGTTCAGTTCAGTTCAGTTTTCATTTCTGTACATGGTACATCCAACTGAGGACTATCTATGAGGTTCATTTTGAAACACTTATTAACTCCTGTTGCCAGGGAATATTCCTAAGGGAAATGACACATTTTTGCATATGAACTGTATGCTGCCGTTTCTTTCCACACAAATGGATGACCAGCACAAACAATACGCGACTTTGACCTTTAAATTGTCAAAACACAAGCACAAGAACCACCATCAGTCACCTTGTATAGCTACGTTCAAAAGATCCCTCATTTTCAAGTGTTGCCTTTATTTTGGCAGTTACCTGCACTTCACAGCATTGATTAGCAAGTATCACTGTACAATGATATCACTGTAATTTGGACATTTTTAGCCTCAAACAACCATTGCTAATTTATATAACATTTTCACCTCTTATCATTGGATTGTTGTGGGACCGACACAGATACCATACATAATCTATACATAATCTATGATTTATTTCAAGTGTGGTATTTCACGTGTATATGCGAGCTGTTATTACATTTCACATTTACATTTACATTTACATTTTAGGCATTTAGCAGATGCTCTTATCCAGAGCGACAGTTTACATTTCTTTACATACAATCCATTTATACAGCTGGATATTTTTACTGAAGCAATTCAGGACTCCAATGTGCCAACGCACTATAGTGTCAACAAGAGAGGCCTCCCAAAATAAAAGGAAAGCTGCAGAAGAGCAGAGAGGCCTTGTTTATTTTTTGGGTACTGAAAGATTCTTGCTAGAAGTTGTCGATCTTTTGCAGTGACATTAAACACAGGTATAAGGGGATAAAGAGAGGCGAGTTATCCATTTTCCGGTAAATTCAATTTCAAGCTATAAACGGACAGATGTAAAGTAAATGAGAGTTTATTGCTAAGAAGAACTCTTCGCCCCTTTGAGTCCAGCCATCTCATGCCATGCGTGCTTTCCGTTTGTGTAGTGGACGTCTGTAGGTGCCATCTTGTTTCTTCAGGTTTGGGGGGAGAAATACGAGAGTTTAACTGCACGATTTGAGCCATTACCTTGAGTAACCGGGCAGAATGACCATAAATAGCTTTGACACCAATGGCCGTTTCCCTGTTTCAATGCACTGGTGCTGTACTGTACCTTGCTGTTTGAGGAAGCTTTAAAGGTGGTGGTTTTCGACGTAGTAAATTACTGTTAAACAATATTGGAGTGTACACTAAAGCACCGACCCACTTCCCTATTTCTTCAAAATGGTAACAGAGTGTTTGTGGACCTGGAGTATTCCTCAAACTAGTGTTTACAGCGATGTGTGTAAAAACATTTTTTTGAAAACATTTCCCCCAATCATGCCTAAAAAAGCTAGCCTCACAATGACTCCTCCCCCCTCGCTGTCCCCACGTCTGTCTGTAAAACTGTGAGCCTGTGGTCCAACCAAGTCACGATACACCTCTGGCTGCAGGATGCCTTGACGTTGATTCCTACTGCCTTCTGGTCAAAAGCCACGCTAGCTTTTTTTGTGGTCCTGGTGTAAGACGCCCCAGGCTACTGCAGGCCACCCCAGGTTTACACGCCTTTATCACTAAAGTCGTAAGAGGCCAGGAGGTGTCTATCCTGCAGTTGACCACAGTGATGTCAGCGCTGCACTCTCATTTGCATCCTGCACCCCTCCCACCTCAGCCGGCCTCTCACTGGCTGCTACGGAGGAGGAGGTGAACCTCGGTGAGTCAGCGAAAGGAGGAAGGGTTGGGCCTGCAGGAAGGAAGTCAAACCGTGCACGCAACTCTGCAACTCTGCCCTCTGCCCACGTCATTATCTCCATCACCGCAGGGCTCGCTCGCACCCGTGTGTCGGCCTCACCAGCTGGTGGTCAGGTCCATTCCCAGGCAGAACTTCGCTGGCGTTTCTTATAACGCTGTACACCGTTTCTCATTTTCTTTCGGCCTGCTCATGCGAGCTGCCCCGACAGTTAAGAAATGACAAACAAGGTTTTAAAAGGCTGTCATCAGTGCACATGTTTCACTTTTTACAGGTACGTTTCTCAAAGAGCTGCTGTGGCCACTCATTACTCATGTTATAACCTCAAGGTGGTGTTCCTTTAGTGGTGGTGATTTTCTGTTTTAATTTACACATTCTCCATTTGTGTACAGCAAATGATTATTTTTGCTTCAACATTATGTGATTTGTTATATTTGTATTTAACTTTGGGAAAAAAAGGGACTTGGACCATTTTGATAACTTTTTTGGTCCTTTTCACTCTTCATACAATGCTTTCTCATTGCTATGTTCAATGACCCGGCATCATGTCCACATGTATATACAGACACTTTAGCTCAGTGGGTGACCTGTTAGTCTGGGGGATGCTTCGGCCAGTGAACTCAGGCTGGGTTGGGACACGATGGCTGACAGATAGCAAAGCTGTTTACAACCAATTCCATAAAGTAAACTCTATTTGTGGTTGCATCAAGTGCCCCAGTTCAGCCGTTTTCCCACCAATGCTGTGCGCATTTGGACTTGTCTTGCAGCTCACCCTTATTTGTGAAGGGCCCTGGAGGTCGGACTGAAGTGAACACTTTCAGCTGTCCGTATAATGCTCTTCTTGGAGTCATCACACTCTTCTCAATGATGGCAGTTGGTGTTTTGTTTGTTTTGCTATAAAGTGAAATGCGCCTCTGCCATATACTGAACACCTGCGTGGGATAGGCTCTACATTGTGGGATAGGCTCTACATTGATTCTTGGATGCAATGGGCTTTGCAAAGAGGTTTGCTACCATGGTTACCATGCAATAGACTATGACGACTTGACCAAAAAATGTGAAATGGCGGGTTGTGGGTTCACCGATCACAATTGTTTTTTGGCTTGTTGTGCTTTGCAGGTTCCGAAAGTAAGTAATGCCCATCAGAACTCTGAAATCACCAAGGTGACATCGGAACCGCAGGGGAAGAAGCAGCAGGCCTACAAGACTGAGATCATCGGGGGGGTGGTGGTGCACACCCCATCTACCAGGTACAGTGAGCTAGCCCGTGTTGGTATGACATCACCCAGCTTTTGAGTTCAGTTATCTGTACACAAGACGAAGATAACAATGTTTGACGATGAGAAAAAGCAATTCAGGCCATCCAGTCATTTTGCCTTATGTTTCCCCCTTGAAGTAAAACAATCCTTACCTTGTCATTCCATATCAAGGGATTATGAATATTTAATATTGAATAAAATCTATATTTGGCTAGGCTTTTAAAAATAACCTTTTGGGGAATGATTGGCTTTGGGGTTTTTGGCACTATAGCTGTAAGAATTACCTTCATGCTTCCTTTGAATTCCTGGTCTGTGATGGAGTTCAGAGACAGAAACTGTGGTGTTGGATTCTGTACTTTTTAAAAAAACCCTCCAAGAGAGTATTTTTTTTGTTTGTTCTTGATTTGAATTGAAAAGCAGTTGAAGACATGCAGAGGCATGTTTTGACTTGCTCCTTGAAAAAGATAGAGAGGGAGAGAGCATATTGAATTGAGAGAGAGACAGGAGAGCGAGAGAGAGAGAGAGAGAGAGAGAGAGAGAGGGTGGGTCTGGGCCACACTAATGGAGCTGCGGTCTCGAGATTCAAATCTGGCTTTGCTTTAGAGCGTCGATCAGGCCACGGCGTCGCAGTCCCAGTACACCTGACGCTGAGCTGAGTGTGCTGTCTGTCTGTCTGTACACTGCATTCTCTCAGCGCTGGTACCACTTCCTGGCTGCCTCGCCCCTCTGCACTCACCACGTTCACTTGTGCTCACATCCTGTGAAAGGGTCTTGTTTGACTCTACCGTGCAAGTGATATCTGCACACGTCGCCCTGGTTTAGCCTTCAAGTTCAGGACATAGTAGTTCGCCAGCATTTCGTCTTTGTCCCCACTGGGACCACATATACTGAAAAATGTATGCATTCACTACTGTAAGTCGCTTTGGATAAAAGCATCTGCTAAATGGCATATATTATATATATTAAATGGCATATATTTGTGCAAGAAGGACAAACGCGTGTGTGTTTTAATCCAGTAGATCACTGGGTATGTGGTTCAGTGTTTAACCGATGTTTGAGGGAGTGTACAAGATGTTTAATACTTCCAATAGTGCCCCCCAAACGCTGCTGATAAAGTAGCAGATTCACTGGTGTGCCTGGTCGCACCATTCCTCATCACTGGAGATCATTTGTAAGCACATCAGCTGAAAGAAGCAAAGGGCTTTGGAAATGTTCTGGAAAAGTCAAGAAATGAAGACGTTTAATCCAAACCTCAAATGAGCGCAATGAATTGCAGAAAACCATCTAGTCTGAACAGCAGGGTTTCTCAAATCTGGTGGCTGCAGTCCATCCCACTAAATGTTTTGAAGTGCTCAGTGGTGTGTGTGTGTGTGTGTGTGTGTGTGTGTGTGTGACTGTCTGCATGTATAGGTCACTGAGTTTATGTGTCTCACTGAAAGTGCATTTGCGTTGGTGTGCAGCCGTGTGTAGGTTTGTGTGTCTCGCTGTGCGTGTCTGCTGTCTGTCTCACTGCATGTCTGTCTGGTCGTGACCGTGTGGGAATCTCTCTGCAGAACGAAGGCGATGACGTGGAGGCGGGGGAGTCTGGCATGAGGAGGCTGCCCAGCACCTCAGCGGGCACCAGGCCGGGCGTGGCAAGGT
>JAINUG010000102.1:2192580-2345080 GCA_029706075.1 Aldrovandia affinis
TGAGTCTCTGGGGCCTTCTTTGTAGGGACCTACTAATGAGGGACAACCTGTTTGAGGTCATCACCGGTTCAAGAGTCTTCTACATACAGGTGAGCCACACGCTCGATGCGTTATCATTTATTCTCCTAGTGCCGCATGCTCAACGATACAAACCCCTTGTTTCACTCAGGAATCTTGCCAGGTCAGTGTTGCTCCTTGATGCGTGCTCTTAGTAGATCTTAGATCTTAGCTCTTAGATCTTAGCTCTTCCTTTGATCGGTGTCCTCTGCATGTGCTGGAAATTGTGACTCAGACGCACGAAGGCTGCCTTCAAAAAGCCCTGCAAGAGATCTTCTTATGAATGGGACAATGGGTATTCATGCCTTCTACGTATTCGGCTAAATCGCACTCCGTCTGATGGGCGGTACGACCTCAGCATGCACATCTGTGAGAAAGATGCACGTTTATTCAGTCCACCATCAATGGGCTGTGTTTTTCCTTTTAGCCGGTTTTTTATTACTCATTTTAAATGTGTCTGATTAGGTCCGATTTGACATTCCGCTGAGGGAGGGAAGAGCCCCTAAAATAGTCATATTCATTAAAAGCTTAACTTTCGGAGCCATAGAAAGATTTTTCCTAGTGAGTCATATTTTTCACATGTAGGCAGGCGGGCGGTTCTCTGTGTCTCCTCCCGTCCTGTGGTTTGAGTGGACCGTCTTTGTGATGAGCCTGCCTAAAAGAGTCTTGACCCAGTAATGATGATGTCATTGATGATCAATATGCAGAAATAGCCAAAAGAGAGAGGAGCAGCCTCAGAATTGCGATGACTGAACATTAACTGAATTTACAATCAGCATAAAGCTAACTGTTGGTTATGAACCAACAATATTCTAGACAAATTACAAAAACAGTGACTTGCAGCCCCGATCGGGGGCGGCATTTGGCCGGAGGGTGAGCCGGCTCGTGTCTGCTGTGAAGCACTTAAGGAGTCTCCAGAACGTGGGTGGGCGAATTCCGTCTCGAAGGAAGCGGAGTTCGCTGCCCTCTGAGAATTAGCTTGCCTCGCAGAGACGAGCGGTGGACCTGTGTGGGGAGGGTAAATCGAAATAAATAGAGGGTAAACTAAATTGGGAGAAAAACTGGAAAAAATCTGAAACCAACAAAAAAAAAAATTGTTTTAGTCTTGACCCAATAATGATAATGTCATCGATGATCAAGATGCAGAAATAGCCAAAAGAGAGAGGAGCAGCCTCAGAATTGCGATGAGCGAACATTAATTGAATTTACAATCAGCATAAAGCTAACTATTGGTTATGAACTTAACGATATTTTAAACAAACGACAAAAACAGTGACTTGGCTAGTAGCCGCTCTCTGGTGTACTCAGCTAAATTTTGGCCTGAGGCAGCGCTGAGGGATTATGGGACGACTGGAAGCCAGATTGCCTGCAGTAACAATGAGTGATGTGGACATCAGGCAGTGGAGGTGTGTCAAGTCCACTAAAGCAATAGCCAAGGCACTGGCCTGGTTCCAATCCACATTTATCCTCAACTTTGACTTACAGAACAAATAAATTCAAGTTACTGATTTTTCTGCAGTTCATTTTGGGTTAGTTGCTGACTGAAGTTGCGAAAACTGGAAGAAAAAGGGGGAAAAAGTAACGGCACAATTATTTGTTAGTCAAAGTTATGGACACGTGTTGAACGGATACAGGCCACTGACGCGTAAACATGGCCGAGCGTGTGCGGACGTGTTTTTTTGAATTCGAACGTTAAGATGTGAATAAGCGAGGAAGGGACCCCAGGGATCACGCGCTCTGTTCATCTCGAGCGGTCATGCCGTTCCTCCTCCTTTGAGGAGCGTGCTCTCTGCCCCGCACCTGTGTTTACACGTGGCGATGGTCCCCCCCCTGCCCCATCGCCCCCGGCCCTCGGCCCTGTTTATGTCCGACGCCGCTTCCCTCCATCTGTGTTTACAGCACCGCGCGCTTATTTCTTCCTCAAAAACCCGCTCCATCGCCCACGCGCAGTTAATTACGTTTTTTTTTCTCGCTCTTCTTCTTCACAAAACGGACGTTTGTTTTTCTTTCTTGAATCGGAAAAATAACACAAAAACACAACATCCTGAGCATGCCCCAGGGAACGGGGTTTGATTGAGAAGGTTTTTTTGACGTGACCTGTGGTGCAGGGCCTGTGCAAACTGAGACAGTGTGCAGCGGAAAAGCGATTCGCATGCGCGGGGCTCGTGATGTAGGTTTCGCATGGCGCACCGCCTTCTAGCTCGTAAGATCGTCTGTCTGTGCATTAAGGCAAACCACAGTGGTTGGTGTGTTCTTGACGTGAACAAATCTGGACGTCCTTGCATAGATGTAGCTACTTTAAAGATTTATTCTAGCGTGTATAGAATTTTCTCTTTTTTATAAAAGTATTCTTGAATATTATTTTTAATAATATACTTATATTTTTGTGAGGGTACACTGAATTTCCCTTAGTGCCTCAGTGTTGTGTGCTCTAGTCTAGTTCATATACTCTGCTCTTTCAGTATCCACGGGTAAAACGACACTCTAGCGAGATTTACACATAGTTTAAGGGTTAAGAGGTTTAAGGTCTCAAGGGTCTTAAGAATAATACTTGATAAAAAATGTTTTAGATTATTAGAAATTATTAAGAAATTAAGTTTGCATGTAGACGAGCTCTCAAACGTAGCCCTCCTAATCTAATATCGCCATCTAGAGGCCCGAGGTTGTTATTGCAGTGCAGTTGATGGCTGCTGGGCTTTTTTTGCAGGCCAAAAAAGGAGTTCTTAATGTGGCTGATTCATTTCCAGCACCTCCCAAACAAATTCCTTTCACGTTGTGGGCGTTCTCAAGAAAAGGTTACATTTTTGAGTTCATTGGAACTCTTGTCTTTTGCATGTTTACAAATAGCTGGAGTCATTAGGTTGCGGGGAGAACTTAGGATCTCGCCTTGCTGTCTGGTCTGAGAGCAGTGCTGTTGTGTTGCAGACAGACACTCCGGAGGACATGCACGGCTGGATCAAGGCCATCTCTGGGAAAGTCCAGGATCTACGGGGCCCTAAGGTCAAATGCCACTCTTGCATCTATGCCAGGGAAATAATGTGTATTTTCATAGTCTCTGTTAAACATTGAGTAAACCATGTGCCCCTGGCTGTTATTTAGTGAAGAGGCATAAATTAAATAGTCGCTCAAAGAACTATGTCCCTAAAATATGCTTGTTTTTTCTCATTAGAAAAAAAGGGTATATTTTTACAGTACTGAAGCAAAACACAGCTAAATCAACGTGCTTGTTAAGAAATATGACAGAAGCTGTTCATACCCTTTGCAATAGTGCTAATAGCGCTAATAATACAAGTGTTAATAATAACCTTTCCTTTGTGCGCCTCAGCACGCAGCTTCACTTTCTGTTCTTCATTGTGTCGCCCTGCCTGCCTTCCTTCCTCAGGACTCGTCGGGGTTCGCGCGCGCCTCGTCCCTGTATCGCTACGGCAACAGGCAGTCTCAGTCGTCGAGCTCCGAGGCCCGGGGCCGCCCGGCGGGCAGCGAGCAGCGGAAGGCCCTGCTGGCCAAGTCGTGCTCCGTGGCCCCGTCGTGGCAGCCCTGGACCCCCGTGCCCACGACGACGAAGATGACGGCGTCGGCGGAGCTCCTGGCCGTGGAGGAGGCCGAGGGTCACTTCACCTCGCTGCCCACGCTGACCGGAGAGGCGGGTGAAGTGGACGAGGGGCCGAGCGGCCGGCGGCGCCACAGGTCCCAGCCCCAGCCGCTCAGCGACAAGGTCTTCCCGTTCAACGTCGACGACGACGGCGTCCGCACCACTGACGTCTAGACGGGGCTGGGGGGGTTGGTTTGAGAATTCCAGCGCCCACCTTCCTCACGCAGAATTCCTCTGCACTGCTGTCGCTCTCTGCTGTCCCAGTTCCCAGTTGCGCCATTCCCACTAAAAGTGACCACAGCATGTGAGCAGAGGCTTACTGGATAAGCTCTGCACGGTCCTCCAGCTCTTGGGCATATTCACTCCCTTGTGGTGAGTTGTAGTACTGCAGCGCTGTTAGATGAAGTGGCAGTGCCTCCCGACTACAGGACACCTTAGTGAACGCAGTTCAGTCAGGTTAAGGTTTTAATATTCCAGGTGTACCACTGTAATGTTTAACAAAGGTGGTCACAAAGGTACTCAAAATGAAGGATGGTTGTAGGAGAAGGTATTTGCTGTGCTAGGCTGACTCAGAGAAAAACTAACATCTTATTTACCCAACACCATCACCAGTCTATGGAAAAAGCATCCTTTATTTTACTCCCATCTTCTAAGAAGAGATATTTTACCTTATACTTTAGTGTAGCTAGTTTTTAAGATGCTGCTTCTGCCTACCCTTTCCGTAGATTATCCTGCTTTGACACTTGAAAAAGGTTAGTGGACAGCCATGTTGGGCCTTGGGATGGTACACAGTTTGAAACTTGATTTTTTAAAACTTTTTAAACATGATGTCATTGCTATGGCAGAATTGTGAATTGCCATTATATTTAAAGATGGTCTTGAAGGAGAATGGAAGTGCTCAGCTCTGTTCCCTCTCTTGGCTCAAAACATTGCAATAAACCAAACTCCTTCTGCAGTTAAGTTGGTAAACCAGAGCAAATTTAACAGTCACAGGCTTGTTGTTTTTGAAGTTATTTCTAGCCTCTTTTTTAAAAATGTTTTACTTTGGCCTCTGCATTAGTTCTACTGTCTGGATTTGCTCAAAACATGATTACATTTCAGTGAGGAGTTATTTGATAGACACTGCCTCAAATAAACTAGTTTACTATTGATAATATATATTTTAGGTACGGTAAATGCATACTCTCAATACATTTGTTTGATACAGAAAATAATTAAGCCAATTTTTCCCCCAATTCATTTCATGGTTTTTTTCCATCAGTAATATACTGTAGCATATAATTCTGATTCAAAAGTAGTTCCTTTTTCCCCTGTTTATTTCTGCTGGATTCCATGTACTGTATAGCGTTTTCTTGCGTCTTGCTGGCATGATCACAGAGATTATTAATTCCAGATGGGTATTCTCAATATTCATACCCAGTGGAAATCTATAGTTGGCTGCCTTTTCTCACAAAGCATTATAAATAATATCAGGTGTGTGTGTGTGTGTAAATATAATTCAGGCTAGTATATTTCCCTCATCCCATAAGTACAGCACCAAATATTCAGGAAATTGATGCTTTCATTAAGCCTCATTCTACCATGTCATTCCCTGGAAAACATTTTGTTTTAATTCACAGGATTCATCATGGATTCAACCTCCACCTGAATTGTGTTCAACATAGAGTTGTTTTATTGTTGCGTGTAGAGTTGTGATGTCAGAAAGCCACCTTCCTGCCGCTTATCTGCATCTCTATTCATAATCTGCCAGACGACCCGAGCTCTGCAGACAATGTTGAACAAATGTACTTTTGAAAACTTTCTAAAACTAGGTTTCATCATTTAATTAACCTAAATTGACCCATATGAAGTAAAGCAATGAAGAAATGTTTGTTTCAATAAACTGTTTTCGAGAGCTTAGCTCACATAAAGTAAATGGATGAATGCAATTCCTTTCACTGAGCAATGTTTCAAGCCCTTTTAAAACAAGGCTTCACCCAGATGTAACCATTTGTTTTGTAAGCATAACTAAAATCTCTTCATATTTGAATATCTTCATATTTAATATGTTTTGATACATGAACATGCGATTGTTTGTTTTCCCTAGCAGTCAAACTTGCAAGCTTTTAAATGTTGAAAGATTGTTATTGCAACTATTCAAAAATAAATGCAATGTTAGAGTGAACTCTGACAAGGATACAAACTGATTATTTTACTTTGTGGTACCTCTTGAATGTATCTGGCGATAACCTTGAATTGTGATGCCATTTTGTGCAAAGCCATAATTGCCAACTATATTTACTTGGCATTATGTCATTTACTGAAGAATGATATTCAAACTTTCAACAATGTGAAATAAAGTTTTCTGTGTTCTTAAGCTGAATGGTATTTTGGTGTATTTTAGTCTGGCAAGCACATGTACAGGGGTGAAAGCAAAATGGACATTCTGATGAAAACATGGTATACAAAACATCCTCAAAACATGGTACACAATAAGATTGTATTAATGAAATCTATATCTATAAATCTATATTAACCCTCTATGGGATTTTGTCTTTTATAAATGACAAAATAAAGGTCAAAATTAATTAATGGAATACATTTTCTAAGGTCAAATGGAACAAAAATAACCAGTCATTGATTTTTTTGAAGCACTATTTCATAATGCGTCCCATAGAGGGTTAACTACTTCAGTAGTTCATACATCATGATTGTGGGTCTGTTGAAATAAATATATATCCAATACAAGAACACGTCTCATTCCATCAACCGAGATGTACATTTCAAATGCATACATTTAATCTCGTGTCCGATTTACCACTCACGGGAGACTACCTACACCGGAAACTGCAGAGGACGCGCCTCCTTCCCGTTTCCTTTTACGACGTCATATCCGACGCTCGATCCAAAATGGGCGACACAATGCTGTTTACGTTTACACTGGCCACGAACGTGTTTTGATTAAGTCTATATATTAGCCGTCTTCGAGTCTCAAAAGCTGATAGTAACATATTACATGGGTGAAATGTAGCAGCGAGTTCACGTTAGGGAACTGGTGGAAATGTCCATACTACCGTCTAGCGCGACACATACCAAGCTAGCTAGCTAGCTAGCAGTCAACATCCGATAGATTAATATTACAAATGTGTGCGCCATTAATATGTAGCCGTACCTAGCTAGTTTTAGCCAGCCTAACTTCATGGTTTAGGCGCTTGTCCATCCTCTTGTCAAGAGTTTAACAAAAATGTTTCGGGTGTCTGTGAGCTACATTTTACTGTGCGGCCAGATTGTGTTGCTTCTGACCGTGCTGTTGCTGCAGTGTTTGGACGGAACGCAGTCTCAGAACGCCTCGAGTGCCCCTGGAAACCGAGGGGCCACCTCTGCCTTCGGAGACCAGGACAACGGGACCGCCCGGGTCGTACCGCTGGACCAGGGTAACGAGTCCCAGCATCACAGCGTCTTGGAGTACAGACCCCCATCGCCGGTGGTCCTCTGTAGCTATCTGTAAGTTGTTTACTGACTTGCAAAATAGTTCGCGGATAAAGTTAGGGCTTTTTTTGAATTGATTGATTGAATTTATTTGGAAGAATGTTAAAATACATGTATAGCTTCACCCCATTTGGGCTGCGATACATCCATTAAAACCACTCTAACGAGGATAAAAACACAAAAAAGCCTTCCGGCTTATTTCCATTGTGGTCCTCTTTTTACTGCCACAGACAAATAATCTAGGCTAACGTTAGCGTTCTATCTACAGCTGGTCAGGTGTTCGCTTATAAATGAATACTTATTTCAGACAACCTCCTGACTACTCGTTCAATCTTGCTAAATGTCTGTCTAATACAGGTGTGTGCAAGGAGCGCTGTAGGTGTCTCTGGGTTTTATGCCAACTTCTGTTCTTAATTGTTAATGAGCCAAATCATTATATCTGACGTTTCAGCTGAATGTCTTGTTTTATGAGCTCATTAGTGACGGCTGAAGGCTTTTCTTGCGTCCCTGAATGAAACGTATACTGTGATCTAATCTATGAGTGAACCAGCCTTGGGTGTGTACAGCTAATTAGCTCATTGAGCCAGTAACAGGTGGAAACAAAAACCAGTATACACACCGGCCTTTCAGGCCCACCTGTCCCTAAAATATATTGTTTTTCTCTTCTAATCAAAAGGCCAGAGGACTTTATATTTTGTCAAGAACCTGTCGACCACACAGGGAATATAACTGCTTTTCTGGAACTGGGCCATGGTTGTGTGAAGGCAAGTATTTTCCTAATGTTTGTATAACACTATTGCTATTTGTGTTCTGTTCAGTAATTATTGTAACTGAATTGTGGTGAATGTTTTTTTTGAGGAGACAAAAGAGTGTATTACTGAACCCTGGACTCCTTTTAATTTCTATTAAAGCATGATTTACTCTCTTAAGGCCATATTATGTCAGAAATAGCTCTGCATGCTATCATCCCATATTCACATCCCAGGACTTTAAATCAGTCCGATCAACTAATGCTTCTGTGTTCTGTAATGTGCTCTATGACACATGACTCCTTTAGAAAGAGGTTACTTATTTTAATTGGTTCAACAACAGGCTGGCAGGTGACAAATCAGTCAGGATTAAATAAGTAAAAATAAGTTTATTATGATTGAACACTTTTTCAACAACCTTAATTGCTCAAGAGATCAGTTGTAACAAAAACAAGCATACACAGGGGACCCCAGGACCAAGGTTGTGGGAGCACTGCCGTAGGTGATTGAGCTAATTAAATCATTAAGAGCTGAAGCTGGCATGAAACGGATATGGCCCTCCAGGAATGAGGTTCCCCACCCTGCTCAAAGCCAGGGCCACTCAATTCCAGGCCTCGACGGCTACAGTGTCTGCAGGTATTTGCTCCAACCACACACCACACCACACGATTTCAATGATTAGTTGACCTCCAACTGGTCCAGGAGGTGAGCTAATTAGTGAAATCAGTTGGTGTAGTGTGTGGTTCAAGTTCAGATCTCTGAACTGCTAGAGCCAAAATTGTGATTGAATAACCCTTTGCTATTGGAAGAGTTCCACTGTCCGGGCACGTTTCGACGCTGCATTTTCAGCTTGCAGCTGCAGGCAGGCTTGAGTTAGTGGTTGGGACGTACTTTTAACTGCAGAAAAAAAGTAGGCTTAACTTTTCTCTACGTGGATATTTGGGCAGCATTTTTAATCATTTCCAGAGATTTTAAGAAGGCTGGCGGCCCTGTAGCCATCCCACATTCCTTTGGCAGAATTCAGGTGGCAGCGTGTACGCTCTCGCGCTCCCTCCGCCATCCAGGGTTTGCTTTGTGTGGCGTGGGGTCGAAACAAAGAACCGATATTTTGTGTAACGGACAGGGTCTCAAAAAGCAGTTTGTTTACACGGCAGCTGGCGCTTATGGTCGTAGCCGTGGTTACGGCTTGAGCCTTTTGGTTATCGTGCAGGTAGTCTCTTTGATGTTTGTACTTGTTAAGCTGCCGATTTACATTTTAGCGTTTAGCAGACGCTCTTATCCAGAGCGACTTACAAGATGTGCATAAATACATGGTAGGAACAATCATAGTACGTGCAAGAGATCAGTGCAATAGTTATGCCGAGTGCTTAGTTGGAAGCAGTCCTGTGTTTTTTTAGTATTGTGTGACTGCAATAAATCTGTCTCTAATGTTAATATAACCCAGTATTGCATTTTCTGCCAATTTATTGAGCTGTGAGATGTCATTTCGTGAGTGGTATTTATTTTTATTCGATTGATTTAGTCACTGGTGTATAAGATTCATATCTGTAACTTTACTGTTACTGTTTAATGTGTTTACTGTTTAACATTAACATATTAGCTTTAACATCTGTAATTAGGCAATATAGGGTGGATACGGTCCTATGCTGTGTAGAAAGACTATTTTGGCATAACCTGTACACCCATAGACACCGTAGGCCACAAACTTTGTCCACTTTTCAGGACAATGACTGAAGTCTATTGAGAGATTTTCTATTTATGTTGATTTGTTATATGTACCTTGTGTGAACGAGAGGTTGATTGATGGGCTGTCTCCTTTTGACTTTTTTTTTGTTGGCCGTTTCCGTTTCTTGTTGGACTGTTCATTTCCGTCCATGTTTCCAACGGTGTGCCTCAATGTTGTTTCAGTTTGGTGGCCAGGCATACAAAGATGTGAACCACACCCCGGTGATATGCACCGCTTTGGATGACATCGAGTGCTCTGGGGAGCGGGAGTTCCTCCGCGGGAATGAGCCGTGCATTAAGTAAGTCCCAGCACATCACACACGTCCCATGCATGTATACATTGGGTTTCTCTCTCTCTCTCCCAGTGTCCAGAAATAGAAATAACATCTGGTTGTACCGCAGCTAGAAATGCATGCACATGCACACACATGTATAGGTATGTGTCTCAACATATTTCTCAGCGTTTTAAGGTTTTTACTTTTCTTTTGCTTTGTGTCTTCATTGTAGTCTGAATTAAACCGGATGCAGATAGGTATTTGGAATGATGTTTTTAGGTGCATTGTGTCAAAATGCAATTAAAAAAACAAAAATGTTTTATTTGGTGGACAAATTATGTTGAAAGAAGTGTTTGGAATACTTTTGAAAAAGCAAAAGATATTTCTAAATGCAATTCAAAAACTTTTTTCAAATGCATAAAAAAAAAAGTTCAGTTGCTTGGATTGGTTGTGCAGCTTTCGCACAATAAGAATTGCAATTGTTGCTCGTTGTCGGATCTCTGAGATCGTGACTTGGACAGCACAGAGACTGCAACTATTATTGAGCTAGCATCGTGCACAGCGTAGGAGGGGTGGGGGTGAAGGTGTGAGATATATATATATATATATATATATTTTTTTTTCAGTGTCTGTGGTATTTCTATCCTGATGCAATAGACGTGTACAGTATGTACCTTTAGAGATTCTGCAGCAGCAGTAATCCCTGAACATGAACACATAAAGGTTTGTTTAAAAAAAGAAATGTGCTTGTGGCGCACATTCATTCATTCCACAGAATTGAAAATGATGCTGATTTTGAAAACATGAAATGGGGAAAGCTACACAGCATGTTGATGGTCAAGGTTATCACATGCTAAAAAAAAAAACAGTGTTTATTTTAATATGTTGAGAGGTATGGTTTACACATACACACGTGTGCTCCATCAAAATGCCCTTAACCAAGACATGGTTAGGTTACAGCCTAAACCTCAGCACTGTTGAAACACCTTGGCTGTGGATTTGCACTCAGTCAACACATGAAACAAGCCCTAATGTTAAGTAGAACTACAGGAGCGCTTCAACAGGGGGGATAGAAAATGAACTAAGTTTTCATGGTCAATTATTCCAACTAAGTCAAATATGCCATGTTTGAAAATACTGCGTTTTAAAGGTATTTATAAAAGTACAAGAACAGTATTTAGGAACGTTCTATTTGCGATATTTCGCAGATATGAACTTGATCATTTGGAGCCATTTTGTTTCCCGTTTTAACTCATTTAAGTTTTGCTCTAATGACATTTTTTATCCGATGCATTAACACAGTATTACACTGCTGTCTTTGTCAGCCATTTTACTTACACATTCAGCATGTGCACAGAGCAGAACTACAATCTAGTGATTTAATGAATCTGATCTGCCAAAACGAGTAGGAGGAAAGCCACTCCGGCCGAACATCGGGAGCCCATCTCCTTGGATGTTAAAATGGATGTCATAAATCGACATGAAAGCTAAGTGATATACGTACTACAGGCTATCTATAATGTGATATATTTATGGACTTCTCATTGCATTTCAGTCATTAAACTGAGCATTACATTTTATAAACATTCTTGCTGATGCCAATGTTTTAATATCCAATGCAAATGTATTTATTTATTTATTTACTTTCCTCTCTCCTCTCCCCCATTACTGTTGCCAATATTTGACTGCATGGAACATCCCTATTAAACCAGTAATAAAGCTGTTCTATGGCTTCTCAGGAACGTAAGCTCTTCGTAAATGGAGGTATACCTGTACTTAACATTTGATTCAGGTCAGAATAAATACTTTGCACTCATAGGAAAATTCTAGAATATCACAAGACCACTAGAGGGCAATACAGACAAATTCATGGGTGAACACAGGCTGAAGATTCGGTCATGAACTTGCAGTGTTTTTTTTACCCCTGCTTATTTTACTTAAAAGCTGTATTTTGGGGCTGCTGGGTGGCTCATCCTGTTAAGGCACTGCTCTAGTGTGTGGATGGGCCTCTCGGTCTGGTGCCGAATCTGTCCTGTGCAGTGGCCCGCAGCCCCACAGGGTGGCGCATAATCGGCCTTAGCGTTGCCCAGAGATCGAGGGACTTCAGTCGGCCGGACGTTCGTGTCTCATCGCACACCGGCAACCCCCTCTGGTCAATCAGGCATCCACAGTATGCCTGCACATGCTACATATGTCCTCCTCTGACTCCATGTCTGTGCTGCGGAGCGAAAAGTAGTAGCGGTGTTTGTCTGTGCTCTCTGTGAATTGACAGAGGAGGTCGCACTGATGAGCACGGACACACACAAATTGGGCATTCCAAACTGGCAGGAAAAGAGGTTTATAAAAAAAATAAAATGTTTAAAAAAGCCATGATTGTGCATTATTCTTAAACATATACAACTACAAACAAGATTATTTTAGAAGTGAATAATTTCAGCAACGGAACATTTCCTCCCTATGTTTTAAATGAATAAATGAATGCCCTCTCTGTAATCGTTTGGAACCCTGTCACATTTCACAACGTAAGACTGAGCAGGCAGAGCCGTTGGCGCCTGGTGAAACGTCGCACCTTCCAGGCGGAGGTCAAGCGCGCGGCGCTCTGAATGGACCCCCGCAGTTCCCGTGCTGCGCTGCATGCGTTTCAGCGGTCTCGTCCCGTTCCCCTGCGGCCCTCTCACCATGGGGGGCTGCTGTGTGCTCTGGTTGCAGGTACACGGGGCACTACTTCATCACCACGCTGCTGTACTCCTTCTTCCTGGGCTGCTTCGGGGTGGACCGCTTCTGCCTGGGCCACACGGGCACCGCCGTGGGCAAGCTGCTCACGCTCGGAGGACTGGGCATCTGGTGGTTTGTGGACCTGATTCTGCTCATCACTGGCGGCCTGATGCCCAGCGACGGCAGCAACTGGTGCACTTTCTACTGAGGGAGAGGAGGGGCCTACTGTGGGAGAGGAGGGGCCTACTGTGGGAGAGGAGGGGGCTACTGTGGGAGAGGAGGGGCTACTGTGGGAGAGGAGGGGCCTACTGTGGGGATGGAGGGGGCGACGGAGGGAGAGGAGGGGCCTACTGTGGGAGAGGAGGGGGCTACTGTGGGAGAGGAGGGGGTGACGGAGGGTGGGGGGGAGCAAACTAGCAAGCTGTGTAGGAGAGGGGGCTGGGGAATGTTCACTGGGCCAGTGTACTTCAGCTTCTCAATCTAGCCATAATGTACCTTGTTAACTAGGATCAATTTGAATGATTTTAAGTAAGCATTACTTCGTTCCCCCTTTGCTTCTTGTGTAACATTTTTGATTAATATGAGCCGGGGACAAGACTGAGCACTGGATTACTTCAGCACTCAACCATGAGGTCTCTTAATTGATCGCTTGGATCGGTTTTCAGAAGCCTGCTAATTAACCAAGAACGAGTTTTCATACTTCTCATCAATATTCACGAAGGAGAGCTTTAAACCACGGCACGAAATAACAGGATTCATTTATTCATCTCGCTGCCTGAAAATGCGAGCGCAGACCGACTTCGTTGCAGTCGGTCTTTATTCATGCAGAGCCAGGTAATAATTCAAATATCAAATTCTCCAAAATACATTCTTAATCTGAATGACCAATAAATAGTGAATGGGGAGGGGGGAAGGGAAGCTTGCTTGCTTAAATCTTGTTCCGAGAGATTAAGTGCAAAGGAAAAACGCACTGCAGTTGTTGAAGAGTCAATGTTTCCTGTGGACAGCCGCTAGCTCATGGGGCAAGAACGGTCTGCAGAGTGCGCGTTGATGTAACTTTATCTTTAACTTTAAGGAGTAATAAACATTGTGGTAAGAGTCTGCCCCTCACACATCCCCGTGATTTTCAGCCCTCTATAATGGCTGGCCAGCAGCATCGGGGAAGCAGGTAAACGCATGCAGGCACTGGTGTTTTGATTTTGATTGATGCTGTGAGTGCTCCCGACAGCGTTGTGCCCAGTCTTGTCTCCAAAACGACACAAACGCCTGTGGTGTGCTTCACCTCACGGCGGGAGTGAAACTAAATCTCCCCTAATCTCCGGCTTCCGGCCAGCCACGTCATCAGCCCCCGATGTACCCGAAGCCTGACTGTTGCGCTTCCTCCGTCGTGAAGTCCTCAAGCGGCGTTTTGTGCCGGCGCGCTGACAGAAAGATGAAGGTCGACTCGCAGGGAGGGCTGGCGATCTCCCAGTGAGCACGGCGTTTTGAAACGGCTTTGCTCGTCCTTTTTAAATCTTGCTCCAGTGCGCCCCCGTGCTGTCTGTAGTTGTAACGCAGGGCCGCTTGTGCTTTTCTCACCAGAGCTCACATCGCCTTCTGAGCGACCGTAAAGACAGACGCTCTTGTTTACCCGCTAGTTACGTCGATGCCGCGTGAGCTTTTGTTGCGGTTGGAAACATTGCACTGTATAAAACACATGACCGTACTGTTAAACTCACATTGTTGATGTGACGCCAGGGGGTGGGATTTGTGGCCCTGGGCTTTGCCAAACCGCTAACCTGAACTGTGTGGTCTTCTCCCCTTTACATTTCTGAAATGGGCATGCTTCGTATAAGACTTAAACCTTTGGTGAAATTTGAAATCTTTATTGATTTGGTTTGAGTTTCAGGTGAGAGGTCTTTGTGAGCAGGTTCTGTACTCCTATCTCTGTCTTTTTCCAGAATTGACCATTGAACTTACTTGGACTTACTTGGTGTACACTGATACAGAGTCCTGTATAAATATAATTTAATATTTTGATAGTTTAATGGTATAGTGTGTACAGGTGTTTTTTTTGTTTTTTTGTTTTTTTAAAGATTCCATTTAAATTATGTTCACTGTTGCACAGGGAAACAGTGGGATTTTTGATATTGTCCATTCATATGTTTTTGTTATTCCACAAAGTGTGTTGCTTTATAGCTCCAATAAAATTCAACTTTTCCTTGCAGATTTATTTGAACCCGTAGTTTTATTTCCGGATTCACTGCATGTATGTATGAATGAATGAATGAATGAATGAATGAATGTGGAAACAATTGGAGAACTAAACTTTTAAAAAATGTATTCATTAATTTAATCTAATTGGTGTTTATTAATTATATAAGAGTTGACAGACTGCTGCGCTAACTCTACCATGCAGGTACAACTGTGTGTGATCAGCAAAGAACAAAGTGTCTGGAGTCAGCACTGGGCACAAGTCAATCTCTGGAAGGTTCAACATCCTCACGTTCTGCATTCATCTCATAGATGCAAATTAAATAGCTAATCCCACTGGGGTTCAGTTGACAGGACTTATTAGCACTTTAGCAAGTGACAATTAATAAATAAATAAAATGAATAATGCATAGAGGGCCCCCCCAGGTGGTGCAACTGGTAAAGGCACTTGCCCAGAGTACTGGTTGCCCACTGTGGCCAGGGGTTCGATCCCTGGCTGCACCCGGTGGTGATTGGCTGGGCGTCCGCCCCAAAGGGGAGGGAGGAGGGAAAGTCGGCACAAGTTTTCCACGAGCACAGAAATCTTCCCTGTGGGCAAAACGAATAGGCAAGTTCCGTTTCGAAGGAAGCCGTTGTTTGCCTGGCCCCGGGGGCAGCGTGCGGTCCCGTAGTTGCAGGTGGTGGGATCGTGGGGGAGGGTGAGTTGAAGAAATGGAGGGTACCGTTGGCCACCAAACTGGGAGGAAGACCAGGAAAATATCAGAAATGATAAAAATAAATAAATAATGCATAGAGGGCCTGCTGTGTGGTTTTAGTGTGTGACATCGACTGTGCCATTGCTGACGCTGGCAGGCAGCCCTGCAGTGCGATACCTAATTGGTATAGTTACTATACTTTATGTATTGGATTGAAACTTAGTTAAATTTTTTCGATGGCAGATTTGGTCATCCACAGGAATCAAGAGACCATTTCATCAGACTAACTTGTCTGATGAAATACTTTGTGTGTTTTTACAGCAAGTAAGGTTGGAAACTGGAAGCAAAAGACTCTTCTGTCTCCTCTGTGCCCTATGTGCCCGGTATGATTTACTGAGTCTTCGATGAAGTAACTTTCCTCGTGTTGGAACTTGTATGTTGTTAGTGTGTGTCAGAAGAAATATGCAAAATAAAATGTTGGAATTTTTTGCGGGAACAGCCAAGGGGCCTAGAAGCTAAAAACGTAGTTTTTATTACACTGTATGCCCGTAAAACGGTTAAATTATAGTTTGATGCAGCACGTCTAGTACTACTACAATATTAATCGGGTTCATCATGGGTCACTTTAACACGCCCAATTTCAATCAAAGCTAATCAGTATACTTTGTTCACTGTCACAAAAAGTAGGCCGTTGAATCCCAAGATTCATTTAAAGTTTTTATTATAAATGGTTATAATGACTCGTGTTTGTTATCTTCAAAAGGATACTATTCATTTTGGATATGTACAATGAACAGAACATATAATTTCCTCTTCTATGCTGGGTCAACTTATGCGGTATTCATGGTAATACTTTGTGTTTATTTTTTCCCTTTTCCTCTGAATTCAGCTGTTAATCATATATGCACCAGAAGTGTGCAAAGTTAGTGCTTGGTGTACAAAGGACCACAAAAGGCAGAGAATAAGTAATGCATACACAGACAGTATATTTGTACATTATATAAATATGTGTGCATGTATATTGCGTGGTACAATGTGGGCAAGGAGATGCTGAAACGTGTGCTGAATAACGGAGAGCCTATGGAGTCAGACTCCTACACAGTTTTTTGGGGGGGGGGAAGACACTGCAGCTCAGTCCATTTCCTCTGGGACCACCATTAGGATCACGTCCTCGTTGGCCCGACGCACGACCACACTGAGGGCATTGCTGGACTGGACCGCATCGCTCACGTCCTCAGTGGTCTGGACGGGCTGTCCATTGATGCTGATGATGACGTCGTGATTCTTCAGACCAGAGCTGGAGGAACAAAAACAAGGGGCGCACATTTGATACCCAATGATTATACTGCATGTCAGGGTTCCTCAAACCTGACAAGACATCTGCAAGCACAAGCACATGGAATTATTCAGAGGGCCGATCAAAATGTAGCAGTGGGCCGTAGTTTGGGGACCCTTGTTCTAGAATAAACAGTACTCCTCAAAGGGTTAAGTGTGATAGCAGGCCATCACCCCCCCACTCTGATGGGAAGAGCAGACAGGCAGAAATATGTCTCTGGACAAGGTTGAGATGTTTCTCTTGATCCAAGACCCAGATGTGATTGAGACCGAAGCTCTTAGTGGGGAGTGGGGGAGGGAAGGGGGGGAGATCTCTAGTGTCTTTTGTCATGGGACAGAACAAGCTTAAATCAATTTCCATTCTGTGTAATCTGCTCGCAAAATATCGGAAAAACATCATGCAGCCATCCGCAAGCTCTGTTCGGAGCTTAATGTCTGCGAGAGACATTCGTCTGCCCGCCGGGACTCTGCACAAGGGGCTTGGGAAGCTGCCTGATGTGACTCTGACCGAGGAAGAAATGGCACCAAGCCAGAGGGATCTGGCCGCTTTCCCTTCTGCCTGGTGGAGTAACCGGTAGGGTATGAGTGGGCGTGGGTGGTGTTCGCTGTGAAGGAGAGCAGGAACAGATGGTCCTCTATGGCCTTGAGAACCCCTGGTGATGTTCAGGTTCCCTGTATCTCCTCGCCGTGTTACCTCCGCACTGCCAAACCATTTGGCAAGAGCTAACCGCAGTCCTCTTGTGGGGGGGGACCTCGGGTGGTGTAACGGTAAAAGCATTCGCCTGGAATGCAGATTGCCCACTGCGGCCGCGGTTGGAACACATTTGTGCCTATTGGTTGTCCGGCCCAGAGGGAGGAGGGGGGGAGAGCCAGCACGAGATCGCCGAGAAGAGTGGAGGGTGTCCCTGTAAGACAGGTGGGTGAGTTCCGTCTCGGAGGAGGCGGATCATTGCCGGCCTTGGGGTACTGAATTGTAGTGACGGGCAGCGGGCTTGTGGGGGAGGGTGAATTGAAAGAAAGAGGGTACAATTGGCCACCAAATTTGGAGAAAAACTGGAAAAATCTGAAATGAATGTATAAAAAGAAAAAGACTCCTCTTGTGGACCATTCTGTTATGTTTCAAGCTGAGAGACTTGGAAGATTTTTAACTCCCAAGGCCAATACTGATCAGCTTTTAAATATGATATCACCCTTATGTTTTGTCCAAACCCGATTTGTTTCAGAATGCATTCAGGACTTGGTGAATTGCCACACAGTTTTTTTCGAAGGGACAGATTGAGTGAAGTTCTTGTGCTCTCTCGCCAAGTTTGCTGACTGAAAGAAGGAAAAAGAGCCCCAAGTGTGGGGGTTTAGGAGCAGGGGATTTGGGGTAGAGTCTTGGCCTGTCTCATACCTGGATGCAGCTGTCCCGGGGATCACCTCGTACACGTACACTCCTGAATTTACGTCTGGGAAGTCCCGGTCGCGGTCCTTCAGGTCCCGGATCATGCTGGGACAGCAGAGAGGGGATTTATTAGAGCGAGAGCGCAGTGGTCTTACGGAGCCCCCTAAATCATATTCCCGAGGGCGAGGCGAGTCCGATCCAAACACAGAATTGCCACCTTGGTCACGGGCAGAATTCGACCATTCTTTTTTTTTTTTTCTTACATTTTTGTTTCAGATTTTTATCCCATTTTCTCCCAATTTGGTAGCCAATTAGACCCGCTATTTTTTATGTCAATCCCCCCCTAGTAATGGGAGTTTGCTGCCATAGTCCTACGACCGGTAATGACGAAGGCGAAGTAACGCCTCCTCCGGGACGGCCCTCGCCAAGCCGTCGACCGTAACCCGGTACTACAGGGCCACTCTTATGCGCAGTGAACGTCCTGTCGGCTTCCTACCCCCTCCCTGGGGCGGACAGCCAATCGCCGCCCCTGGTGGCGCTCCCGGCCAGAGCCGACTCTGGCGAGACGGGGAATTGAACCCCGGTCTCCGTGTCCAGCGTCGGACGTTGTAACCACTGGACCACGCGGGAGGCCCCATTTACCCCTTTTGAACAAATGGAAGTCTTATTTACTTACGCGGATGAAAGCTGTAGCATTCTGACTCCCATGTATTTCTTTTTAGGGAGTGTCGTTCCTAAAAGGAAAAAAGTCATTTCAGTTACATAACGCCCAAGCTATGGTTCTCCTTTCAGTCCTGACGACAAACCCTCGTTAATTTGGCCTGAGACGGTGCCATGCAGCTTGTGTATATATGTGCCTGTACAATATGTATAGCTGTACAGTATGTAGCTATACTGAATAAAAACGTCACGTACCTTTTACTTGCCTGTCATAGGAGTCCGTGAGGAACTGGCGTATTTTGTCTGAAGGGATTGCGAATGATATGCCTGCAGTGACCTTCAAAGTGTTTATACCGATGACCTCCCCGTCCTTGACACCAACCAAATAGAGAAAAACCAAACAAACGTTACATGAATTATTGAATTAAATTATTGAAATATAAATGACATGATCTGGAACAACATTCTAGATCAATTTGGTGAGATCTAAGCAGTACAACAGGCTCTTGGTACTGAGGTGCAGCCACACTGTCCATTTCCCCCAAAATAAAATCTGGAAATATGATAACCAAACTGATTTCAAAATAATGGGGTGCGTCTCTGCCCGGCAGAGTTGTTGTTTGTTTTACATCGTGTGTAAATGTTGTTTAATTTTGATGTCAACGGCAGCAGCCTCGTGCACATGGGTTTCTACACGAACAGTAAAGTTCCTCCGCGTCAAACTTCCAAAAATGCATAACAAGCCATATCAGAACTTGTGTGTGAAGGTACACAAAAACATGTTTTTTTTAATGTGACAATACATTTATTTATTTATTTATTCAACCAGACAGGTCACTTATTCTTATTTACTAAATGGCATATATTATTATTATTATATTACTTATTATTATTTACAAGGACGACCTGGCAAGATGTAATTAGCCTCTTGAGGGGAAAGGGGAGGGGATAAATATAGAGGCAAATATACCCTGTGCGCAAATGTAAAATGTATGAAATGAATGAATCAATGATAATGTATTAAATGAATGCAAAGGCAAATGCATAAATGATTATTTTTTTAAATAAAATATTACATAAAATATTAAATAAAAGGCAATAAATTAATCATAAAAAATTATAACATTTTATCATTATGAAATATTTTCGCAACTAGCATTCCAATGTAGGCCCACATTCCGAATCGCACGTTGCACTGAAAGGGGAATTTTATTAGGATTTATAAATCTGTTGGAAAAGCAGCACGGCCTGGAGGTGGTATTGGAGGGAGCACATGGATTGTAAAAGAGCTCCACTGGCTTTAAGAGCGGAGCGAAGCCTCAGGTGCAGGCCATAAAACGTCCCGGGAACAGCGTCTCACATTTTTACATTCCCGAAGACCCGTGTTCATTCAACAAATCATTCACAGTGAGAACATTCTTGCTGGATCTTGAGGGGGGAAATATATATTCACGCCCTTCAGGATCAGTATATTCATTTCTACGTAGAAGTTTCAAATGATAAAAAGGACATTTCTATGAAATGGAATAAATGTATAGCTGTTACTGGGAGGCTCCAAAGTAGTGCAATGATGCACGCTACAATCCAGATCCGATCCAGACTGCGCCAGTGCTGACCGGTCCAGTGGAGGTGCACACAGTTGGCCACAGTGTCACCCCGCCCCGCCCCGCCCTGCAAGCACGGTCGCGACTCCTCTGGTTGACCGGGTGCTTGCGGTCCACCTGTGTCGGTTGTGTCTCCCTGTGCCGTAACTGCGTGGTTCAGCCCGTGACTCGAGTAGAGACAAGACGAACTCTGTGTGAACGCGTGTTGGAGGACGGTTGCACTAGTGCGTGCAGTCAAGATTGGGCATTCCAAAAGAGGGGGAGGAAAAAAATGTCGAGTAGAAAGTGGAAAAAAGTAATTTCCTAATGGATCATGGAAATGAACAACCGTTTGCGTTTGAAGATTTTAAAATAACATTGGCCCGGAGCGATGTCCCTGGGTGAGCGTCAGGGACTTGAGTTGGCATGCAGCAGCAGCTGCAGCCTGACTTTAGAAAAACACAGAAACGACGTCCAAACACTCTCTCCCTATGCAATCTGTGTGATTCTCGATGCACTGCACTAGGATCTGGAAGGAGATGTACCGCATGCATTATGTATGAATCAAAATACGTAAGTAAAATACATAAGGATAAATATTCAAGACTTTGCTGTCATCCTTTAGAACAGAACGGCTGATTCAACTCATCAGCTAACCGTGGTCTTCAATCAAGACTGATTCGTTGAATCGGCTGTTTTAGTGCTGGGCTGGAACAGAAAACCTGCACCCACACCGGCCCTTTCAGAAAAGGCTGGACACCCCTGCTTTGGAAGCTGTGTTGATTCAAAACAAAGCGCACGGATAGTTTTTGTCAGTTTTTTTTAACTGCAATGATATTTTAAACCCATGTTATAATATATACGCTTCAGTGCCACATGATTTATCCAGAAGTTGTTTATTTTGATTTCTTCCAGTGTAACTGGGTAATGAATGTAACCTTGAGAACTTTTTCCCTGAAAGGCATCACGTTTTATTATCCACCTCATACCACTTAAATCAGAAAAAGTATTCTGATTTCAAATGTAATAATCCACTTCTAATGCTTTGCACAATAGCTTTACTTACCAAATTAGCCAGCGGGCCCCCTGAGTTGCCGTACTGTAAAACAAAGGAAAAAGTATTGCACTTAACAGTTTACGTATAATTTAAAGGGAGAACAGGTGCCTAGAGTCAGCGGGAGCAGAAGGCTGAAATTGCATCTCGCTGATGTCATCAAAACGCGACCTGTGCTGAACATCTCCAGCCTGGACTCACGTTGATGATGGCGTCGGTCTGGATGTACTCCATGTCGTTGTCCTTGAGCCCCAGCTCGTGGCCGCCCCTCTGGGTGGTGCTGACGATGCCCGTGGTCACGGTGTTCTGCAGGGAGAAGGGGCTGCCCACGGCGACCACAAACTCGCCTGGCCGCAGGTCCGACGAGCGTCCCAGGAGCAGCACGGGCAGGTGGCTCTGAAACGCGACGGGACAAACGCAGGCAATGCAGAGGCTCACTGCCAACTCTTTTATTTCTTACAAGAATGACAACAACTTCTATTAACAATTTAGACATTCGTTAGATGCTTTTAGCCGGAGGTTAAGACTTGCAGACGTGCGTTGGCCAGAGCTAAAATGGCTAGAGAGTCATCGCTTGAGCCCGAGATCAGTAAAGCTACAAAAGCAAACGGTGGTATCCTTGACAGGCTAGAATGAGTTAGGGGCCAAAAAAACACAGCCACTGCCTTGGAAGGCTTCCGTGGGCGGGGGGCAGCCAGCCATAAATCTGGTGCCAATCAGCAGCTTGTCCGTTACATCTCTGAGAAACCCCTCGTCCCATTACTTGCCAACACAGTCTCAGGCTCTCTGGTGCATGTCTTCTCTTGTAGAGGTGGAATGCTGTTTCATTGGTAGAATCAGAGTCACACGTGCACTTTATTACCCCCCCCCTTCCCCCTCTCCACCTGGGGGCATGGAGTCACGCTCCATCGCTACCTCACGCTGTTCGCCCGTGGCAGGAACTCTGCTCTGCAGCTGGAGAGACTGAGAGCTGTCATCGCCGGGCAGATTAATTTAAGCTTCCCTGCCGCGGAGTATTCCCCGCGGCCTGCTGCTGTTTGTGTATCACCTGAGCAAATAAACGAGAGGGCTCAAATGAATGAGCGTCCTCTTGCCTGTCGTGTCGTGCGCTGTTGCAATAATTACACGACTGTCAACTCATTCTTAGAGCTGCGATCTGACGCAAGGCAATGTCTTTTAAAGAAACCCTGTGCATCTGGCTCTCGTTCCCACCGTCGCGCTCCACTTTATTGAACGGTCCAATCAAACCTTTTTTGGTGGTGGTTTGATTGGACCATTCACTCAACCCTAATCCAGATTTGATCATTTCGTTTTCTACACATCCCTGCGAAAGAAGATTTAGGTTAATTTGTGCCAACAGGATAAAACGTAAACGTTCGATCCATATATGGTTCTACTAAGTCTGGCAATTAATTGAGCATCTCATTACTTGTAGTCAATTGAATAGTTAGCTGTATTATTCTGACAACGCGCTCAACAGAACACTCAATTAATTGGAAGACAGCTTTGTCTTTTTATCAGCACAATCGCCCCCTCAACGCCACGTTCCTTTCAGGTAAAAAGCCATTAAGGGATGTCAGATCAAGATCTGTATTCAATTAACAGCTCAATCAAGCCTAATTAATATAGAGCTCTTTGGCAAGGAAAGCCAGCACACCGCACACAGCAGGTCCCCAGGACAGTATACTTACAGGTGCAAAACACTTTCAATGAGAAGCCTGCTGGCACACAGTCCAGTAAAGTGTTGCGTAAAACAGTTATCAGATATCGTGTTCCACAGCGAGGGCTTGGAATCAAGAATTCGGCAAATTGGCTGTTTTTTTTTTTTTTTGTCCAGGGAATCCTTTAATACTATACGGAGGAGCTATTTTACAAGAGCTGCTGTCAGAACAGGAACACGTTGTTTTAGCATCCTCACACCTGCAGATGCTGAAACGGTGAATTTATACCACCAGAAACGCCCTGGGGATGATCGGACCGCAAATTGACCGCCGCCGAAGTGGCGGAATGTAATTTTATTTTAGGCCCTCCCCGGGCACGCTCTCCCGGTGCGTCCCTGGGATTGATTCACTCCCAGCCTCTTTGATGTTAGTTATTGATGACAAGCCAGTGGGACCGGGCTGATGCGAAACGCAAAGGCGAAAAAACGCTGCCAGCGCTTTTCGGAAGTCGTAAAAGTGGCTGCAACGATGCCTCGGGAGGGAAACTCACGTCCGACTCGATCTTAATGAGCGCGATGTCCAGTTTCCGGTCCACGTCCTTGACGGTGGCGTCGTACTGAGCCCCGCTCTTCAGCTCCACTTTGATGCGCTGCTTGTTGGAGAGGACGTGCGCGTTGGTGACGATCCAGCCGTCCTCCGACACGATGAAGCCGGAGCCGCTGGACACCGGGACCTCCTGCTGCGAGAACGGCAACCTGAGAAGAAGAAAAAAGAAAAAACTTACAAAAAAAACAACTATTACGTGCAGTCTTCAAATGGAATTCCCACAAGGTTTGTCAGTTAATAGAAATAATTCAATTAGCCTATGGAGCCACCCTGTGTGTGTGTCAATTGTGCTGGCGCCTGTTACCATGGACACCAGCGAGAATTGTCCCACAGAAAGTGCAGTGTGGAATTAACAAGTCGGAACGTGAACTCGGAACCGATTTTGAACTTAGAGCTAGCCCGAAAGCTTGGAAAAGGTTTGTTTTCGTGATAAAACCCAGTGACATTTTGGCTCGGTTAAAGCTCGTTCAGCAGAAAACGGTTGTCTGCGCGGTGGCTTTGAGACAGATGAATGCTGACAGGGTCCGTGCGCGACCCAAACGGAGTGCAATGTCGCCGTCCTTGCCTGCGGAAGAGCTCCAGATGGACCACAGCGGGAGCGATCTTGTCCACCACGTCGGCGATGAAGTTGAATTTGTATCGCATGCTGCCAGGATTCAGGGACCCTGAAAACACAGATGTGCGCACGTTTAATTTTCCACAGTTCGTCTGGAAGACCTGCTAAAGTAACCAGACAAATTACTCTGGCCAGCTTTCTAATTTGGCAGTTGCCAGTGAACATGACCACCAAATACCCCCGCGTGCCCGATCAAGCAGAGTTGTTGATCTTGCGTGATAAGTTGCTAATCGACTACTGTACACTATCCCGTTAAAACCAGTGCATTGACAGGATGAGCCACCACATTGACATTTTAAGCATTTGGCAGGCGGTCTTATCCAGAGCGACTTCACAAGATGTTCATTAATACATGGCAGGAGCAATCATTGTACACGCAAGAGATCAGTGCAGTAATACAGCGATAGATGTCATTGTTGGCAGCTGCGTACCATACCTGTAACACTGGGAAGGAAAAAGGTTAGTACATTTAAAAAATTAAAAATAAAGTAAAACAGGTATACAAATACAAAAAGCAGTATCAAACATGTAGGCAGTGGTGATGGCAATTAGCTAGATATACAGACTTCAGTGGTAGCGGAGTCTGAAAAGGTGGCTTTTGAGTCTCTTGTGGAAGATGGCCAGTGATTCTGCGGTCCTGACCGAGTGCGGAAGATCGTTCCACCACCGAGGGGTCAAGACACAGAAGAAGCGAGACCGCAAGGAGCGGCTGCCGGGCGCCCCGGAGGGATATGGGACAGTCAGTTTGCCAGAGGAGGCGGAGTGGAGGGTCTGGCTGGGGTGTAGGGGGTGATGAGTGTCTGGAGGTAAGGGGGAGCAGTTCCTCTTGCCGCTTGGTAAGCCAAGAGAGAGAGCAGGGAGACCACTTGAATATGTCATTAAGGGCATTGCAACAGTTGTGTACAGGCCAGTGCCTCGGCATCTCTTTTTGAGACCACGCACTAGAACAACTTGAATAACACCAAAATGCGATGCAAATTTAAGACCACAGTAGGCAACGTATCGCTGAAGGGATATGATAAATCGATAGCGACCAGAGATGGAGCTTCTGTGAGAGAAATTCAGCGCTCCCGACTGTGTTCACGGCCTCCAATTACACATTACACATGGCATCGGTCCTATTCCTTGTATGCAAATAATTGAATGGCTCCGGTTAGTCCGTGGCCCTGGGCCCGGCACCACTGTAGTGAAGAGCGAGGAGGCGTGTTCACACTTTTGTTTTGCTGGTGTGACTGTGCCTGATTTACTAGCGACCAATGGCAGACGACTTCGCCACCGAGAAGTGACCTGCTGCTACTTGAGTGAGGTGCGGCCTTTGGAGTAACTTGGCATGTGAAAGAATAGCTAAAGCCGTTTGTGATTTATTGATGCATAATGTTCCCCCGACTGTAAACAGCCTTCATCGGGTGAGGCTTTGGTAATGTGTTCCACAGTTCTGCACAATGGCATTGCATTTACCCAACAAGTGAGTGATGTGTGCAGGTTTATGTATGCTCTCACATGGCGGACTACAATTAATTATCTTTTTCTATTGGAAAGGTTCCTCTCACGTAGGCAGTGAAATACTTCTCAAGTGTTGAAGGGTTTCATTTCATTTTCGTGTGTGGCAATGATCATTTGTAATTCGCTAAACAGAACAATTATTCGTTTATGCAGCCATACTGGTTGTATTTATAACAGTCAGGGTATGTTTTCTTTATGACAGATATGCCTATTAAAATCTAACTTTTACAACATCCAACAAACGTTTAGATTTTACTAATGTGTGAGCAACTGTAACTAGTGAACTTTGCTGAATGACCACTTTCATTGATTTCCAGAGCTGGGGAAACTACATACAGGAAATCACTGCAGGCAACTAAATTGATAAAGTTAGTTTTATTGCACATTTTGTCAACTCAACAGTCTCAAGTAAACTCAATCATTTTCCCTGTCCCCCTGATGTGATCTAATCAGAGGTATGCTGCTATCTCGATTCTCATGCATGTAGACAGCCAAGTGGAGCCAAGTGAATGTCAGCAGTCACCAGCATGAGACGTTTTCAAATGATATGGCTGCTACTGGTGGATTTTGCAACACAACAGTGGTTGTTTGGCTTCGATTGGACAGTTTTTGCAATTCTCATTCAGTGCATTGTAACGCTTTAATGCTAAGACTGGAAAGAAAGTCAGATGTCTGAGTATTGTTGCATTTTAAGACCAATTTTGAAAAGGTTTTGGGAATATCTGTGCCAGGTGAGAAGGAGTTGAGATCGACTGACGGGATCTGAATGCAGAAGCCATAACGTTTCCCCTGGCGTGGGTGAGGGCACGTGGAACAAACTTTACCGTGAGTACGCGTTCATCATTATTTACGAGTTTCTTCGGGAGTGTGGCTGGGGATCAGGATATACACCCTGAACATTACACTGCAATTCCTTTGTCAGGACTGCATTTGTTTTTTTTTGGAACGCACTTAAATCTCAGTTTAGTTCCTTTCCAACACGCTTTTATGGAACAAGCTGGCGAAATGTGGACTCCCAAAAAAAAAAAAAGACCTTTGACACGGCAGTAAATTACCGACTCATCATCTAAATTAAATCATGAGGAATAAAAGGAGTCATCTTGGATTGGATTCAAAACTGGCTTCAGGATGCAAATGAGTAACAAAATGAGGAATCCCATCTGAACAGGATGCAGCGGGAAGTCCCTCAGGGATCCACGTTGGGACCTCTGCTCTTCCGCTTAGATAAACGACATTGATAGAGACATTGGTAACAAAGAGTTGTTTGCAATGACTTGCAGGTAACACAAAACCTGTTGTGTTAACAAACAGTTTGGAAGCTACTAAATAATTCTAGAAGATAAAAATGGAATCCAGAATTTGGCGGACAAATGGAAATGTAACATGGTCACCAAAGTTCTACTATAGTAAAATAATGATGTGTTATGCATTATTATTAGAATGTGTCAAATGTGTCAGTCTGGAAATTATTGGCTGTAATAGTTGACCGAAATGTATCTAGCTCATCATGCCATCATAGAAAAGACAAACGGGATCCTGGGATTTACAGAAAAAATTATTGAGTATAAATTAAGTATATAATATAATAATAATTTTAAAAAAACATTATTTGTATAGCACCTTTCATACAATTTATTGCAGCCCAAAGTGCTTCACAAAGAGCATTAATCAATAATAATAGTACTACTACTACTAAAAAAAAAAAAAAAAAGACAAACAAGAAATGGTAATAGTAATATCGTCTAATGGTAAGATGTTCCAAAGTATCGGAGCATAAAAACTTATCCATATTAATGTTGCTATATATATACACGTGCTATTATCATATATAATTTATATGTAGAATACTATGCCAAGTTCTAGGTTCCACACTATAAGAAGAAAATAGTGAAAAGTAAAAGTACAAAAAGAGCGATAAACTGAAAAGCTATATAAAGAGGCGTACAAACTGTCTCTTCAGGGCCAGTAAAAGAAGACTAAGAAGATTTCACTGAGGTTATTTAAAATGTAAAAGGGATTAATAAATGTGTGGTTCTGTGTGGCTCAGCAGGTAGAGCATGGTGCTGACACTGCTTAGGTTCTAGGTTCAATTCCCATTGGGACCACATATTGAAAAATGTATGTGTTTGCTACTGTACATCGCTTTGGATAAAAGCGTCTGCTAAATGCCATATGCTATGAATAAAATGGATCACAACTTATCCCAGGCACTGTTCTGTCAGCAGAACAACAGGTAGAAATGAGTTAAAGGTACATTTCTGCCTTTACTGGGGTATTTTTCACACATTTGTTACTGCATTAAAATAGGTTGCCAGGATTTCTAGTTGAAGCGGCAAACTTTGACGTGTTCAAGACCAGGCTTGACACGGTGGTGGATTTCTCTACAGCACAGGCAAAATCGTGAACCTCGACGGGCTGATTGTGTTGTTCTTGTCCTCAAATATTCTATTGTTCTCATGAAATAGAGCCGCCTCCTGCTCTGTCGATCAACTGCGGTACTTCGTGCTTCAACCTGAACGACCTTTGGAGATCAAGGCTTCTGTCCGTATCCTTAAACGCAAAGTAGCAGTTTCCAAATAGCAGAACCCCCCCCAACCACCCACCTATTACCTTCGCTTGTTTGAGCCACTTTCACAAAGGAACACTCGTGTTATTAACGTGTTCCTTCCTGCCTACGCTGGTTTTATGTGCTACGCCACTGTTTGCAGTACAGCTTGTCAAGAGCAAATACGTCAAACTGGTATGCGACGGGCAGTAAGCGCCCATTTCGGGTATTTCGGGAATCTGCGATTGTGAGCTGCAGAACATTTAAGATAAACCTAGGCACCTGTGGGAAAGCTGATATATATATATATATATATATATATGTGTGTGTGTTCTGCAAGAAGGTGTGCGGTACATACAGTACTTGTGCAGAAGGCACGCTGAAGGCTCGGCTGAAAGGCATGCTCTAGTCATCAGTCATTCTTCTGTTTCATGTGCTTTTCACAGGGAAAATGTGTCATTGTCAAGTATGATCGAGTATTTCAGATGTGAGTCATGCCTGTCTTTGCCATTGCCGATTGTCCTGTTTTGATATAAATAGTCTGGTTACGATACGAAACACTTAAGCACTGTATACACACAAACGGCCAGTTTAAGAGAGATTACAGCTAAATATATTCCGGAGCAGTGAGCCGGAAAGCCACGGTAACAAAATGCATCAGCTGCCTGATCCTCAATTTGTAAACCTCTCCCTACATTCAAACACTTGTTTTTTTATCAAAGTGGATGGCAGCTTGTTGTAGCTGGTTATATATTTGTAAAGAGAAAAAAACCGAATGATTTGTTCGTACGTTGTCCATCATTGATCTCAACTCAGGTGCTTTTACAAACCTTACTAATTGAATTTTACCATAAAACATAAATCAAAAAATGAAACGAGGACATACTTTTCATAACTCAGCAGCAGTCTTGGGAAATTCCAGCTAGAAGTGATGAATGTTGTACAGTATATGACCTAGCTGACGACCAGTACAATGTGTTCCTTTGGGAAGACCCCTGTCAACAAACAGCATGACTTTAATTTAAAAAAAAAAAATGTTTTACTTGAATTCTCTTGTAGCTAACAGCTATTTGACCAAGTGTTCCAACAAAAGAGATCATGAACGTAATATGTGCTTGTGCCACTGCCTTCCCCCTTGTATCTCCACCTTCCAACCCAGTTACCAATTGTTCAACTCTTCTGCCTACCACATCTGCTCAATAACACCATTGGCAATGACTACACAGGAGAAATGGCTCTGTGATGTATATCAAAAATGTCTCGCTCCCATGGGGTAAACTCCATTGACTGCACTAAATGCTAATTTTTAATTGACATCTCTCTCTCTCTCTCTCTCTCTCTTCCCTTCCAGTCCCTTACAAAACTTTACTTCACTAATGTGATTAATCAGACCAATCACTTCATTGCAGAACAAGTCTGTTACCAATTATGTAGCACCCCGAAAGCTTTGAGTAATTGGACACCATGTGGCGCAGGCACCTGCTTCTGTAGGAAAGACTCGAGGCCCCGAGACATGATGTATTCTCACCTAGCTACAGCCTTCTGTGGGGACACATGACAGGTAGCTTCTTGTTAGGAGTGACAGGGAACATGTCGTGATGAAAAGCTTGCCTTGAGAAATGCTTTTCATACATTCGTGTCATTAATTGAGCCATTAAATAAAGATGTGAGTCGCAGCCGGTCAAAGACGTGGCACACAAAGTCAAAAGTAATTCTCCCCGCCGATGCATGCCATTAACATTTCAATCGGGGGGGGTGGGAAAGGGCATCGCCTGGTGGCAATGTCATTGACACTGTGAGAAGATTTAGTCCTAAGTGAAGTTTCCAGTGAGTCCCGTTTGAATATCCCTGCCCCAGTTGAGCAAAGCCAGGCTAACGGCACTGGGCTCCTGAACGCACACAGCCAGGCGGTGGCCCTCCTCCATGCCCATGAGGCTGCCCTATCAGTGCCCTGAAACCCTTTTGGCTGGGCCCAAGCCAAAGCCAAAGCCAACCACTCATCCCTTTGCTCCTTTGAGGTTCGTGTTCCGCACGCTGCCATCGGAACTGCTGGGTGTGAATAGGCCGTGCCCTAACACTTTTCAACACCTGTTGATCCAGATCACACCTTTGATTCCTGTGGCTGAATAAATATCGCTCCTTCTGCCAAACCGCAGGGATTTGACGTTTTCAGCATCTTCAGGACTCAGTTTTCACCGGAACTTTCTGTTCCGTCAAGTGTTTGTCGTGACTTATTCAATTCCACTGCTTTAGTGTTCCCTGTGTGTTCTTGCATGAACAGCTTTTTACTTCTTAAAATAACGGTATTAATGTTGTTTTATTACGTGCATTTTATTAGAATATTATGGATTTATGCCCCATTCTAAATATTGCATATTCAGATCTGTTTTTAGATTAAAATATCTTTCCCTTCACAAAATCTCACAATGAACTGAACCGAGTGCTGTCATGAAAACATGATAAACCACAAATACATTTTTATAGTTGCTATATTTTTTGACAATAAACACTGACAACCTTAAAATGTATGGGACTGCCTCTACTCCTATTAAGAACAAGCAGCTTTGGAAAGGTCACCTAATTTTTTAAATTTTATTCAGAAGACACAGCCTTCGATTGCTGGTAAAGTACATATTACCTAATTTGTCAGGAAATGCAGTGGTGTAGCTACTTATTTAACCAAGTGTAAACCACCCAACAGAATTAACAACACACCTGTTGCTGACAGTAGCTAGAAGGAATTATTTAATACAACCACCATTTACGTCACCTGACATGATTTAATAATTTTTAAAAACCTACTGGTTGCAATAACTCATCATAGTTGCTGGGGACGAGATTTACAGCACATTTACCCAATATCTCCAGTTGCCTTAAAGTGGCATTATTTATTTTATAAACACTAAATCAAACGCAGGCTAGTATATTAATAACGACAATGTATTTTAGATTTCAAAACAAAAGTGTGCCTATATAATATATATTTCCGCGCGAAATGTGTGTTTGAAATAAACATTTTCAAACTGTCGTAAAAGTTTGGTTTATACCCACAAGATTAATTCGTTATTCAGGGTCATGGTTCTCTGTGGCTCAGTAGGTAGAGCAAGTTTTAGGTTGTGGATTATACTGGAGCCACATATACTGAAAATGTATGCATTCACAACTGTAAGTCACTTTGGATAAAAGCGTCTGCTAAATGGCGTATATTATTATTATTATATCGCCCGCAGCTCACCTGAATCACAGTGGCCCTTCTGAAGCAGGATGACCGGGGGCGTTCTGCTCATCTCTGCTCGTCGGTTCTCGGCTCGCAAGCGGCAGATGCTCGGATACGTCCTCCCGTCGCTGCCGCACACGGCCTCGGTGGACGTGCACACGCACGTTCCCCGGTGCCTGCGCTTTCCCTGCTCGTAGTCGCACACCATACCCTCGCCACAGACGCCGATTCCCCGCTCGCCGCAAAGTCGGCCTCTCCGGAGGCGCAAATTACGCAGCATCCGCAGTAGTCCTTTACGACCCCGTAATAACACGATTCTGACTGCGGCGGACAGCGGGACACATCACACGACTCCGGACAGTGGGTTTGTCTCTTTCGGAGTACCCGTGATTGCACAACGGAGGCAAATAAAATGCATGCCATGAGCTTCATCATAGTCACGGGTTAACTGTGGTGAATAATTAGCACAGAATTAACACCGCAATGCTGGTGTATCGGTGGACGAGTGGAAGCGGTGATGTTCTGTCGGTTTCCGTTTAAACTGCTTTCATTAGCTCAAGATCATAAGCCAACATTTTTGTTTTCAATTGCAAACATTGTCTGCTATTCCACAATTAAATATTTGTAGCTACGATATTATTCATGCAGGAGCCCCAAAAATAAAACAGAAAATCGCTTTAATCAAGTTTAAGTATAACGTCTTGCTGAAGAATGCCCCATTCGCTGCACGCTCATCCTGAACTCCTCGTGTGTCCCGAGGAAAGTTTCCCTGGAATGTCTAACTTGCCCGTGCTTTCTTAATTCCTCGCGTTTATGTGTTTCTATAGATACTATAAAGGAGGAGGGCCGTCCATTCTGCTCCCAGCAGCCCAGTAGAAATACAGCTACAACATACACGTTACACCATTCGTGCAATAGAGGTGAAATAACTACTGTGCTACATTATTATTGTTGTTGTTCTTTTAATGTTTTTTTTTAAAGGTGTGAATTATCGGCATACGAGTTAAACTCACCAACGCAACACTTAACACATCACTCCTTTTTGATTTGTAACATTAAAATACTTTATTTAAGTTCTTTCCACTTAGCGGGTTAGATATTTCAACTGGCAAGCTTTTTTGGAATTCCACACACATGTTTAATCAGGCAAAAGTAACATTTTGTCTGCAGGCACAATTTTATTTTCTGTTGATGCAAAGCATATTTGGAAAGTGATTACAGCATGACAGTGCAGCATAGACACCTACATAACTCGGTTTCTGGTGAATATGGTGGAAGAAATATGGCCTTGAATGTTAAATGACAAATTCAGCTTGTAAGGTCTACATTCAGAATGTTTTGTAAATATACTTCTTGAGATGCATCACGCTGAATTCATTTTACTATTATGACACTGTGGTTAGTCTGTGGGGTCTTTTTGGTTTGAGAGATCACAACAAGACTTTCCGTTTATCCAAGATTGTTTGTATTGTCATAAAACACAACGGCTAAGATGACTGACTGTTCAGTGTAGTTTATGGTGTGATATTAGTGGCACCACAAATTGAATTTGAATTCAATTGTACTGAATCTGTAAGTCTTGAGTTGAAAAATTGTATGCAAAAATGTAATCTGTAGCTATTTCAATTACGAGATCGAAACCAATCGTTTGTAATTGAATTGAATCATTATTACATTCAACTTTTAAATATTAAATTTAGTTTCACTTGGAAAAAACCTTACACGATAACAATCATAAAATCTACAAACTTTTATTTCAAGTTAATTGGAAGTTACATTCAATTTCTAAAAAGCATTCAAATTCAGTTTGCTAATTCAGTTTATTAAAAAAATCTGTTTTCTGAGACACATCCGGGCACTAAGCTAGGGAAAAGTCATAGATCAAGCTCTCTTCCAACCAATCGCGCAGGAGAATGGGTGACCACCTGAGACTTGGTTTTTCCATTATTTTGGCAGTTGCCTGTATCTGTAAGTATTTTTCACACAAAGGGGTCAATGCATGGAACAGCTTACCCGGTAATGGAATGCAAGGCAGTAGTGTAGTGTTCAAGACCAGGCTTGACGCAGTGCTAGATTCTCTATGGACAGTAGGCAAAATAATGGCCCATTCCTATCATCAAACATTCTTATGTTCTTATCTGGACCAAGCAGGCCTCTTGACTCTACAGCAGATCGATTTGATTGGTTTAATTCAGCGAGCAGATTGAAAAAGCCTGTGATATCTTCGATCCTTATGCGGTCCAGGAAGCCTTCCGTTTCCCCTGCAGTGCTGGTGAAATAGGGAACGGTGAATTAGAGGACAGGAAATGTAAAAGTCACATTCTTTCAGAGGCGTCGCCCTTCCGATAGGCCCGGTAACAAGTGATACGGACCCTTGTACCCTTCAGTGTCTCACGCCGCAATTACATTTCCGTTTATTTATCTCCAACACTGCATCTCATTTTGGCAGTCACGCCAAAGGACAAATTCTCCGGTATAAATCCATTTGTTTTGCCAGCAGTCGGCGGCGCGGGGGCAGCGAGGCGGGCGATGCTGGAGGTGAACGGGTCCGGGTCCCGGTACACGGACTAAATCAGTTCTGGAGGATGCACGGGAGTTCAGAGTGAAGGAGAGAGAGGGGGGAAAGAGCCGCGGCTGCCACAGCGGATATATTACTGCACCAAACGAGTCTTCCTTATTCCCGCTGAGGGGGGAATCGGGCCACTAACCCAGTCCACTCCGCGGCCAGGTTTCAGCTCCCCGTGTTGCCTTTCCTGATAGGACACCCTTCGCTCAAAGGCCGATAAGCGGGCTCGAGGTTTTGGTTGCTCAATCCGCGGTGAGTGTGCCGAGCGTAGCCGAGGAACGCTCTGTTCCCACCGTACCTCACTGGTTTCCGATGACTGACGTTATCTCCGTCGCAGCTGTTCAACTCGGGATGAAGATGAATTGTGAAGGCCTTATTGCATAAAACAAAGCACAACCTTTATTCTGTAATTGGCTTAGGAAATATGGTGCGAAACGCACATAGCGCATTCAAGCCGTGTAATTACTTAAACAGATGGACGTGGAGAAATATACACAAAAAAATATATATTTTATTTTTTTGTTATGCATGCGTGTCTGGTACGCCTCGTGGCTGTTAATGAGGACTGAAATGTCTGTGAACACATCTGCTCCTGAATCTTGTCAGAGTGAACACATCTCATTTCTCAATGTTTTTCATTGCGTTTTAGTGCACGATCAAAGTTGTATTTTAACTCCCCAATATTGTTTTTCTTTTATTCGAAATGTTTAGTACATAGCTCTCATAGAATGCAAGTAGCTACACATACTGTACTGGATGCCTGTTGAATATTTAATGTAATAATGCCAAATGTTTCAGAACAGGGCACTGTGTCATCTTTTACAGTAAATATTATATTCTTTTTTCTGACAGTATCTGAGATCACCTTCATAGGAATTTAAACCATGTTCCTTCAACCAAAACCCCAGGTCTGCAGCAGTTCACCCCCCGACACCTTATCTCTGAGATTGAGGGATGGTTTCACTATGATCCTGTCTCTGATTTTCTTGTTGCAATCCAATTTAAAATCACTGACTTCTAACATCCCCTCACTCTGCAGAATACGGATTTCAAGGAGTGCCGTAAGACTGCTTTGTCCTTACAATGTTTTTTTGTGTGTGTTTTTTTGTGTGTGTGTGTTGCAGTTCTGCTCAGTCTGTCAAAACGATGTAAATTCTTACTACATCTCCTTTCCGCAGGACTAGACTTGTTGCGGGGGGGAGGGGAGGGAATGAATGTTTGTTCTCGTTGATGCATCAAATTACATCTTACAGTAGCAACCCAAAGCGACCTCAGAGAATGTTTTCAGGTATATTGTTTCCTGTTACTAGTGGCATAAAGGACCAAGCCCATGGCACAAATACATTTGTTTGCTGTAGTTCTGAATAAGAGGTATAGAGACTCGCCACAAACCCTATGTTAAATGTTCCTGCAGGGACCTGATCTGCATGCCGCATAGGATGGTTATTATACAAGTAAATAATTGTATAATAATATTGGTAACATTGAAATGTACAGTTTGTGTGCCATGCAAGTGGAGACTGGGAGGAGATGAGGGGGTACCTGTATTTTTTAATCTGATTAGAACATACGTTGCTTTTCCGTTATGCTCTAGTGCTTTGATGCGTGTTAACATATATTTACGGTTAACATATTCCGTATCATCTCCATACAAGCTGAAGGTTTTTTTTTTCTGCATCAATCAAAGATGCCGGTTTGTGTTTGTCACATGAAGTGCTCTGCGTTGAAATGACATCCTGCACTACCCCCCTTTTTTTAATGTCAACTTACTTTAAATGTACATGCAATTTAGCTCAAACGTTAAGTAGAACGTTTTGTTTACCGCATATGCACATTTCACACAAACTCAGATTTATGAGGATTACGATGTTTACAATGAACTGATTGAGTTTGCATTTCCCAGTTTACCCAGCATTTGTCTGTGTATAATGAATGTACCAATACCAGGCGCGTGTGCAGACACACACACACACACACACACACACACACACACACACTCAAGGAAAGGTGAACTGCAGTGAGTAATAGATAAAATGGCCGGGTCTTGTCCTTGACTCCGGGTGTTGTGTGTGAGGAGTCAGAGTGTGGCCATTTATTTTAAAAAATGTCAGAAAACAATTCTGCCACTGTGCTGGACCAGGGTTCAAATTCTCGACAGGTAAAGTCACCGCAGTCATGAATTAATGTTTCGGGCGATGACTGCATTTATATTTTAAAAAATCCAATACTTTCACAGAGGTTTAGTGATGTGGGCGAGAGGGTAAGGTAAGTGTCAAATGAAGGTATGCCTGGAATTATGGGAATAACCATAATAGAACTGCAAAAGAACACAACCCAGCCTGTGGCCGTATGTCAGGGTCGGCGCCCTCCTGTTTTACATACACAATGCTACTTATTAACGTCGGCCAAAATCTGCAGCCCGGCAACTGGGAATCACGTTGTTTTGCAATTTTAGATCCTCAACCCAAATACTTTAAAAAAAAAATCGAATTAATTGACGTCATCGATTTCTCAATTCGGCCCGAGGCTAGACTCCCTCGTCTTATTGGGAGTACAGCGGTCCGACCCACCATGTTTTCATCTCCGAGCGGTTACATCAGGCTGTATACAAATAAAGTCCATGGCACGGAAAACGTGACTGCAGAGAGTAAGCTACTTTTTTCTTTTTTCTTCTTCTTCCCAATATTACATCTTGTATGACAGGGGTTGCATCACCCAATTGTTTCCCCGCTCCGATGACATCCACCTTTCTTCTGCTTGAGGCGCGCTCAATCCTATCCCCACTGGCCTCCTCCTATCTGCAGCCGATCCTCGATCCTCGTGCCTCGTGGCTCATCCTCCGTCGCGAAGCCTTTCCTGCTCGGTGCACGCGCGCGCCCGGGTCGTGTAATTACAGCCGGCCGAAACAAACGCGTCCCGGACGAGGCCGATTTTTTGCACAAAGGCTGGCGATTATTGGAAGTGATAATTAAAAATATGCAAACGCGTACGGGTCCCGTTGCACTTCCAGATATGGACTCGCTATTGTTTCATAATAACGTAATATCATTAGAAAGCCTAATCCACCCTCCATCCGCCATCATCCCTGGCCAGAAAACCGCTGGGATTATTCAGAGCACCGGTACTATTGATATGCAAAACTATTAACAGCACGATTGTGACATTTACCAAATCCTCCCCACTCCCTTTGGAGCGTGGCTTCCGCTTCGCACGAGAACCCTGCACATTTTTTTCTCCCGCATATTCTTTGTGGCTGTACTGAGCCGATGCGTTTTCCAAAGGAAATACGAGACCGTTATCCACTCAGGCACATCTCATTCTCGTCGAGGCCTTTTGCTTATTTGTCAACGTGTCACGTTGACGAGCCGCGTTTTGTCACGGCCGCTGCGCCCCTGCCACCTAGCCGCGCCTGTGCTTGTTGGTATCATTCGTGCGTTATTAAGACACCCCCCCCCCCTTAGAGAAATGCCTTCAACTCGCGGAGAAACCTGTGCTTTATTCATATTAATAAGACCGGTCACGGGCAGCAGTGTCTCCGTTAGGCGGAGGCCTGGCGTTCGTTTGATTCCTTCTGTCTCCTTTTCCGAGACTAATCAGCAGCTAATGCAGACTGACAAAGCCTAATGATTTTTGAGGAGCCTGTCGGCAAAAAAATAAAAGAGCCCAAACCTGACATGAAGACGTTTGATCACGTCACGCTGATTGCTAAAAGGGGCGGAAACATGAAAAGCCGGAGACTTGAAAAGAGCCCCGTTGTTCTAAAGGAAAGGGATCAAGAAAGTTTAATAGGCAGCTGTCATAACGTGCGCGCGAGTGAGTCCACTATCGCGACGTTCGTTCTGAAAGGCGTCGGCCACCTTCACGCTGCGCTGCTTGCGTGCTCGTAACGCGTATTGTTTAAATGAACGGAGCCGTTCATTCGTTTGCGCAGCGGAGCAAAATCCGTGCTGGAGCCCAAAATGTGTGATAAAAAAACATTTTGATTAGCATTCACAGCGAGGGTGGAGGGGGTGTGTGTGGGCGGCAAAGAGGGTGATGTCTCAGGAAGAAAGTTGTTGAAGAACAAACTTGAAGAATTGCAAACCTCAACCAGTAATCTGGCAAGGTACATTTGAAGCATTTGGCAGACCGTCTTATCCAGAGCGACTTACAAGATGTTCATTAATACATGGTAGGAGCAATCATTGTGCACGCGAGAGATCAGTGCAGTAATACAGTGATAGACATCGTTGTTGGCAGCTGCGTACCATACCTGTAACACCGGGAAGGAAAAAGGTTAGTACATTTATAATTTTTTTCACAGGTATACAAATACAAAAAGCTGTATCAAACATGTAGGCAGTGGTGATGGTAATTGGCTAGATGTACAGAGTTCAGATGTACAGAGTTCAGTGGTAGCGGAGTCTGAAAAGGTGGGTTTTGAGTCTCTTGTGGAAGATGGCCAGTGATCCCACCGTCCTGACTGAGTGCGGAAGATCGTTCCACCAGCGAGGGGTCAGGACAGAGAAGAGGCGAGACCGCGAGGAGCAGCTGCCATACTGGCATCAGGTACACTGAAGGATACTGGGAGGGATGCTAGGCCCAGCAGGTCATAGAGAGGCTAGCCAGGTGTCTTATGACACGTCTCTATCTCTCTCATGCATGACCCAATTTTGAACTCTTTTGGCAACAAACTGCACAACATCAATAAGACGTTTTAAGACACTGATAAATAAATTACCAGCGGGATCAAATACAAGCTGCTTTTCACTATCCTGTCAACATGAAAGGCCCAGTTTACTTGTACCACTGGCTTTGATATCTCACAACTACTTGTTCATGCAGTATTTTAATGCCTCGCTAAAGCCGTGAACTTTTGAAGTCGTTAACTTTCCTGTTCGTATAGGCCTGACCAAAAAAGTTAAGTTTTAAGTTTTTGAGCGTGGCAATGGACTTTACTGTGCAGCTGATGGGAAGATGACATAAAAATCTTATTTAATTTTTTTTTTAAATAAACTTTTTTTTTTTTTGGCAGAAATGAATGAACACAAATCATGTTTGTGCTTAGTTTACTTAATTCTTCCCTCACTAATACATTTTTAGATCATTTATATCCCACAATAATATATTTTTTCTTCCTTTCCCATCACTGCAACATCCTCTGTCTTTTCGGGAGGGTGTTCAGACTAAGCTCACGTGTGAAACTCAAACTCATGTAGCTAGCTGCCATTTTGTTTCACTGTGCACATTGTGGTGGAGGACAGCACTCTTTTGGCTGACAAAGGCATACCACTTGTCATGGATACCAAAAAAGGTAGTAGCTTAATAAAAGTCAGCAAAAATAAACTAAATCTGCATTACAATGGAGGTGAAGATGGTTAAGATCATGTCACATCCAACATCTCTTCTTTCTTTTTACCTTTGTACGCATCAGAAAGAGGCTGCGAGGTATATGTTTCTCTGACAACCAAAATGCAAAAAATCTATGGTATTGTTTGTATTAATTATGGGGGAGGTCAAGTAGCTTCTTCTCCTTCTCTGAAATGTTACAACAACGACAAAGACAACAAGGCCGGCAGTGTAGTATAGTGGTTAGTGAACTGGGCTTGTAACCCAGAAGTTGCTGGTCCCAGGTGGGGCACTGCCATTGTACCCTTGAGCAAAGGTACTTAACCTGAATTGCTTCAGTTAATATCCAGCTGTATAAATGGATTATATGTAAAACAAATGTAAACTGTAAGTCGCTCTGGATAAGAGCGTCTGCTAAATGCCTAAAATGTAAATGTAAATGTAATGACACAGAATCACAACATTGGAAATACCCTACCCACTGGAGTCATCGATTGTGGTCATGAGATTTTGCGGGCGGCTGATAACATTACTGTTGAGCACAAATGTACCCATGCATTTTTTCCACAGCCTTTCTACACTTACGTTTATTTACCTGCTGTATGTAGGATGGCGGTTTCAAACCCATTCCACCGAGGGCCGAGTGCATGCTGGGTTTTGTTGCAACCAATGCACTACACCAGGTGATTTCACTAATTGGCTCACTTCTTCAACCAAGAAGGGGCTGTAGGAAAAAAAGACACGCAATATATAATGTATTATTCATTGTGGAATTTATATTCACGCAGTAATGGCGTTATCAACCACTCCCTCACATGTTCCCTCACCAAGTGTCTGGTTTGAGTTTGGGGTTACTATAGTAACGATTCCAGTGTGCTGCGCTTTCCTGCAAAGCCGCAGTGCCGACACAGCAAGGTAATGCCATTGACAGATTTACAAGCTTGTTCTGTATCACAGAGTTGATTGGATAATGACTTTAATGAGTACATATTAAAGTATGCTGATGGAATTCCATTCATTTTATGATTATTTTTATTATGGTTGTGATGAAGTACGTTTCTGAGCTGCAAAACCGTTATTACTCGCGTCTAACGGTTAAGCAGTTCTCCAACTGCAAAAAATATAATATATGGGACATTTCCATAATTGGTATGTATAACTGCAAAAGTTTTTTTTTTACATTTTAGAACTGCTGTCAACTCTTTCTGCATACAAATCCATTTATTTCCTCTGAAATACTCATAATTTATAAGCTCATTACAGAGGCTGTGAATGAGAAGGCACTAATCAGCCTTGGTGCAATTTCCTGATCAGAAATGGCCTACTTTTAAAAGTCATGCATAGTTTGGAATGAGGTTTTTTTGGTCTCAAGTGCTGCTCTGGTTGTTCATGTGACTGCATTGCCCTAAATAGATGTGCATTGGCTGGAGCAGATCAAATTGTTGGCCTCTCCTCTGCATACAGGCTCACAGTGCCTTGCACTGCAGCACATGGCCACGAGGGGGCAGCACCGGTTCAGTTTTCCCGGAGCTCTCTGCCCTGAGCCGGTCAGAGAGAGATAGAGCCACGGCGTAGCGGAGTATACGCCTTCAGCCTGTCCTGGCGGATCTGCGGAGGCACAGACGCATGAGGAGCAGGCTGCTGCTCTTCTGGTCAGCCATCTGGGGACTCTGTCACGGGGACACAGCGAGGGACTGGAGGACAAATCTGTTAGGCGTTGCCGTGACACCTGAAAGGGGGACACTGATTGGAGATGACAGCCGTCTGTTGCTTTCGCGCTCCGTAAAGGTCCCATGCGATGACTGTCATATTTGGACGGCCGAAAATAGAACTTCAAAAAAAATAAAAAATAAAATCAGCTTGGTTAGATTCCAGCAATCCCGTGTAGCATGTTAAGGGGGAAGCTACACACGTTTCAGATCAAGCGTCGCGCAGTTGTGACTGAATAAAACACACCAGACATCACATGAGACACGGGCGGGGGGGTGGGGGTGTTCTTTCTTGCGCGTTCTTTTTGAGCTCAGTAAAGTTATGATACAGATGAGCTTCTGAGGTTGGTGCCATGGAGAGGAGCCTTTGATAGTCTTTGGAAAAGCTTTCTAAAGCATTACCAATGAGAGAGGACAGAAAACCAAAAACCAAAGGAAGGCTGACAGAAAAAAAAACCTGCCATGGAACCCAAGCGTTCCCAAGAGGAACTCTCAAAGAGGAAGTCCATCCCGGGAAGACTCTGCCCCCTCTCCCGCTGATGCTAACTAATGTGTCGGCTTGATTCGGGAGCGTTGCCGCGCTCCACGTTGCTCATCCTCCTCTGATACATCTTTTAATTAAGCAGGCTCGGGGAGCTTTCGTTTATTTCTGTACATACTTTTTTTGCCCGAGCGGAGATGTATGAAGTCAATATTGCCTTTGCCAGGAGTTGAATGTGTGTGGGCTGTGAGATGCTGGATGAGTTACTACTAGCAGGTTTTCCTCCGGAAATTTACAGGGAAAAACCTTGACTTTGGGCATAAATCCTGGCTGTCAGACCCCGTCTTCGCCCCAACAAGTGATGGGGGAGATTCATCCCTTGTTGTTGGAAGGCTTATTGGATTTCACTTCGTTTTATGTGAAGGGCTTGGTGGCTAACCGTCGCTTGCTAGACTCTGGGAGCTGTCTGATATGGCACAGCACTGGGGAATTTGCTACAAGCGTACGGCCGCCATTGCTCTTTGGGACTTTGGCGCTGCTGGTGGCCGCGAAGGGACAAGGACATCTCCCTCGTTCCCGTGGTGACGCGCCGTTCTCGTGGTGACGTGCCGTTCCCGTGGTGACGGTTTGCCAGGTGGGGCCCGTGGTGATGTTCCGTGGTTGCCAGGGTTTCTTCCGCCGGTTTGCGTCTGAACGTGCCAGGGTTGACGTCTGAACGTCCAGGTTGAAATTGCGTCAACGGCGATCTCTCCCTGGGAGCTCTGACCAAGTGAAAATGCTCTCCGAGTGCACTCCTTAACAGCATGCGTTTCAGCGAGCAATTAAAACTTCGGAGCATAAGTTTGATTTGCAGCACTCTAATTGCACCGGATTTCCTCCGACGATTCATAAATATGAATGAAGTTGTAAACAGGCCTATTTGACAAAACGGAGCAGTTAAGGCGTATTGCACAACATCTGCAAGAGAAGGAGAAAATCTGCTAGTCCCGTGTGTACTTTAAATCTGGGTCCGGGAGAAAGGCCTGCACTTCGGTTATTTCACTTGGACCCTTATCAACAGAGTGCCTGTGCAGCAGTCTGGCTGCTAACTGGAGTCTGTGGCGATGACTGCCTGTGGGCCGCCATTATGTTCCTGCTTTTGGAAACTGGCAGCGGTGGAGGGTGAGGGGCAGGGAGGGTGTGGAGGGATTCCAAAAACCCTGGGTAAAATCTGCTTGCGCCGTGCTGGAAACTGTGGAAACCACAGGAGCTTGCTGTGATGCTGTACGCAAGGACTGTTTAAATACTGGAACACCGTTCGAAACCCAACTGTACCAGGCCAGCCCTGGTGGGGAGCCCCGATCGCGGGCGGTGTTTGGCTGTTTATCCCAGGGGGGGGGGAGGGAGAGCTGGCACAAGCTCGCCGAGGAGCAGTAGGGCTACCTCGGAAACAGGGTTGGGCGAGTTCCGTCTCGGAGGAGGTGAACGTTGCCTCGAGGTATTAGCTTGTCCTGTGGAGGAGGGTGGCAAGTTTGTGGGGGAGGATGATTTGGAAAGAAATAGAGGGTATAATTAGCAACCAAATTAGGAGGAAAACTGGAACACCAAAGGACTGCTGGTGGGAAGGAGTTTGGCTACAGCCAGGGGCGGAGCGAGGGGGTGGCTTCATGGGCTTAAGCCCTGAATGTTTTTAGAAAAGCACCGGATCGTAAAAAAAATAATTATATATATATTGTTTTTAATAACCACACATTTTTCCTCCCTGGTCTTCCTTCTGACTCTGTAATCAACACGTAATGTAATGGAATGGAATGAAGTACCCTGATAAGCCACAGGACACCACAGTCCCGTGCAATATTATGCCTCATCTCTGTCCGTGGGCTAAGCCCCCGAATGTCTTCAGCGCCTCGCACCGCCCCTGGTGACGGCTCTCCTAAGGCCTTGCATCAGAGTTGCAGCGGCGACATACGCGACTGTCTTACACGTCTTGTACGACGGAGAGCACTTAAAATCCAGCGAGGTGTTCAAGGAAGCTGCCTGCAGAGCCATGAATATTTCATACCTCCCAACAGCTGACGGGGTTCGGCCAACGGACCCTCGCTGGTCACACCTGTCTGCCTCGCACGGCTCACGGAGACCATATGGAACAACTGGAGCAAAGCTAAGGGTTAGCGTTGCATATGGAGAGCCCCCTCCCTCCCCCCCTCCCCCTCCCACCCCCTCTCCCCCCTCTCCCCTCCAGGCAATACCAGAAGAAGCAGTGGTGAAGTGAGATCACAACCTTGCTTGGTGCGCTGAACATTTATGCCTGCAGCTCAAGGCCATGGAGAAACGGTACGCCATTTTCTGTGATATTTTCGCCCGGGTTTTATTCTCCTTTCCTCCTCCTCCTCCGTATGAAGTGGAGCCTCGGCTGGCGCTGGTGTAAATACAGACACAACGTAACGGTGACTACGCTCTGCATGCCTGCCGCTGGCCTTCAGAAATCGCTCTGTTAGCGGCGTCACCCAGACACTTCTTGAAGGTGTTTACAATCCCTGAAATTCTAGGTAGAATTTCAAAAATAGCAATACTTCACAGCTATTAAGAAAGCATTTCAACAGTCTTGACACACATCTTTAAAAACTGTACGGAGGACCCCAAAAAGTCTTAAAGTTTACGCTGCTATACATTCACTCAGCTACCAACTACTTTTGACAGATTCCCGAAAACACAAAAAGGAAATATAGAACCTCTGAAAGCTGCCTGTTGGAGAATAATAGTATTTTCGTACCAGACAGTTTTTCCAGTGTATATCCCTGGTTCTTCACAATGCTTTGTATTGTGTGATTTGTATTGTATTGTCTCTCATACTTCTATATACAGTATATGTATATAAAGGCGGCAGTGTAGTGTAATGGTTAGGGAACTGGACTTGTAACTCAGAGGTTGCTGGTTCAATTCCCAGGTGGGGCACTGCCATTTTACCCTTGAGCAAGGTACTTAACCTGAATTGCACATGTGTGTGTGCATGTGCGTGGTCCCCATGTATGTGTGTACACATGTATATAGGTACACACACACGTGTAGGTGTGTGCTGGTTGACCTTGCCTGGCCGGTGTGGTCTGCAGTCTGTACTCGTGACCCTAGCCTCGACTATCACACTAATTAGTGGCTGCTGGCACCGGGGGCAGACGGATGTCACCGGCTCCCTCTCATTAGAGAGACATGCAGCACTCCTCCGTGCTCCCGGGGTCACCCCCGTGTCCTCCCCTGCTCCGCGGACATCATTCTCCAGCTCCGCCGCCGTAGTCGTGACGACCTACATCTCCGTCCCCGGTGCCATGGCGATGTCTTCTCACCGGCGGTGCTGCTGGGTTTCGCAAACCGGTCCTAGCCTCACAAAACCGTTGCGTTCCCCTATTCTCTGCTTCCCATTCTCGTGGGCATACGGGCCTAATTTATTCTATGGGTACGGCCGGGTGTGAGCCCCGGATGACAACCTGTAGGATGCCCTAAAACAAATATACAGTGCTGTGTTGCACTTGCATGCACCAATGACAACATAACATATGCCATTTAGCAGACGCTTTTATCCAAAGCGACTTACAGTAGTGAATGCATATATTTTTCAGTATATGTGGCCCCAATGGGAATCGAACCCACGACCTAAGTGCTGTCAGAGCCACGCTCTATCCACTGAGCCACACAGAGCAACAATGTGCAGGCTGAACCTGCAGGTTATGTGGCGTTTAACCGTGGTGTGCCCCGTTCACAGACTGGCATCTTGCAGAGATTATTTTGAGCGGGGTTTCGGGAGCTAACGTGCGAGGGGGGACAGGGTGCATCGCGTCCATGAATCAGAGTGATGGGCGGGTGCGTCCCTGGGGACGGGGGCGGAAAGGCACTGACACCGCTCGAGCAGATGGGGGGTGATTAAGACACGCAGCCTCTCTCCGGATAGGCTAATCGGATTGATGAGCAGAAATGTGTGGGACTTGGCACCGCGGCGCCGATCGTCCGACTTTACGCTCGCGAGTTTTGTCACAGATCATCGCTGACCTCCCCTCCCTTCATAACGTTTCTGTTTATAGTTATGGAGAAGTGCAAGATGCCTACGAAATGCAAGACGTCAAGGAAATAATAACTAGGACGCGAGTCGCTAGTTTAGCCCGGGGGGGGGGGCATATTTCGGGTTTCAACCCCCCAGAAATGTTTTACAACAGCTCCGAATTGTTAATCTTCTGCTCTTAAACAACCTTGGAATAGTTTTACGACAGTTCCGAACTGTTGAACAATTTTGCAACCTCCCCCCGGCTAACAATTTGTTTACAATTCATTTCTGTATTTTCTCAAACTTCACCCCCCCCTCCCTGAAATGAATTCCTGCCTATTGGAGTGCTGCAAGTTATGGCCGCCGGTTCCTGTAACTGGGTTCATACGCTAAGACTGAAAGCACAGAGGCTCTCGTCTTACGGATCGGATGAATGGGTCGGGGTGTGTGGCACTCGATACGGAGTGTCGATAGCGGCCGTTTCAATCTGCCAAATACATTAATGAATGAAATCTGTGTTGTGTCATTTTGCAAGGGTTTTTTTTTTGTGCGATTTGAGCTCACTGTAATATTTTATGGCGAGTGCTATATTAGAAAACTACATTAGATATCTTTGACAGCCATTTTCCACCCCTTCAGAAGTTTTCAGAAACTAATCTTGCTTAACTGAAGTCTCCTCTCGATTTCAGCTCGCTCCCTGTGCAAGAACTGGCAAATGAATGTCAGCTTTGTGTAACCAAGAGATCGATATTCAACCGCAGCGATGGAAACGACGAGAAATGGAGAGGGCAGACGATTTTCTGTTTAACTGTGAAATCTCACACACACACACATATGCACGCACGCATGTACACATACACGCACGCACCCACACATGTACACACACACACACACACACACACACCCACACACGCACGCACATGTACACACACCCGTGCACCAACTCATGCATGTACACACACACACACACACACACCCACACACGCACGCACACATGTACACACACCCGTGCACCGACGCATGCATGTACACACACGCATGTACCCACGCACACACACAGACACACGCGCACGCCAGCAGCAATACTCTGTTGTCCCAAAGGGCAGTGACATGTTTATATTGCCACATTAAAGCAGAGATTGACATGATCTTTCTCTCCTGTACTCTCATTTTTCACTTCTATTGAGTCAGAGGGTCACATGTCCCCCAAACCTTTCGGAGAACAAACACCTTTTCTCCCCCCTTGAAGCTGCCAGCTACCACAGGAGCATGGTATTGCTTTTCTAATATACTTGATACTCCATACAGTGCCTGCTGGCTCAAGGTATTGTATGGGGGTTTATTTACCCTTTTTTCTGGTTATATATGTTCCCGTGTTTTCCCAGTGCAACGCCATTAATGGCCCTCTCTTTTGTCTTTTGTTACAGTTTAACACGACAGCAGTAGCCATGATCGGATATGGAATGCAAACAAGACTCGGGGGCTTGTGTTTTTTCATTGTTATTAAGGATTAAAATGTACATTAATGCCAGCAAACACGGAAGAAATTATCTGTCAGAAGAGATTAGGTCAGTTAATGTGAAAGTGAGATGCTGTTCGGTCCCTTGATGGTATGAGGTCATTTGCGGGCCATTTATTTCAATGACGGAGAAATCATGGGCACACAGTAGCAGAGGAATACAGCGTCTCATTTTATTGTGAAACAAAAGTATTAATTTCTTCTTTTTTTTCCTTTATCATTTTTGCACAGACACATAACCATGCACATTTGTTGAGGCTTTTGTTTGTACAAAAGAAGTTCAATTCTAATTCAATCCCCTACTGCTGAAAGTATTAGTATAAACAGTAACCCTTCCTAGGAATACCCTTGTTATAATGCATTATATGCGTATTTATAATGCCTTATTAGCTATGCATAATGCCTTATAATGTTTGACATAGATGGTAATAACTGTTTATAAACCTCTGTAACTATAGTTATATTGCATTATGAGAAAGCTGCATAATGCCTTATGAATTGAATTATCATATTTAGGTTATGATAAGGTAACGTTGGGTACTAAGCACATGAGGCATTTATATGTTATATTCTTTAAAATTTGAAGGACATTTATCATTCATTTCCTAAATTTGCTGGTGAGTATTTCCTATAGGGCATTATAACACTTTGCTTCATAAGACATTATGCAGCTTTCTCATAATGCTATGTAACTAGAGTTATAAATGTTTATGTTCTGTGTGGCTCAATAGGTAGAGCACGGCGTTAGCAACGCTTAGGTTGTGGGTTCAGTTCCCACTGGGACCACATACTGAAAAATGTATGCCTTCACTACTGTAAGTCGCTTTGGATAAAAGCTTCTGCTAAATGGCATATATTATATTATGATAAATTATTAGCGTCAATGTCAAGCATTATAAGGCATTATAAATACGCTTATAAAGCATTATGACAAGGGTATTCATAGGAAGTGTCACCGAAGAAACTCATAAAACAGAATCATATGTAAAGACATTTTGATAACAAATTAAGGAACTTAATTTATTATGCATTAACTGAGAACAAATACAAATTGGCAATTGTAAAGGTTGACATTTATGTATTAACTTATGTTGAATAAGGTTAATAATGCTCTTTAGTTCCTTTTGCATTTTGATCGTGTTCAAATCGCAGCTCTCAAAACAAATCCAGTTTGACCTTATGACCTCCAGGGTCATTCCGATTATTAGAGCAAAGAGGTTATGATAAGCTCAACAGTGATGTTGCACAGTGTGACACAGAGTAACATGCAATTACTTTATTTAACGTTAATTAATGCATTTGATGAATGATCCAGAGGTACAAGCAGTTTATGTACAGGTCAAATTTACTCAAATATCCAGCGCTCATGGATAATCTATTAACAACTTGTAATGGGTGAACAAAAGGTTTATGTTTTTGCCTCCCACGTGGTCTAGTGGTTTCAACATCCGACGCTGTCCACGGTGACCGGGGTTCGATTCCCCGTCACGCCAGAGTCGGCTCTGGCCGGGAGTGCCATTGGGGTGGCAATTGGCTGTCTGCCCCAGGGAGGGGGAGGAAAGCCAACACACACAGTTCGCTGCGCACAGGAGTGGTTCTGGGGTACCGGAATTAGTCGATGGCACGACTAGTGTTGTCTCGGAGGAGGCAGCGCTTCACCTTTGTCACTGCCGGGCACAGGACTATGGCAGCTAACTACAAGGGAAGGGGATTGAACTAAGCACAGTGGGTAATTGGCTACCAAATTTTTAAATACGGGATAAAAAAAAAGGTTTATGTTTCTGTCTGTCCCATGCTTACTACATTTTACATTTTACATTTTAAGCATTTAGCAGATGCTCTTATCCAGAACGACTTACAAGATGTGCATTAATACATGGTATGATTTTTATCACGATCTTATCATGCAAGGGCAATATGGATCATGTAGACATTGCTGAAAACCCTTATTGTGCTTGGTGAATGATGCGGCTGCAAAGCCTTGTCACGTCTGAACCCCACGTGTTTTATAGGGGGGGGATATTTCGCTTGTGATTGACATATACTGTATACCACACATTTCCACATGCATACAAAACATACATGTGGAAATGTGTCCTATGTTTGTGAATTGCATGTGATGTGTCCAAAAAAACTTGATTCACATGTACAGAATTCATGTGATTATTTCACATTGAATGAAATTCATATTCATTTCCCAGGATAGGAGTCACAGTCTTAGCCCCCCATCTGCTGTCCAACACATGGTATTTCTATGAGTTTATCAAAAATGCATGGATGCCGGTTTCATACCAGTGGCTATCCAGGGTGAGTTTCCAACCCAGCAGCTCCACCTGCCTGACCTCACCGTTTAGCCTGCTAACAAGATGCTAGGTCACGCATACCTGGCAGTGTGTCTGCCCGTGTGGTCTCAGGGAACATGCTGATTAGTCTGGACCGCGTGTATTGAGCAGTTGTGAACTTTGAATGTTATCCAGGAAATGTGAATGTTATCCAGGAAATGCCAATGAATACACAAGTGATTGAATACTTGACGTACTTTACTCGTGAATGAACCCTGTGGCATCAAACAAACATATATATGGAGCCCAAAATAAAGGAAACATTTGAGTAAATGAAGGGCTGTGGCGACTCTGTTATGGTGTGTCAGTAACCCCTTAGAGGGAAAGGTAAATGCCAATAAATACAAAGCCATTCTGGGCGATCACCTTCATCCTATTGGTTTGATGAGCAAGAAAACAATGTAAACCATATACTACACTCACCAGAACACTTGGGTTGATTCTGGAGCGGTGCCTGTGACAGAATTTCCCCACCATCAACAAAACACCAAATGATGGAATTCCTTGTGGAAGAATGATGTTGCATCCCTCCAATGGAGTTGGAGACACTTGTAGCATCTATGCCAAGGTGCATTGAAGCTGTTCTGTCAGCTCGTGGTGGCCCAACACCCCATTAAGACACTTTATGTTGATATTTCCTTTATTTTGGGTGTTTCCTCTACAATTATATCAGTAAAAATATGTTAGGTGTTGGAAATCAGCCACGGACGGCCACTCTCTGATTCCAGCCACACCTGCAGCCCAGAGGGAGGGAGCAGTGTAGATTTTACACAGGCCTCAGTGAAAATTAAGTCCAGGAAGTTCTTAATTTGCTTGGGCTATCAATCAGGCACAAAGGGAGACCTCACACTCACAGCTCAGTGACTCACACTCACGGCACCCACAGTGAGCTCACACTCACAGCTCACACTCACAGCTCACACTCACACTCACAGCTCACACTCACAGCTCACACTCACAGCTCACGGCTCACAGCTCACACTCACAGCTCACACTCACACTCACACTCACAGCTCACACTCACGGCTCACACTCACGGCTCACACTCACAGCGGCTCACACTCACAGCGTGCCTCATTGGCAGGCCAGAGGCCCCCCTGAAAACGTAAGCGCAGAGGAGTCAGTCAGAGCGCCTCGTTTTGCCGTGAGAGCAGACGGCTCTCCACGGAGTTCCTTTGTTTGAGCGTGACTTCTCTCCGTGACCTCACCCACTGAGCACAATCAATCGGGCAGGAGAGCCGGCTGGGAAACGGAAATGAAAGCGCTGCGTTTCTGGCACCCGGGCTTTCCCCGCTCCCCGTTCCCCCTTTCAGCTGCCTCCGCTCTCGAGATGTTCCCTTTTGAGCTCTCAGCTCCAGCCGTCGACAGAGCAGCTCCCCTACAGATTCCCAACCGTTCAGAAGCACGGTAGAGGCGTTAGCTGTGATGTTATGCGGTGGCAGATTGGTCTTGTCAAGCATGTTCTGAGGAGGCAGATTGATTCACAGTGGAATTGGGGCTACGCTGCATTAATCATCAGTACAGGAAATCAACTTGAGGGCCTGTTTACCTGTGTACAGTCCGACAGTACGTGCGAAGCCGCTGATGTTTTCAGCAGAACAATTGAACCACATTAAATAGGTATGCAGCTCAATTTCTTGTCGCTTTGTCATGTGTGCACAGCAGTACGCCGAGTTCCGTTCCCCAGTTTTGAAAACAAAATGTGATTTTCCGTTTCTCGTGTCTATATATGGATACGTATCTAAATTTATACCTGATAATCAAAATGATCAATGACAAACCATGTTCCATAATTATTGAATCAACCTCACCGTACACATATACACACGGTTGCATACACACACACGCATGCACACACACACATGCATTATTCAAACACCTTCCCAGGTAAAATTAGAAAGCTAATTAATCCCTCCGTCTCCTGGATATCAAAAGGTCTTCCTGGTATCTATTCAATAATTCAACCAAGTACATCCTAAAGGCAGCCGACTTTACGAAGGTTCCTTTAATGTCCTCTGATCCAGATACACGCTGTAGCACAGGAGCTGAAGCCTTTGCTTTTAATTTGAGCATCTTCTTGCCCCCGCAGATCCACATGCCGTGTGCACTGGTATGTCAAAGCATGGATTGCACACACAGAGACACGTCACTTTTCTGTTCCTCGCTGCTTTGAAAGGCACACTTCTTTGTGAGCTTTTGTCATTCTGAGTCTGCCTCTGTTTGAGTCTGCCTTCACGTTCACTTTCCAAACCAAAAGGCTCCCCGCTTTGTAAGTAATTAAAATCCAGCTTTTGAAGAGACGCGTTTGATATTCATTTACTGTGGAGTCTAGGTGCACACACACACTTCCTGATTTCGCTGCAGTTGAGGCACATTGGCAAACACATACAGGTGAGGGACTGTGCAGTCTGGGACATTATGGGACATGGCATTAATTACCGTGATGTTATATTTGATGCATTGAACTTCAAATAAGAAGCAGAGCACGTAGCTACATGCTACACACCCTTGTTTGCTTCTGCTTCCTCTTCAAAATCGTTCACCTTGGGGGGAAAAAAAGAAGCATTTTGACCGAGATTGAGCAAGAATGTTTGACATTTCATCTTTTTTTCTATTCCCCTGAATTGGGAAAGCATTATTCCATCAAATATTAATCCCGGCCTTCGTCAAGGTTTTCCCGGCGTGTGGCTTTCTTCCTAATCAAAGTGATCCTAGCGTAATATAACCGAGCAGCCCGCCCGTCTCACGATGGCGGAAATGATATTCTGGGGTGCGGGCCCAGGCCGGGGATCACTGGTGGCAGCCGGTGAATCTTCTCGGGCGAATCAGCCACGCTGGCGGGTGTGTTACCTGCTCGGTGTGACGGGCTCTGCGCTGGTGAATACCGCTAGCGCGCGGACCGGAGCTTCCCCCTCCATCCCAGCTCCCCAGACTCAGGGACTCTTCCCCCTTGTCTGCAGGTGTGCTGTTTCACATCGGAGATAACCTCAGTGGTTTTAGAGGACGTGTTTAATCTTGTCAGGGCCTCTTTGTTTGTGACGTGTTGCGTCGGAAGCCGAGGGAGAACCCTGACTCGCCCTCTTGCTGCAAATTACATGGCCGATATTGATAGATTTTTTTGCCCGACACAGGGTGTTTAGTTTCACTCCGGATGGAGGCTGCACATCAGCGCTGGGTTAGTAAATCGTGAGCAACAGGTAGGTTTTGACTCTACTTCAAAGTGTATATATTTATATCAGTGTGCTTTCCCAAAATGGCCTCCTTTTGAATGCATGGGGATTGGGAAATGAGCTCAGCTTTCCATTACATTACAGGCATTTAGCAGATGCTCTTATCCAGAGCGACTTACAGTTTCACATTTCTTTACATACATGTATACATTTATACAGCTGGACTTTCCCATTTTAAAAATGCTGTTTGTTTGGGGCCTCGGGTGGTGTAGCGATAAAGGCATTCGTTTGGAATGCAGGTTGCCCACTGCGGCCGCGGTTCGAAACCCGGCTATGCCAGCCTGGCTCTGGCCAGGATGGGATCCCCGATCGGGGGAGGCAAATTGCTGACCGCCCCAGAGGGAGGGAGAGGGGAGAACCGGCACGAGCTCGCCGAGAAGCGCGGAAGGCATCCCTGTAGAGGTGAAACTGTCTTGACTCCGAGGGTGAGCGGCAGGCTTGTGGGGGAAGATTAAATTGAAAGAAATAGAGAATGTAATTGGGATGGAAAAAAAAACATGAAAACGAATTAAAAAAATAAAGAAAAAATGCTGTTTGTTTGTTGTTTTTTCAAATCCCAGGTTCTGAGAGATGTAATTTCACACTCAGTATACCATCCATTTTCAAATTAATACCAAGATCACTGAACCCCTTTATAAATATACAGTGTATATATAACACCAATTACAAGTAAAAATCACATTCCTATGATCACGTAGCCATGCACATGTGTATGACTAATTGCAGATGTTTGATCTGTCCTCCTTTCTCTGCCCCAAAGTGTTGCTCCCAGTAAACCAGTAAGGGCCCGCTAGTCCTTTAAGCACATGCCGTTGTGTAGAATGCACGGTGCAGTTCAGCACCAATTTCATTCTCACAAACAAAATAGCCTTCACACAGTCTGCCAACCAAACTTTGCTATAGTGCACATATGCAGCAATTGATTTGGACAGAAATGCTCAAAAAATTTTGCTTTTCTCACTGTGTGGAAGAGACCATCCCGTTTCTTTCATGAATTCATGCTTGCAAGACAGCTTTGTGAACCTCACATTTTCTGTAAAGGACAATCCATCGTCCAACTGTGCAGAACATAGACTGTGAACATGTCTCACTACCTGCGCGAACTGCGTGAAGCCTGCAAGCAAACCATTTAAAGAATTGAATGTAAAATATGGTGCTAACATAACTAGGCTGCCAACCTTGGAACTGCTTTAGCATAAGTTAATATCAGGGGAACTTACATTTGTGTTTCTGTGGATTTAAGACTAGTTGGTGTCTGGTAGGATAGACGCCCTGTTTAAGATTCAGTTCTACGGTACTTTATATCCAAAAAAACATTGAGGTGGACTTCATGCATCTGGGGAGCTGAAGTTTCTCTTTCCGTGTGATTTTTTAGATGGAATGTGTTATCATCACCACGGTCAATGGCTGATGTTGCTGTCAACAAGCAGACAGATGTGGAAGCTTTTTAAAACATCTGTGGCATTACATATTACAGTTAATCTAATTACATTTACAGTGGGGAAACTACCTGTTTCCTGGGGAGACTGCAGCTCTCAACACCACTTATTGTCAATTTGACTAATATGCTCCCTTTTGCAGTATAAATGTTCCATGTACCTTAAAAATATTGGATTATACCGTTAAATATGTGACATATGGTTATCCTCTCAAGATGTTGCACTACTTTCCAGGCAATTACTGACTGAAGTTCTACATTTCATTAGTGAAAAAGCACAAAAACATAACTAATATGTAGTTGCTCTTTATTAATAGTTATGTTAATGCAACATTTTGGTGTAGTACAGAAGTGTTCTTTTAGAGGAAATTTTGTCTGTTTTTTGGACTTTGTCTTTATGGTGGGCATGAGTTACCACTGTTTGATTTTTGATGTCTACTCAGGAAACCACAAACCCTGACGAAGGTATAGGCTACTATGTGTGCCAAAATGTTGGTCTTATTTTAAGAGCTTTATTCTCAGTTCTAATAAAATAAATATATATATATGCCATTTAGCAGACGCTTTTATCCAAAGCGACTTACAGTAGTGAGTGCATACATTTTTCAGTACATGTGGTCCCAGTGGGAATTGAACCCACAACCTAAGCGTTGCCAACGCCATGCTCTACCTACTGAGCCACACAGTGTATTTAGAAATAAATACAAGAATAGTCAAATTTGGGTATGCTTCCTCCTCTTTTGTAATAGTATCATACATTACAATAGCGTTTTTCTAAATCTGAACCTGTCTTTTTCTCATGTAAGCTAGCCTAGCTAGCAACAAGTTAGCTACACAGCTAGCCGCAATCTTTCAGCTAGGTGGTGGTTAGTGAGCCGGCCCCTCGCTATCAACCAAGTAATAGCGAGCCAAATTAAACTGACACAGATGTCAAACAAAGTAAATGAATTCAATGAATCGTATTCAAATCCAACTAATTGTTTTAAGTATCCATCCCAGAAAGACAACCTTAAGAAAGACAAGCCTTTCATTTCTTTCCTCCTAACCTCCCCAAAAATGTTTGATCACTTTAGATGACATCACTTGAGTAATAACTCAAATTGAAATGCGTGGTCTTACTTGCCTGAATAGGTATGGAGAGAACTTGATTTAGCGAACCACATAGCCTACTTTTTTTTCAGCCTCTGTGGAAGAGTTGTGCTTGATTGGACAAAACAGCTTTGTATACAAGCAGAGTGAAATACTGTATATGATCGAGCCTCTCTGACAATGAACCCCCCCAAAAAACCCCCCAAAAAACCTTTGCAAGCATAGTGTAGACTGCTCACAGGGAACAGCAGAGCATGCACATGGCATATGTGTAGGTTTGATAGTCAGGCTTGTAATAATATTGACAGTGGATTTGATAACAAATAGAATCTTTTTTTTAACATTTTTTTTTAAACCGGAAATGAAAAAAGAAAAAGAATCATCATTTTAGATATTTGCTATTTGGATTGGGGGAAAAAATTGCATGCTCAGAGATCAAATAATGTTTTTAATGCTTTTTCCCCCTCACAATTTTGGAATTCCCAATCATATTCTTAAGCCTGCCTCACTGCAACCTCTGCTGTCAATCCGGGAGAGCATAGATGAGCACGCGTGTGCTGTCCTCCGAAACACGTGATGTCAGCCGCCGCTTCTTTTCACACCACAGCCGACATGTTAAGCTCGCGCAGATGCAAGTCAAGGGAAGACACTTCATACACAGCAACACAAAGAAAGAAGTACTTGTGGCTTTGTATTAGGTCTGAAGAGTAAGTTTCTATGAACTGTATTATTCTATATATATTCATTCATTCATTCATGATCTAATCTGCTTATTCCTGGTCAGGGTCGCTGGAGCCTATCCCAGCATGCATTGGGCAAGAGACAGGAATACACCCTGGACAGGTCGCCAATCCATCCCAGGGCAAAATGTATATGTGTATATATATATATATATATATGCCATTCAGCAGATGCTTTTATACAAAGCAACTTACAGTAGTGAATGCATACATTTATCAGTATATGTTGCCCAAATGGGACTCAAACCCACAACCTAAGCATCATCAGCACCATGCCCTACCTACCGAGCCACACAGAACCACTTTTTAACCACTCCACTCCTCTCTCTGGGTGTCCGATTCCACCTGATCTTCATTATCATAGGTGTGCCTAATGCGAAGGTCAAGTGGGTGCCTGGAAGCTTTTCAGAGTGAGACCAGGAACCAGGAAACAGGAAGCAGGAAACAGGAAGCAGGAAGCAGGTGCCCTCCAGGCTCAGGGTCATCTCTGCCTCATTACAGATGCCCAACGCAGCTCCAGTTGAGCCTCCGTGTCTGAAGCCAGCTACTTAATCCTGCTGCAGATCTGCCTCCGTCACATCTATTTCCACCGGCCTGACAGATACTCCCTAGTTATGCCGTATTGATTGCTGTTTTAACATCTAAAGGACCGACTCCTCTTCCCTGTCCCGAAAGCTCAATATTTTGTTCCCGGCTTACTATTCACATTTAATTAACCTGCTCACCCTAGACATAAATCGATATGTAGATCAAGAAAACTGTTGGTGTTTAGCCCATGAATTAAAAAGAAAAAAAAAACACCAGCCACTTCAATTTATAAATAGTTCAGCCATCGATAGATTTGGTTTATTGGACAAGAGAAGCAGTTGGCATTGTGGCATAATTCAAGATGTGTGGGTTCACTTAACATGCAAGTATACAACAATCATTGTGATGTTCCATTGTGGGGAGTTTGACTTAAAAAAGCCAAACCACAACATTCATAGTATAGATTTTTGTGTGATCCTAAAGCTTTTGAAACAACGAAATTGAAGTTGGTTGTCATTAAATATCCTGTTAAAGAATGCAATTTCTTTTCATACACCATTCCTTACGTGCAAGGCAAGAAATGTTGTTGTATTTGTTCGCTGTAAACAATGGCTTGAGGGGTTGATTTAATATAATTAAAAAGTGGTTTGGACCAAAATGTATTTTCGAGACAATATAGTGCATATTCTCCCGTACATCAGAAATGATGAACCCTATTTAAATTATTCCATTTATACTGTTGTTTTCAGGTTGGGAAGAAATCAACTTTATGGCTGGAATTTCTTTTGCTTCAAGGTATATTCTGGGACAAATAAAAAAGCCTCCATCCAATTTAGGCTGACAGAATTCAGATAACTTGCAGAATTTTTACTAACCGTAAACCCTAACCCTAACCCTCCGTTGAAATCCATTGATGGGCGATCTGTTGTCTGCTTGTGATATGAAGCTGTGAGGGGCACATTGAGCTTCTTACAGTTTAAAGTGGAGCTTTGTCTCTTACTTTGCCCCGCATTTACCTCATGTCCATATCCATAATGACGGTAATTAGATTCACATCACTATGATAAAGAGTGAACTCAATGCGGGGAAAAAAACTAAAACATACTTGAATGGATATGAATATTGCTTCGTAAAATGATGTGACTTGGCTTTAATCTGAGATTCCAGAGGGAGTGCGGAAGGCAGCCCCATAACTGACTAATAGCTAATAAATGTAATTAAGCTCTTGCATTTAAATTAGTCAGTGAGGTGCAACATTTAAATATGTGGAAATCGGTACCAGACTGATGGATGTGGAGCGTGGAGGCGTGCTGGCCCAGACCAAATCCATTGGATATTTATGCGAACACAGAACTCTTGGAGAGGTTTTGGATTCAGTAGAAGAAGAAATCCACATACATGTTTGATCCCGACGGTGTGCAAGTTACTTGCCTTTCAGATGCGGATTGTGTTTATCCTTTATTATTAGGGTTTTATCCGGTATTATGCAAATTCTACATTTCAAAGATGGCAACCTACGGTGGGGACGTGACTAGGCTGGAGTGCACAAATCCGTGGCAGGCCCTGCTATCCGCACAAGCTCGGCAGTTAGCATGTTCATGCATTTTGGAAACTACTTAGCAGGATACTTAATTCATTCAATTGCATATCTAGCTTTATTATCTCCATGAATCCATCCATTTTTTTCTCTCCTACATATATATTTTTTATTCCAGTCATGTACAAAAGGCCCCATATCTTTATCCTGAGCAAATTGGACTTTCTTAATCCCGAGACAGAGCATAGGTTCGATCACGGCCCGCTCGATTCAGGAGTGAGCCCTCATCATCAAACGACCCACCACAGCTTCTGCAATTGTGCAGAAACCCACGATCAGGCACACGATCAAGTGCTCTAAAATCAGCCATTAATTGTAAATTATACTCTAACTGGCATTCATTATTCTGTCATATGCTCAATTTGCAATTTTTGTGCTCAGTCAAAAAGGCTTTATGGACATGCCTGCAGGCATGCGGAGGTAAGCGAAAACTTAAGTACGCAACTGTGGCTGACTCTCAGGTTTTTAACTCGCAGTCTTTCAAATTAGGCTTTGGGACACATTTTTAATTTATTTCTGCTCACATCCACAGTCAAAGTTAAAGTTTATAATCACAGGATTTTGAGAAATACGCACATAGGCAATCTCCATCTGGGTTTCAGAGATGATTCGAGGCAAGCCAAGGTGTACATTTTTATCGTTCTCAGATCTTAATTCAATTAAATAATAATGAAGAATTAACACTCTGTGGAAAAAAAACCCTCATTAGAACGCATACATTCTATGTGTGGGTGCTATGCAACATTGTGAGGTTTATTCATTTATTTTTGCAGTGCGCTGAAAATTCAAGACTAAGTAGATTTTAAATTATATACAGTATTTATGAGGCTTTGTGCTCACCCCATTGTTATTGTGCATACATGATGTGGAAATAAAAACATTCTGCACCATTCTGTCACTTTTGCACTAAGAAGAACAACACCAGATCTGTCTTTAATTGTATACAACGTTTCAGGGCATATTGTTTCCATAATTGCCTGCTGTGCCTACATTACTGTTACTTCTGTTTAGACTGTAGAATGGACCTGCTGGTCCTATGCATTCAAAATGACCCTTAGATTATATTGTCCATACATTTGTCCTCATCCTTTGATTCATGATAAAAATGCAAGCGTTACTATTTTATTTATTTTATTTTTATTTTGTTTCTGATATTATACCATTTTTCTCCCAATTTGGTAGCAGGTCAATCCCTTCCTCATAGTTCGCTGCCGTAGCCCTGTGACTGGCATCGACGAAGGTGAAATATCGTCTCCTCCGAGACTGCACTCGCCAAGCCGACGATCGTAACTCCGGCACCCCAGAGCCACTCCTGTGCACAGCGAACGTCTTGTCGACCTCCCTCCCCCCTGCCTGGGGCGGACAGCCAATTGCCGCCCCTGGTTTCACTCCCGGCCAGAGCCGACTCTGGCGCGGCTGGGGAATCGAACCCCGGTCTCCATGGCCAGCGTCGGACATTGAAACCACGCGGGAGGCCCGAAGCGTTACTGTTTGCACACCGCTCAGTGACCTCATCGATCACCAGACTTCATGAAAAAAGGTGATGGCGTTGTACTTGCATGTCCTTTGTGAGCGAAGATATTTTTCCTTCAGATGTTGATTGAATCCAGGGGCGAGTAGTTCTGTTGAGCTGTGTATTTTGTAAAGTAAATCCCATGCCTGAAAAGAAAGTTTCCCCCCGAAGGGCAAAATCCTTTACCGCGGACCTGAAACACAATACTTTTGTCAATGCCGTCATTGTTTGACAAGTGATATTAATTAGATTTGATTAGGGGATGTGACGTGGACAGCCTCTCAGATATCGAATGCATCACCACGGGATTAATATGTGTAACTCCATCAACACATCTACGGGGAATGAAGGAAGATTACCCAGCAGTGCGTGGGAGAACTGAGATTAGCAGCTCATTCCATTCTCATTCATAGCATGCAGAGTTCCTCAAGAGGGTGGAATTCTTCCTTTTTCTCGACTCATGCACACCGTTGCTCAAACTTTCTCAAAGGCAAGGAGGAAAGAGTTCAGTGTTTTACACTGGGTTTCTCTAATGTATAACATATGAGAGCAAACTTCGGGCCCTTTTCCGTTTAAGTCAATGAATGGAAAAAGGAGAGGACAGAAATATAAAAATGGAGAACTTGAGTGTGGCACATCGCTCCGTTCTCTTTGTTGTGCAAGGGAACTGGAAATTTGTGAGCTCAGCACTTTTGATGTGACAGCTTGCAGTCCCCTGTTGATGCAGTGTATACATTTCACAAACAGGGAGAACAAGACGGAGATGGGCTCCTCTGATTATATGCATTTATGTTTATATATATGTACATATTTCTTCATGCATGAAACATGTGCACGCCAGCTCCTGACTGAATCATTTCAGACCCAAAACCGCTAAACTAAAAATGTCTGAATATAGCCGAGTTATATCTCCCCTGTGGAGACGCTGCTGTCGCTATGAGCAGACTCACAAGACAGAAATGATACGTATCAATCTCGTTCAACAAGTTGTCACAGCTTTTCAAGCCAAGAATAGAGTGCAAATAGAATATTATTCTGGGTGTAACTATTGCAGTATAATACTTGAAATGTTTTCTTACTTTATTATTTGAAAAGGTACTGTATTTTTGTGTGTTTCGTCATATAAATCATTGGTGTAAGTTGGGCAGGACTTCTCGGGAACCTACGGGTGACCAGTTGTTGTGAGTGAGAGACGGGCCTACTCTCCGATCAGCTGTAGCACTCCTGTAGTACGCTGTCAGCGGCAAGTCGCCACTGCCTCGTGGACTGCGCATGAGTGCGCCGGTGGCATTGCGATTAAGCATTGTGCAGCTGGAGATAATTTTTCATATCTTACAGTGCTTTCTGTTTGTACCTTGCATGTGCTTGCACATGTCTCCCGCAACAAACAATATTTCCTATATCATTCCTTAAAAGAACAATACTGATTATAAATCATTGCATCACCATTTAGTTTTATATTAATGTTGTTTTCTTGGTATGTATACCTTAACAGAATAATTTGCTTATTTTCACAGCATAATTAAGATATTTGCAACAGTTTTGAACCACATTTAATCTACACAATATCAATACATTTATTTTTTCATATCTTTGATTGTACTTCAAAAAGGTTGACCCATCCGAAGCCCATCATGTTTGAAGCGGTTTTGAGTTAGCAAAAAAGGAATGCGCCATCATCAATGGTTAAAATGCAAGGGCGCACAATGAAACGGTTGCATGTAGGCACGCTAAAGGCTCTTCTGTCTACCAAAGGGCTGGGAAGCCTTTCCTTATAACTCAGCCCTTTTGTGTCGGACAGTTTCCACGTGATGCCAAGGCAAATGAAAAGAGTCCTCTGTTCCGTGCGCCCTTCAGATTAAACCTATTTTGGCAGCTTAGGAACTGATACGGTGGTTCCGTCCACAGTTGCACACACAAGCTGTACCCCCCAGGCACCAGCAGGCGTCCCTGGGAGGCGGGTGCATATGACTGGGCTGTGCCCCCACCCTCCATCTCCCTCGGGGTCCCTCAGACCGATGGAGTCATTCCTGATTTGTCATCTTCCCATTATTTAAGGAGAAGGGGACACTCAGTCGGGTCACACAGTCCAGCCGATTCTCTTCATTTAATCGGCATTAAGCAGAACCAATTATTCTAAAGAGCCCTTTAGCCGTGCAGCTGGGAATTCTGCGGAGGAAAAGCCTGACTGTGCTCACGCATGCCCTCCTTCAAATTATGGAAAGGGAGACTGAATAGATAAATAAATAAATGAATGAATGAAGGTGCCAACGCCGAAGCGTCCTGCAGCGCCGGTGTGCCTGTGCGGGTGGAAATGTGTTTCAGAGCGCCGTCAGCGGTGGGATCCGGGCCTTTCTGTTTGTAGAGACGCAAAGCCATTCCGGTGTGCCTCAGCCTCGTCTTCACTGGACACGATGAAATGGTAAAACACAGAGCCGTAATGGCCGAGGTCTGAAAACGACCCTTTCTCCCGTAACGCGTAGGCAGATCAGAGGCCGTGGGCGAAACGGCTGGGGAGCGCGATCGCGCATGTATGTGGAACGCCGCTCAGAAATGCAATCTGTGTTCACCGCCCCCTCTCGGGGACAAAGGCCAGGAATACATTACCGCGTCTCCACCGTGCGACTTTGCTCGGCGAGAGATCGGGGGGTCACCCGGAACACAGACAAACATGTCCAGATGTTGTGGAAATGCGTCGCTGTTCAGACTCTCGCTTTCATCGTCTTTCACGCCTGCCGGGAAAGAGCTGATGCTGAATATTCTCGTGTGTTCTATTTTTTTATCTTTTTTTTTTTTTTTTTTGAGCAAATAATATTTGATTTTCCACCGCTATTTGAATGGTTGTTTTTGCCGCTATTGTTGGAGGAAAACATGCCTCTCTAGTCATGTGCTGGATGGTTCACTGAAGACTCAGGGCCATGCATCACTGCATTGTTACATCGCTGTTCCGTTATCACTGAACACATACTACGGCTAAATTGAACAAAGATAAATGCTCTTTCAATGTGACCCTGAATTGTCCTTGCATTCAGTTTGTAAGAAATATCCTTTGCATGGCGAACCATTGGCCTTAAATTCCACTTTTCACTTTGTTTTGCTGCACAAATGTAGTTGTGTTCCTCGGTGAAGGAAGCACTGTCGAATGACTGCATGGTCGCACTCTTAAAAGCAATACCATTATAAAAGTCTGTATTGTTCTTGCTCCCTGTTGCTTTTAATTTCACCGGCAAACGGCTATATCGCTTTTGAGTATCACAAAGCGTTTTTCGCCTATTGGAAAAATAGACCGAATTGCCTGAAATGCCTTGAATTTTGCATTCTGTGACTATTGTTGTTTACGGTTGTCGATCCTAAAAGCTGAGCACATGAGCCAGGTAACATAAAACCGCATAAGCAATTTCTTCAATGCGGCATTTTGCTACTAGCGCTACGTAGTGTGTATATATTGTGGAATTCTAATGGTAATTTGCCATGGCACTGGACATGTATCCAGAGGGACCCAATATCAGTTAAGCCCCTTTACAGCCGAACCAATTATTTTCTTCCACCAGAATGTCACGCTGTCAGCTTAACTCTTCCCCTCTCTGATGCACTTGGTTTCTGAGTCCCTGCCACAAGGGCTCCTTTCTCTGATCTCCATATGAGCCTTCACAGCAGCACACAGGTGGATATCCTCAACAACTCACACTCAGTTTGCTTAAGTTCCGCCCCGGCCTGTTAGCGCAATGTTAAACAGAATGTCTAAAACGGCGATTAAAATTCCACGCGGCAAAACGCAAATCAGGTCTTAACATAGCCAGCGTTGACTACACGCAGCCTTGCTAAGCATTTGGAGTCTGTCCATTTAAAAGGTCCAAGAATCATTTTTAAATAATTAGCAACAGCATGATTTAGAGGCGTAGTTGTCACAATGGGACTCCTGGCCAGAGCCATTTCTGTGTTTCCCTTGCCTCCAGCTCCCATAGTGCTTTGCCATGTCATTATCTATGATGTTGGTGAAATGCTTTATTGGAATTGTATTACAACTCCAAATTAGAATTTGAAAAAAATGGCTTGATTCAGAAATTGTGAAAGCAAAGATTTCTACCACAATAAACATAAGTATCAACATATGGACTGAGCTAAGTGTGGTGAATTTGTTCTTTATTTGAATTTATTTATCCTTTAGAGGGAAGAATCTCGACAGGCTTGGGTAGGTTTAAATGGTACAGTAGACAGCATCAACCCATTTTTCTTGGCTCAGACAGAGCCTGCTACCTTTGGCTTAGTGGAAATTGATCTTGTGAAACATTTTTAGACGGACACAGCTGGCGTTGTGAGATCAGGTGACATTTCCCACTCATTCTCACCCATCTCTCCCCATAAGGGCAACGGATGATGGCTGAACTGTGATCTTTGAGCGAGATGGCTTTTTTTGAAATGTCACCTGCGATGAAAAATACCTCAACAGTTTCCAGATTAAATGAAAAGATGTTCTGATTCTCGGGTTTCAGGTGAAGTTTGCTACCGACGGCAAATGAGATGAGAACTCTGAAAGGTGCTGGTCATTAAAGGGGCTTGCCCTACATCAAAGTGCTTTGAAGTGAGGTGAGATTGATGTCCTCTCCCGAATACACATTGCTTTTAATGTTTTATTTAATTCATGAATGGAAAAAATAATTCAAAAGGTGGAATACAACGTTGAATTGAAAACATACATTTTTGAAGTCCGGTGTACTGGAGAGGTCATAGTCTGCATGTCTTACCAATAAGCACATCGCTTCAAGTGCAGGAGAGCAACAAAAGAAATGTGATCAAGTACAAATTCAAGGGGCTCCCAGGGTGGCGCAACCAGTAAAGGCGCTCGCCCGGAGTGCACGTTGCCCACTGCGGTCGGGATTTGAGCCCCGGCTGGAGTCCCGTTCGGGGCGGCGATTAGCTGTGATGGTATATAGGGTACAATTGGCTACTAAATTGGGAGGAAAATGGGGAGAAATCGGAAACAAAATTTCAAAGGAAATAAGAGCATCGATTTAAGGTATCGTGTAATTACATATTTATACTGCCCTCCGATCCTGAGTGCATAATAATGATAAGCATAATTATTATCAAATATTCATGCAAAGTAATCGATTACAGAGACCTGTTGCTACACATTATCCATAAATAATCATATATTAGTAACCTGGCATTAAATACATTGCTGTTTTGTTGATGTTGTACTTGTTTCATCAATCACAGTGCGGCCTGATCAATTTCAACCAGTTTGTGAAATTGATTAAATTTCAATGTCATTCCAAGACCAAAAAATACAAGAAAAATAAACTCCCATTCATTCAACTCTGTGTGTACAAATCAGTTGCAATATATTTCCACAATTAAATATTTGAATTAGAAATGGTATTCCCGGTAAAATATAGCTTGAGCTGTTGGTCTGGGGAGGAAGGAACAGTAAAGATGTTTCCCCTACTGTCACCACTGCTGAGAAATGTTCATTGACCAAACGAGTCAGCGTGCCACTAATCAATCAGCTGTACAATTAGCTTTGTTTACGTTCATTAGTACAACTGAGTACTTTTCCTTTCTGGAAAACAGCCAACGAATGAGAAATGCTGTATTTTAATCACAAACTTGTAAAAGGGGAAATTAACTGTGCAATTAATGGATCTCTGAAATCTGCCACACTCTTGTGGAACAGGGCTGCGGTTTCGTTCATTTGTCCATGAATTGATTTGAATTGAGCAGTAACAAGTAACTTACTAACTGACTCAATGGCATCCAGCTATGGAGCAGTATCCATGGTGATGCTTCTCCTTCCCTCGTGCTTGTTAATTATTTTAACCCTGCATGGTAAATGTGGATGAAATCTTTTTTACGATGTGATTATCTTATAGAAATGTATATGAATTATGGTCACAATTGAGATCTTGATCTGAGAATGAAGTCACAGTACTGAACGTACACAGTGGTATCGCTCCTGTGAAGGTATGTGTTCAAATGATTATTATTATTATTTCTTTTTTATAAATTAGTTTTTGGTGGCCAATTGTACCATCTATTGATCCAACTATCCCCTTTCAACAAGCCTGCCGCCTGCAGCTACGGGACCAGCCACTACTCAAACCGACCGTGATTCTGATACGTCCAGAGAAGCATTCTGCGCTCATGCCTGCTTCCCTCCCCGCTCCCTCTGGGGTGGACAGCCAATCGCCACTCGTGCGCGGGACCCCCAGCTAGAGCTGGGCTGGCGCAGCCGGGGGAATCGAACCCCAGCCGCAGTGGGCTACCTGCACTCCGGGCAAGCGCCTTCACCGGTCACGCCACCCTGGGAGCCCCTTGAATTTGTACTTGATCACATTTCTTTTGTTGCTCTCCAGCATTTCCTCCACTTGCAGATGTGCTTATTGGTAAGACATGCAGACCCTGACCTCTCCAGTACACTGCTCAAAGCCCGACTGCTTTGGTGGGCAACATGCGATCGAGCACCTTTACCATTGCTCCACCCAGGGGCCTTTACGATGCTCTCATTTCTAACACCAGCTCGCTTTGCGGATATCACTGTGACAGAAGCGATTGGCTGTGACGACATGGCTTGCCTTTGAGTGTCTTTGGCCAGACCGGGCACACACAGCACGACTGCAGTCACTGCTCTGTTTTTCTCTCTCCAGGAGAAGAACACGGAGTTTGTGACCCACTTTCAGCTGCCGTCGTGTGTTTACCACACGGCGGGGCGTAAGAAAAGCAATCAGTTAAAGGGGAAAGTAGCCGATAACAGATACTCCATCGGGGGTCCGGGGGGACGGTTCAGGCAGCTTTGCGGAGGGACCGGGGCAGCCATTGAGGCCATTAAAGGCACGGTAATGGGATTCTGATGTCACGGCTGCGGACCGCTCCTCACCAAACGCGCCGCAGCTCATTACAGATTAGGGCCCACATCATTTAACGCCTCCGTAGCAAAGTGGCGTTGATACGGGGTGAGCCTCTTCTGGCCGCCACGCGGATCAACGTGTGGAGGGCCCTTTTCAATCGGCTCCTGCGGAAAAAGACACTTCGAAATCCCCCCCCACCCCCGTCCATCAACAGGCGCGCAAAAGGCTGCCTCGTCTCTTCATTTTTTTAATCCTCAAAATCCCCAAATTCCCAACCAAAAAACAATAATATATATATATACACACATATACTGTATATGGAATTCATTAATTCCCTCCTTCCTGGCCTCTCCACTGTGTATCTCATGTGCAGTGAGTTTGTACTGGCGCACTATGGCTGCTGTCACGTTCACCTGCACATTGACGGTGGTTGAGGTGAGTTGCCCCTATCATTGTAAGCGCTTTGAGTTCCCTGGAAGAAAAGCGCTATATAAATCCAATTATGATTCATTCATTCATTCATTCATTCATTCATTCATTCATTCATTCATTCATTCATTCATTCATTCATTCATTCATTCATTCATTCATTCATTCATTCATTCATTCATTCATTCATTCATTCATTCATTCATTCATTCATTCATTCATTCCTCATCACATTAAGCTCTGTTTGTGCGGCTCAAACATTCTCGCCCTCCGTTGTTCAACGCGTGGCCCGGCTACGCACCCAAGGTCACGGCTCCCGCGAAACACGGCATAATCCCTCTTCGCTCTTCGACAGGCCGAAGCCACCCAGGTTCAACGTGAACATTACGATCACGTGGCTCGCCACAATACCGTGTTATTTATTCGCGCTCTCCGTTGTCTCCGTTAGTAGCAGGGGCAGATAACGGCCCATTCGCTTATCTTCGGGCTTACATGAGACCCCCGCTTCCCTCGTACACTTGCCGTGGTGGATTCTCTTCACATGGTCTGGCCCTTATCTTCGTTTCTATTATCACGCCTCCGTTCCCGCACTGCAGCGTTTTTGCCGTCACGTTTTTACACTGCATGGCCGTGTCCAGCACTTTATCAAATTTATTACAATCTCTGGAGCTTATTTTCCGTGTTCAGCCATTTCTGAACACAAACTTATGATCATCAAATCAGGAGCGGAGAAGGCCACATCCTCCCCCCTGTATTATATAAGGTGGGCTTGTCTGATGTGGCAGAAGTGGTCATTAGTGTGGACGTGTGTTTTAGGCCTCATCGGATGCGAGTCTTGTAAGACAATGCTCCGAGCTGCAACAGGAACGGTTTGCTGTGGGAATTTAAAATTGTTTTCTACTCTGCGTCCCAGATACATTTTTCCCCCCCTCCCTCATAGTTACCAATTCAGCCTTTCAAGGCACCCAAAAGCGCAGACTAAATTATTAAGCAGATATATTATTAATCTTTTTCATAAGAGCCCAAAGCTCAGCTTCTTTCAAACCATAGTTTTATTGAAGTGAGAAGCAGGCCTCCTGTTGAATTTCCGCCGCCTCCTCCTCTCTGTCAGGTTTTGAGAGAAGTCTTCTCTGATTTAAATGAAGCTATTTAAGGTTCATAGTACAATATGAGGAAGATAATGGGATTCCTGGGGGGGGCGGGGGTGGGGTGTTCTGGGACCAAACATTTTGTTTGTTCGACATTTCAAATATGAGTTGCATTATATTATATGCATTTCTTTTATCAAGGCCCAATAATATGAGTTACAGCATATTATTAACTTCGATCGGTCCAATAAGTTTAGTCGAGCGGTAACTACTTTGAACCATGCCAGATCTGCAGGCAGTGTGACTCATATATTATCGATGGCTACAGTAAATCACCTCTCGCTCACAGCAACGGAGTTTAGCGTGGTAGGTAACTACATTTGGAATGAAATTAAACAAGCAATGACTGATACTGAAATGATCAGCGGGTGCTGGAAGCAGTGATTCACTCTTGTTTTTAAACGGTTTAATCTTCAATAGCAGCAGACACTGTTGCTGAGGTACAAAGGCATTTCGATCAATTCGACCGGAGGCATAACGGTTGGCATTAACGCGAGACAGTCAGTCAAGGGAGCAAAGGTGTTGATACATCTCAACACAGATCTATTTCAAATAGATGTAAAGGGTGTATTTCCATTTGAGAGTACTGTCCTTTCCCAATTCGTTTTATTTTATTTGCTAGGATCACCCACATTAGTCGTTTATATATATTGTTTTTAATTTGTTTCAGATTTTTCCCATTTTTCTCCCAATTACACCCTCTATTTATTTCGATTTGCCGTTCCCACATGAACCACAACACAGGTGTTGTGGTTCTCTGTGGCTCAGTTGGTAGAGCACAGCGTTGGCAACGCTTAGGTTGTGGGTTCAATCCCCACTGGGGCCACAAAAATGTATGCATTCACTACTGTAAGTCGCTTTGGATTAAAGCGTCTGCTAAATGGCGTATATTATATATATTATATTATATTATATCTCTATGAAGTTGTCACATTTAAATGCAATCTTTCCTTCTTGGTAGCTACAAATCAGTCCATGGTCCAGCACCAAAGTTGACTTACAGTATTCACCCCTCAACTGATTTTCATTCTCTACGAATTACGTATTGACAAATTGACAGGGCACACTTTTTATAAGGAATACAGGCGTCTTGATGTCTTCCTGGAATCCCCAAAGGAAGACATCCCTGTTTCTATTGGAAACGGTGTCCAAGTGGCGGCGTAGATCACGGTGCCCATGTGCGGCTTGTGATCAGTCTGATGGGGGTGTCTTTCCCTCCCAAGGCTCTCTGGAGCTGGTTTACCAATCAGGCAGCATCAAGCTCCGGCCTGACCACAAACCAATCGAATTTTCCGCTTCATGCTCCACATGTTGATTTAAAGTATACCATCATTTTTCAGAGAGAGGGGAAAAAAAAAAAAAAGAGGAAAATCTTCCAAGCAAAGGAGTTTGGTCACAGCCGCCTGCTCCGAAGTGATTTAATTCATCGCTAAAAGATCACATCAGGCCTCCAGATTGGTTTTTCTCTCTCAGTCTCAAGTGACACTTCATGTTTATGTCGAGGTAATTGCCTGTTTTTGCTCGATTTAGTTTGGTTTATCTGCAGTACACATGTAACTTTCTGGAGTCGTGGCATGGTGATCCGCCACTCAGAGGTCAGGGTATTCCTCCTCCTAGCGCTGCACTTCGCCAGGGAGGTGAGAAGTTTATTTCGCCACAGAGAAACACTTCCCCCTAAGCCTGTCCTTCGCCTCCACCAACAAAAATGTTTTGCTGCCAAGTTCAATAAAGCTAAAATAGGAAGTACTTTTTAGGAAATCCAACTTAGTAGGAAATCCAATTTAATAGGAAATCCAATTTAACGTCTCCTTTCCATTTCTTTTTTTGTGTGGAACGGAGATCCATTAAATGCATCTTTTCACACGACTACGAGCCGTGTTCACTTGTATCGGGGGGTCAAGTGGAGGGCAATAAAGATTTTAAAAGTGGTCAAGACCAGTCTCACTCTGCTTCTCTTGCTTCACCGACCTGTAATAGAAACACCAAGGGATTTAATAAAAATGAGCTCAAGATATAAATAACCTGCATTTATAGGGATATATATGACCTTTTATTGAGCTTTGGCTATATGTACCCATTGCTAGATATATGTGATTCTGGAACTTTATACAGGGTGAGATTGATATCACAGCCCACATAAAATGCATTGGTGGTCACGGATCCAGGAAGCAGACTCTGAAGACCAATTTGAAATTATTATTATTTCTCCCGGCAACACACCCGATTCGAAGTCAAGGCGCTAGCACGTAATCCAAGCGCCGTTTATATTCCTGAGAAAATCCATTCCACGTGAGATCCATAACTCAAAGTGCTTTCATGTTTGTAGTTCATTTGACATTTCCCTTCAGATTCAATAAAATAAAAACATTTCCGGTACGTTGACATTTTATTTTTAAAAAGGTACAACGTGTTAAAGATAAGAGTACTAACAACAATAACAAGTGTTGAATTTACAATAGCATATTTCTTACCACCTTCGTTAAATTTAACAACCGATGTGATGGCAAACAAACATAGTATTTGCGGGATGCATGTCTAATGCATACAGTAGTGTATATTGATATCTGACCACTAAAGAGAATGGTGTCCAATGAAGGAATAGAGCACCATAACAATAAGAATGGGTACAGTAGATGCCTTGGTTGCCATTAATGAGTGTTATTGTAACTTTGTAACTGAATTCCACTTCAGTTTAATATGTCTGTTGATTAATTAATATGGTCTTGTTGCGCGCTAATGTCAGTGAACACATTCAAACCTCTACCTAATCTCCATTGTTCGTAAGCAGGTGCATCTGATCCAGATAAGACCATAATCACCGCTCCGTCTCTTAACGCGCGATCATGAGAGGGAATTAAAATGCTACAATTAAAATCAAATCGCTGAAATTCAAAACGGTTTGCTGATTGCTTGAACAAATGCAACAGGTGGTTCTGAAGTGCTCATTAATGTGGAAGTGGGCACACCCAAAACGTGCAGTTAAAGACAGGAACGGAGCAATCCCCCCCTGCACGGGAGACCTCTGGGGGCGAGGGGGCCTCATCAGTAGGTTAGCCTTGGGGGAAGAGGGCAAGGGGAGGGGGAGGGGGGGGGGGGGGGGGGGGGGGGGGGGGGGGGGGGTCAGAAGGACCAGGCGCAAAGTTAAAAGCAGAAACGAATCCCCCCTTCCATTTGTGTCCTTTTCAGTTGGCAACATTCTGACTGACAACCAATCGGCGGAAATAATGGTCTCCGAGCTCTGCCAGGAGGCAGAAAACCTCCATTGATTCTGATCCAATTTGTGGCGGGCGGGTCACGGGCTTGCGTCTCCATCCTGGAGGAACGACGGCGGCTCCGAATTGGTATTCAGAAAAGAGCACAGGGCTGAGCATGGGGGAGAGTGTTGGGTTCAGGGATCGATCTCTCCTCTGGCGAGGCGGGAAAGTGTGCGTCTGTCGCCAGCTGTTCTCCGGCTGAGGTGATTGCGGGAGGTTTTCCCCCCGAGGATGAATCGGTGTCTCCTAATTCGGTTCTCCCCCCCTGGGAACTTCCGTCACTGTGTGCAAGAAGGGGGTCCATTTCCATCAGAGACACTTTCTCCCTCATAATTGTGCGTATGTGTGTGTGAGAGAGAGAGAGAGAGAGAAGTGGAACTGTGGAGGTCGTACTCCAGGCGGATATGATTCGCCGGGGTGCAACTAAGTTCACTTTGTGGAGATGGAATGGAAGCTTTTTTTCCGCACAGCCTTCTCCCGAATGCAATCACGTAAACGCAGCGCGAGACCAGCAGATTCCTGCGCCACGACTATTTCTGACACGTTCCAGATGGAGTCACTAAGCAGGGTGCGAAGGTTCCTGGGGTGGACTGCTGTGACTACAACTCATTCAGAAAATGCTGATGGGAAATTACACGGTGGCACTTCCTCTCACCCCCATTCAACTTTCAGTTCTGAAAATGAACAAGGTCGATTAAATTACTTTTTATTATGAAAAAGGTATCCTGGCAATGTGGCCGCAGTCTGTTATTCATCATTATCCAGCACGAATTTGCCGAAAAGCGCTTACGGGTGATTCCAGAATGTGGGTGGGCCAATTCTGTCTCGAAGGAAGTGGAGTTCGCTGCCCTCGGGGAATTAGCTTGCCTCCAGTGGCGAGCGGCAGGTTCATGTGGGAACGGCAAATCGAAATAAATAGAGGGTGTAATTGGCCAGTAATTGGGAGAAAAATGGGAAAAATCTGAAACAAATTAAAAACAATATATATATACGACTAATGTGGGTGATCCTAGCAAATAAAAGAAAACTAATTGGGAAAGGACAGTACTCAAATGGAAATACACCCTTTACATCTATTTGAAATAATGCATGGATTCAATCTGGTGCTCAATTTTCCTTGGCCTCAGCCTTGGAGCTCCTCACCTTCATAGAAACTCCGGTACCTGAATCTTTTCCGGGCCACTCAGCTCTTCTCTCTGCCCACAGCTCAGGAATTGGGTTTGTAACATTAAGGTTGCAGGTTCAATCCCCAGGTGGGACACTGCCGTTGTACCCTTGAGCAAAGGTACTTAACCTGAATTGCTTCAGTTAATATCCAGCTGTGTAATTGGATTGTATGTAAAGAAATGTAAACTGTAAGTCGCTCTGGATAAGAAATGGTCGCTCTGGATAAATGCCTGTAATGTAATGTGGCTGTGCAGGGTTTTTACGGCCACTCCTCGAACAAGAAACTGCTTTAAGCTTTGAGAAGTAAAAAACAAAAAAATTAGCGACAGGCCTATGTTATATTTGCTGCAGGCAGTTCCTGCGGCCGGTTTCTTTTTTACATTTTGTTTCTGATTTTCTCCTGTTTTCCTCCCAATGTTGGTAGCCAATTACACCCGCTATTCTCAGGTCAATCCCTCCCTCATAGTTCGCTGCTGTAGCCCTGTGACCGGCAGTGACAAAGGCGAAGTATCGTCTCCTCCGAGACAGCACTCGCCAAGCTGTTGACTGTAACCCCAGAGCCACTCCTGTGTGCAGCGAACGTCTTGTCGGCTTCCCTCCCCCCTCCCTGGGGCGGACAGCCAATCGCCGCCTCTGGCAGCACTCCCGGCCAGAGCCGACTCTGGTGCGGCCGGGGAATCGAACCCCGGTTGCCATGGCCAGCGTTGGACGTTGAAACCACTAGACCGTGCGGGAGGCCCTTTGCGGCTGGTTTCTATTCAGAAAATCATGAATGGGCAATGAACATTCTGCGTCTCCCACCCTATAGACCCATACACAAATACGAACCATTTCGTAAAGAAATAAAACACTTTTAACCTTTTGGCCCAGGTTAGTGGCTTCAATTTCCGCTAACAATTCGATATAATGATTTTTCTCTGCAGGTCAAGTGAGATTGCATTCGATAGAGTGCATTGTGTTGGATAATGTGTTAATGCGTGACTCTCACCCCCTCAATCTGCAGCGACTGAATATTGAACCATGCCCCTCCATGTCTCGCCCCTCCCTGATGGTTGGAGGGTGGCTGTTTGGGGGGGCAGGTCTTGGCCCTTCTTCTACATGAATCCTCACAGGATTCTGTGCATTGTTCCGTTTCTAGCCTGTTCTCTAGCCTGTTGCATCACCTGTACAGTACATGGCTTTCCTTAATGCCGTTTCAATGACTAACTGCCATTTTCCGTGCTAGAAGGTTTTATGACGTGGATTTATTGCCGTGTTCCGTTTTTGACCCAAAGTCGCCAGTTTATTTAACAGCCTCTCAATCCCTCTAAGCTTTTATGGAGGGACGGTGGCCATTCTACTGCTCGAGTCCTCTTGCGTCAGCTGCCCTCGGAGGTGACTCTTTTACACGTTACGTGAATGACGGCCTGCTCTGAGGCCCCCTTTCTCACAGCGTCTCGCGTCTCCTCCCCAGCGGTGGATTGGCCTCTGATTTTGGCCCGGCTCTTGGGGCGGTTTGACTTCCACCGTCCTCCCGTACACTGCAGCTCTCCCCAGTAACGTTACAAATCTGGAGACGGACAGTGTTAGCATAATGGCTAAGGAACTGGGCTTGTAACGCAAAGGTTGCAGGTTTGATTCCCAGGTGGGGACACTACCGTTGTACCCTTGAGCTAAAGGTACTTAGGCTGAATTGCTTCAGTAAAAATATCCAGCTGTATAAATGGATTGTATGTAAAGAAATGTAAACTGTGTAAGTCGCTCTGGATAAGGGTGTCTGCTAAATGCCTATTATGTAAATGTAAATGTGGAGGAGGTCTGCTTCTTTTGTGCTGGTGCCCGCCCAGTGCCCGCCCAGCACTCGCCCCGGTCCCGACCCCGACCCGACCCCATCGCAGACACACCCGACAACCTCTCGTTTCAGCCTTCTGTCCCTCTGCTGCATCGCCACAGTCTGTCCTCAGCTGGGCCCCCGCTCAGGTGAAACCCTGAAACGCTAATGCTCCGGGCGCCCTCTACTGATAGAGTTTGAATTTGGGCCCAGCACTCCTGCCCGCCATCCTGTCTGCAGTGATTATCACTCTCTTTTTTTTTTTTTTTTTCCCCCTTCAAGTCAGCGTATGCAGTATCGGGAGAACTACAGGGGATGCGTCTTCCTGGCAGGTCTGTTCTTGAAGGATAATTCCCCCCCTCCTGTTTCTGTTGTTTCTTACCTCAAGAACAGTTGTTGTATGTCACAAATACAACAGAGCTGAGCTGGTGTACGTCACAGGGGCTACGTGCATGTCTTGGAGCCGCACGCTCCTCGGTTTCATGATTGTGCTGAATGAGATTTTGCTCTCTTCCGGCACTAAGGAAATCACAAGAGTTCCGGGGGCCTCTGACGACTCAACGACCCACTTATGTATGTAGTGCAATTACAAATTGAGGCAAAATATATATCACATCACGTCCTCGCATCCTCGTTGCTTCAACAACGTAGCTCTCTTTTGCCTAGTGCCTGAATGGAAGTCTTTCTGCAACACTACACTCCACCCATCGAAACAAAGGCAGCACTGACTACCACTCAAAAACACTGAAGGGGGAGTGCGCCGTGCGCCTTGCACTGCAGAGCTAGCGTAGGATCCCAGCATTGACAGGAAGTGTTTTACACACAACCTCAAAGTGGAGCGAGGTCCAGCTAATTCAAGAGTCGCCGATCGTGATGTTATGCTTATCCCCGATGCATACAGCAGACATTGAAACGATTCGGACTTGACGCACCCCCATTTTCCCTGGGGGTCAGGCCCAAGGTTAATTGTTAGCGGTTGCCTGAGACGGTGTACGTGGGTCACCATCTCCTCAGGCTGCTCACACGCATGACCATGACCCTGGGGGGTCCATCGATCGTGGTCGGGCAGACTGTGCGCGCGGTCCTTTGGGCGTTGACCCTTGACCTCAGATTCAAATGCACAGAGGGAGTACGGGTCAGTGCGGTTTAGACCCTGTCCTTTGGGACTTTGGCAATGGCTGCCCCTTTGCCCTAAACCGCTGCTGGGCACGCATGCATTATGATTGGTCCCCTGAACGGTGGGTTTCAATGCCACCCTTGTGGGGGAAACCTGTATTTCTGACTCACGGTGAGCTATACAGCTGTGTGAAAATATACCAGTGTGACAGGTGTGGTACGCAGCTGCCTGCAACCGATGTCTATCGCTGTATTACTGCACTGATCTCTTGCGCAGAACTATGATTGTTCCTACCATGTATTAATGCACATCTTGTAAGTCGCTCTGGATAAGAGCGTCTGCTAAATGCTTAAAATGTAATGTAAATGTAAATGTATACCACGGCAGGGTGGTGTGAAGCAGTCCCAAGGCAAAGCCATCCTGATGTGCTTTATTTTGATAAGATTGGAGTGGTTCCTTCCGCTTATGCCACATGCTACTTGCAACAGAAATGAATAAACACTCAAATACAATCAAACAAAATTCCTTGCAGAGCTGTGCCGTTCTGTTAACTCGTTACTGTTTGCAGTTATTTTCAGTTCCGAATGGAATGTTCCAGCTGGAATAGAACGCTGAAGTGCTTGTACACTCATTTAAGTGTTTGACTAAGCTGTGGCTTAATGTCTTTTAAATGTTGGTGGTTGTTATTAATTCTGTTCTGTTTTTCATGCGGCTCATGACTAGAACTTCCAAAAGAACCTCCGGTGCTTTTGCACAAAAAATACTTTTAAATAGCTGGAATAGCTGACAAAAAAATGTACAAGTCATGAAATAAGAGCGCCACAGCACTCATACTCAACCTAAATCGTGACAGCGCTTTCCAACTCACACTGCTTTTAAAAAAACGGTACTGTACCTTGTGTGGAGTCGTTTCAGACAAAATTTAATTTCATACACCACTCGGCAGGTCAGTCAGGTACGCTGCTGAGGTTTCAAACTTCCTTTGAATACTGATCCGATGGCCAAGGACATTCCCCTCAAAATTACCTTTAACATAGAAAATGGTATATATACAAAATAAAGATTGACGGATTGATCGACTGAACTATTACTAGAGCTACTGCGTTGCGGTAATGTTGCAAAGGAGACGGACAGTATATATCTTTTTACGTGAATAGGGACATAAACAATTTAATTTTTCCAGTGAGTGATATTTTCCCCCTCAACTCAACTTCCCCACCTTTTCCTTTATCTCCAGAACTTCTCTGCTCTTTAACAGATGATCTCCATTCTCACTAGTATCACAGCTTGCCAGAGTTTATACAGGAAATGGTGCCCAACATAGGAGGTATGGCACTCCCCATGTGGAAGAGACATTCACGGCCTGTTGCATCCCCCGTGTGTCTCGCTCTCTCTCCCACACAGCTCCTCAGCCCTGATGGATGCTGGCTGTCATGTGCTAAACAGATCTATCTTTCTCATTGTACCATATGTTGCATCGAGGATGTGTGGTGGTGGTGGTTGGGGCTGGGGGTGGGGAGGGGGCCGTACTGTTGAGCACCACATCCCACGACCATCTCGGCACACACATTCGCAACCTCCTCGATAACCGTTGTTTATTTTGCCTTGCCGTGTTTAAAAGATGCGCAGTGTTTTAGCATATGGTAATGGCTCACTCTCACGTACAGCAGTGGCTCGAACGCCTGTTTTCAAATGCACCCTGTTTGCACTACAGCAAAGAACAAGGGAAAGGGTAAATATCGAGTATTAAAACAACCCTGGGCTAAAGCTGGAGTTCCCATGGGTGAGGCCCCGCGCTTCAGTCTATACCCCAGCAACTGTTTTTCCTCATTTCATTCAAATTAGTATAAAGGAGCCACATTTCGTGGAGGACAGGAGATGAAGATTTTATAAAGTCATATTTCGGATGCCTCCGTGGTGCATCTTTTATTTATCCTCCACGTGGCCACTGCATTCCTGCGCAGATTTCACTTTTCCATATTCTTTTATTCATGAAGGCAGTGTTATCGCCGTTTTTTTCCCTACCCTCCCTAAATTGTAAGTTGTCATATTTTTCTTCAAAGCAACAAAGAACACAAGGTGGTGATTTTGAGCACTAAAAATATACAGGCATGGGGCAGTGAAGGAATCCCCCCATTTGAGATTGGGTGCTGTACCATTAGTGAAATAACAGGACATATTTAATATTGTTTTAGTTTGGCATACTATTATACAGTATCCATTAGGTAAGCTATTTGCATCATTGTTTATGATTCAGCTTTGCAATCCGCCTTTTAAGGAACCAAATGCAAGGTGTTATTCCTCATAAAAAGAAAAGTCAACGGGGGCCTCGGATAGCGTAGTGGTCTAAAGCACCTCGCTTTGCGTGCGACGCGAGTGCAAGCTGCCTATTGCGGTCACGGTTCGAAACCCGACTTTGCCAGTCTGACCCAGAGGAGGGGGAAGGGTGAGCTGGCAAAAACTCGCCAAGAAGCTCGAAGGGTGTCCCCAGGGAGTAGGTGGGCGAGTTCCGTCTCGGAGGAGGCGGATCATTGCAGGCCTCCGGGAATTAGCCTGACCCGGAGGATGGGCGGCGAGTTTGTGGGGGAGGGTGAATTGAAATAAATAAAGGGTATAATTGGCCACTAAATTGGGAGAAAAGAAAAAAAAAAAAGGCAATTAATATTGCGTGCATGTCAATGAGTACAGCATCATAAAGCAAAATATGCCTTCACTGAGCTTTTGAACCCGGTGCGATCCAGCTTGATGCAGATTAATCAGCTGCTAAGTGCCATTGACGAAGCTGAACTCCTGCTTGCACCGAGTGTCTGAGAGAGTGTGTTTGCCAAAGCAGAACACTTGTCTTCGTGCCTTCAGAAGGAAGTGTGGGGACTGTGTACCTGTTGGGGACTCGCTCATTAGATAGAAAAAAAAATCCACCCGATTACAGACAACAACATTCAGGCGACCAAGAGCATCCCACTTTGGTGTTTAGCTCAAGTTCACTGCTGAAGGCCATGAACAGTGATAACCATGACAACCACGACATGACATGACACCACACCACCTTTCCCTCCCTTTGTATTACAGGCTCTGCGGCATGAATTTCGACAACAATGATTAGACTGTATATCACTGATCTGTAGCTCTAGCAAAGATTTTCTACCCATTTTAATTTAGTCGCTTTGGATACACTTGTCTGCCAAACGATATTGTAATGAAGTGTAAATTGTTTGTGAAAGGCACTAGTTAATTAACCAGTAAAGGTCATTGACATGTTAATTTCCCATAATGGAGTGCTTCACAAAAACAGGTACGTAATCCTCATAAGGGGATGTTACCAGTATGTTTGCGTGTGCATAGAACATTTTTTCTCAGACTTTGGCATTTTTTTGGGACAAATAAATGCATTCCAAGACTGTTTGGGGAATGTTCTTGTCATAACGTTATCTACATGGCATTGAGTCCCCAACGCCCAAATGAGATTCTAATGAGAACGATCCCCAACATTCTTGGAATGTTACGTGTCAGCTGGCCAATGCCCTAATATTTAATGAAGGCTCCACAATTTCACACCTGTATCCAGAGTTCAGGCCTAAATGGGCTGAAAGTTACACAGTTGTTCCACAATTAAATGCCTTCCACAGAAATGTATTTCCAAGTGTTTTTCAACTCTTTTTTTTCACAATCCTACCCGTTACCTGGGTTTTCATGGAACTGCGTGAGGCAATGAATGAAACCGTGGCTAAATGGACCAAGCGTCTTCTCAGCACTCAGGGACATTAAAGTATCCACAGTAGAATTACTGGGGTGCCTTCGGCACAAAATACAGATGACTAGACCTGCTTTATGAGGTAACTTTTCTTTCTCCTTCTTTCTTTTTTTAATCAAAGGCTTAATTTGAGTTAAAACAGTCATGACCCCCATTGGCATTGGTCATTTCAAAGGGGCTTTGAACAGCACTGATTTTCTGTTTCATTGACTGAAGACAGACATTGTCACGCTTTACTATTTATTATGGGAAATGTTATATAGTTGTATTGTATATTTGAATTAAGCCTAGAACCTTTCTGTATACTACCCCCACAGGATAGCTTTCACAATGCAATTTTTTTGAAAACTATAAATGCATTTGCAGCAACTGTTTGAGGCTGAACATATTGTACCGCTTACCTGACAACAACAATGATGTCCTCCACAATTCCAGCAGCTTTGCAATTCAAACTTACCCGAAGTAAATATACCGCAATGGCATTTTGGGTCCTTGTCATTGCACGTTCAATTAACAACTCATAATGGGGCCTCTCTCACAGGGAGGGAAGCTTTGACCTTGGAATGTCTGAATGTCGGCCATTGTAATGCGCTTCTTCTCAGCGCACTCTCCGAGAATCACAAACCATTTGATGGGTTGTCAGGCCCTGCCATGGCACAGGCTCCCTCTCTCCCCAGGGCCTTCATCACAAACAGCGAGAAGCACTTAGAAATACAGAAACACAACATGGATTAACACGCAACATCACGCTTACACTCCACTGCAGCCCACCCGAACCTTCTTTTACCAAACCACCATACTCTAGCTTCCAATGCAACTTCCGTCCTCTCCTTTGCACCTCTGAATGCTCCCCTGCTGCCTTAATATCTGCTCGCAGTACACACAGCCTGGCTCTGGTCAGAATTTGGCCTAATTCTTTTCCCCCGAACATAATGGTTCCTGAGCACGCAGTTTAGAAGGGTGTATTTTGAATAAACCCAGCTTTCTTTCACCCGGCTTATCTTTCTGTTCTGTGACAAATGGCATATTAAAAAAAAATATACTTAGAATGTCAGGAGAGAAAGAAAGATAGAAAGTCATTTACTGAAAAAAAATCTATTTAATTTTCAGCGTTTGTTTAAAAGGTTTTTTTACGGCTTTAAATGTCACCTTCCCCTGCATCTCCTATTCTAATTTAAACTGAACTCAAAAAATCCCCAAAAAGAAAACAACATGACCTTCAGTAACATCTGTCCAGCTTTTTTTCAAAAATATATATATTTTTGTATTGGGAAGAAGATTTAGCAACGGTGGCCAGCAAATTGGCTGTAGCGTAGCCCAGGAAGGCCAGGTATACCAGTTGGCATGATTGTCTGCATCTCATCATTCACAAGTGACCCCCTTCTTGTCAATCGGGCTGGCAGCATGTGCTTCAGAGGAGAGTTTGTTCCTGTCTGCGCTTTCCCGAATTTGCAGAGGATCTGCGATGAGGTGACCTTCAATGCAATTGGATTTGAAAAATTATATATTTTTCCAGTGTAAACACAGCATAAGGCTGTTCATACTTTTTTTTACATTTTGTAAAAAAAAAAGTATAACAAATTATATCAATAAAACAACATTCATACAAAACACATACACACAAACACATTCACATTCCGGATATTCATCAGCCACTCCTGTGCATTCTGTATGAGAACAGAACACACAGGAGCGACCTCCCTTCCACTCATCTCCACCGCCGCCCCCTAGCAGTACTGTGCCTCAGATAAACCTCAGAGGCTACAACACTGCCTGGGAGCAGCAGCAGATCTTAGCCAAAAGGCCAAGAAGACTGTGTTCAGACTGAAATTAGGGTGGGTAAGATTGACGCACAGGAAAGCATTGCTGGTTAGTTGTAGACGTGTTCACGGGAAGAGCTAATAAGCTACCTAGTTAGCTATGTTTCATAGGGAATAATTATATATATATATATATATAATGTATACAGTATGTTAGCCACAATGTTATTTACACCCTTGATAAAGATTAAAAGATTAAAAAGGCTGTATAAAATAAACAATACTGGTAATATGCTATATTGTGTGCTCCAAAAAATGGGAAAATAATATTATTTTATGCTAATGCATTGTTCAATTGTTTAACAAGTAATATTTTTTATATCAATATTTATATTGTTAAAATTTGGTCGAATCTGACCATAACACCAGGTTTCACTGCCAAACTTGAATAGAACAGACTGTTCTGATCATATGAGACCAAAATGTGGCTTTTTGGCCATGCACACCAGTGGTGAGTTGGAAGAAGGGCGCTTGTGTTGAAAGGACCTATACCTACTGTGAAATATGGTGGTGGATCTTTGATGTCATGGGGTTATTTTGCATCTACTGGTCCTGGGGCTCTTGTTTATGAAAAATATGATTGGAAATATAAATCTGGGGGCCTCCCGGGTGGTCTAGTGGTTACAATGTTTGCCGCTGGCACTGCGACTGGGGTTCGATTCCACCGGCTGCGCCAGAGTTGGCTCTGGCCTTGAGTGCCACTGGGGGCGCCAATTGACTGTCCGCCCCAGGGAGGGAAAAAGGGAAGCTGACAGGAAGTTTGCTGCACACAGGGGTGGCTCTGTAGTAGACCGGAGTTACGGTCAACAGCCTGGCGAGTGCCATCTCGGAGGAAACGATACTTTGTCTTTGTCACTACCGGTCACAGGGCTATGGCAGCAAACTCACTATACAAGGGGGGGATTGACATGAAAAATGGACTGTGTAATTGGCTACTAAATTGGGAGAAATGGGATAAAATCCGAAACAAAATGTTAATGAAAAGAAATATAAATCTGGACTCGTAGTGTCATCCTTGTGAGGGGAGGGTGCACAAAGCACCAAAAACAGGTGTGTAAATAATAGTATAAATAGTATAAAATAATATAATTTTCTCAACAGAAAAGGCATGGCATTCCCCATGTGGAAGAGACAGACATGGCCTGTTTCATACCCTGTGTCTCTCTCTCCCACACAACTCCTCAGCCATGATTGATGATGGAGCATTCTTTTGAGCATACAATGTACCTCGTTGCCTGTGTAGTTGATTTTATACAGCCTTTTTTTGCCCATCTTTACCAAGGGTGTGAATAATTGTTGACTGTATATAACAATTTTGATATATTTTTCTCAATAAGAAATGAACTTGTTATCGTAATTCTTGAATAATTAGTAGTAATTAGTAATGTAGTTGATTTCATATGTCCAATCACTAGAGCAGGGGTTCAAACTCATTCCATCGTCGTGTGTATAGGTTTTTGTTGCAACCAGTGCACAACACCAGGTGATTTTTAGTTCCCTCCTTGGCTGAAGAAGGAAGCTAATTGTGAAATCACCTGGTGTAGTGCACTGGTTGCAACAAAACCTGCACACACTGGCCCACAATGGAATGAGTTTGACACCCCTGCACTAGAGGGTTAGTTGAGCCCGTTTTTGTATTTTGTGTTGGAAATGCCAACCGTTTTACACGTCTGGATGTGAAACATGACAAGAATATTTGTCAACCACAAGGATTGCTTAAGGTTGTGGCCTGGGTTTCCTAAACAAATATACATATGGACAACTCCTTATATTGCTTTGTATTTACAACATAAATCATACACTTAACTTCACTAGAACGGGGAGTGCTGTGGATCTTTTTTATACTCAGCATTTTATTTCGAGCCACTTTTACGTTCTGTTTAAATTTGACACCACAATTCAACATTACTGGAGAGAAGAAGGTTCTGTAGAGTGGGTTTAGTAAATAGCACACCTTTTGGAAAAGCCAATAAAAGAGCAAACTGCCAACTGGCTTTAATAGTAACTATAAAAAATATGAGAATTTATGAGACACAAACAAGTCCGTCTGACAATTGCAATGTAAAATATGTGGACGTTTTACAGATTTACACAAATTACGGTAAAAGGGCTGAAAATGTTTGCATTTAAATCCTGTGGATCGGGATGAAATCTGTGACACTTTAGCCCCGTGGTGGGCGATCTTACCCAGAAAGGGCCGGGGGCCGTGGGCTTTGGTGGGTACAGACCACTTTAACAGGGATGGCCCAAAAGTGGCACACAACCACACAGGGGGAACATTAAAAATGTAATAAATTTGACTTTCACATGGACAACATGATGACCAGTAGCAGACCTAATGGTCCAAAGGTCGAACAAATTCAGTATTTCACATTTCACAACACAAATTCTGGGCGGCACGGTGGTGCAGTGGATAGCACTGTCGCCTCACAGCAAGAAGGTCTCGGGTTTCCAGGCCGGGGCCTTTCTGTGCGGAGTTTGCATGTTCTCCCGTGTCCGCGTGGGTTTCCTCCGGGTACTCCGGTTTCTTCCCACAGTCCAAAGACATGCACGTTAGGCTAATTGGAGAGTCTAAATTGCCCGTAGGTATGAGTGTGTGAGTGAATGGTGTGTGTGCCCTGCGATGGATTCACCTGTTCAGGGTGTATTCCTGCCTCTCGCCCGGAACGCATGCTTAGGCTCCAGCCCCCCCCCGCGATCCTGACCAGGAATAAGCGGCTTAGATAATGGATGGATGGACAACACAAATTCTGGTTTTCATTCAAACTTTTTTATTTATTAAATAGGGCGGGTTATGACATTTTATACACATTTTTTACACAAAGCAAGTTTTATACAAAGTAAGAGCCAGATGAAGTAGGGTGGGCACCCAGGGTGGCCAATCAAACCCCAGACCCCTCCCTGTACACGCCGCTGTGCGTGGGTGCAGGCTTTTGTTCCAACCAAGCAGTAACACGCCCGATTCTACTGGTCGAAATTCTGATTGAAGGCAAGGATTGGTTGATTAGGAACAATAAGCAACACGTGATGATTCCAAAACAATATGCATTATGTGAAAGGCAAATCAGTTCGCATGAGTGTACATTCAATGACACTTTTCATTGTGGATGTGGACTCTATGCTTCGGGAAAAGGTTTCATGGAGTTTCATTCGTTCATCGCTGCGTTAAAGCAAATCATACACTCAGAATGCTGCAGCCTTTCCTGAAACAATACTTAAGTTCTGGTTGTTTTGGTATCATTTTACTGAATAAATCTGGAATGTTTCCTGAATATACATAATTTTCAGTGTTGGTCTCATCAACAGAATTTTAAGTCATTGATAAAATAAATCTGTTTATGATAGTACGTCATTCATACTTTATGAACTTTGAACTGTGACGAAAGGTACTATTTAAATTCAAACCAATGCATGTATGGATACTATTTTCTAACTGCGTGCACTGTCCCTCATAGTAAAAACTCCTCACATAACCCCTCATTGAAACTGTGTTTAATCATTTGGACTAGCTGGGTAAATTAAGGATAAAGTGAACCACACACAGAGTGAAGACAGACAGTCATATCCGAAAGTTTTTACTGTTTCACAACCTGATTAAATAAGGGCTTTGGGGCATATGCAGTGTTATCAAAACAGCTCTCATAATTTTGTTTTTCTCATGCATCTGTGCCTGAATCCTGGTTTTTAAAGCATAACACAATTTTTCTCACTTAATTTATTTTCCTCACCTATATATATATATATATATATATATATTACATGCATGCAGAGAATTTAATGTCTTGAATTCTCATCAGACTACGTTCACTTCACCTGATGTCCTTTGATTAAAAAGGTCATATACTATTACTCTCATTAAAACAGGACAAAAACAGTTTTATTTTTTGTGTTTGCCACATCAGTGTTAAAAATAATTTGTGCAGATTAATGTTGTTCATTTTTGCCTCAATTCCGACATTCCCTGTCACGTTTGGAAGACTATAAACAGTTGCATAGAAGTTAAACTTAGCTCGAACTTGTTTTGACTTATTGACTTAACCCAGATAAAATGGCTCTTTCAATGCAAAAATGATTGAACCCTGGATTATTATCAGAATTGCTTTTAAATTGTATTGAGGTGTAGAAACATATTGACTGTGCCTAGAACAGTCAGGTGATAATTAAATGTGATGTATAAGGGACAAACACCAAGCTAATACAACTTTTTCCCCAACAATTACTCTTTATTCACCAACCACTTACCACGAGTGCACTTGCAGTGGTTCAGAGGTGTCTGAAGCTGTACCTTCAGAGTCAAATAACAAATGGCAAACCGTGAACGTGCATTGATTTAAAACAAGTGAAATGCTGGCCTTTAAATAAATGGCCGCACGCAGTTAACTAACTGGCAGCCCTCCAGCATCCCCCCCCATGGCCAAAGGCTGTATGGTGTCAGATGTAAACTCAGACTGACCCGAATGGACTACGGACTGCAGTCAACGGAGGGAGTTTGTTAGAGGAAGAGCGCTGGGTGACTGGCGTGCATGGTGATGTGTGTGGCATAATCAATGCTAACGAGCAAGCTCGATAATGTGACTCAGCGACAGGGCTGATTCATTGGTTCCACTTTGTTTCCGTTCAAGGTTGAAATAACGACCCAGTCTATTACGGAGAGAGCTTGAACAGTGCTTTGATTGGTGTTTTTGAAGGGGGGATGAGTTAGTACCAAACTAGTGGAGAAATTACAGCAGTTAAAATCTGTACCTGCTTTAAGTAATACCTGCATGTTTGGTGAAGGCTTCTCTTGCTGGTCACATTCTAACGGAGGACTTCTTTCCTCATTTCCTGTATGGCCTTACTTGACCTCCAGGTGCTACCTTACTCATCCGGGGAAAAGCGGATCATTTTTTGCTCGTGGGAACATCAGTGTTACACTGTGGAAATTTCATTCACAACAATCATATAGCCTTTACGGATTCATCCATGATCTGTTTACACTCAAATGCATTAAGCCCCAAAGGCGCTTCCGACTGGGAGCTGTGTTTAGGAAGTGACTTTATAATCCAACTTTAAGCCTCTTATGCGTTGCAGAGTACATTCTTCCCCAAATCCACGTTGAAAATGGCTTTCAAAAGACCGGCATTCTTCCCGCATTCTCACAATAACCCGTGAGCAAATTTAATTGCATAAGCTTTAAATGCTTATAATTTTCCAACACAATGCATTTCAGGCCACTATTCTGAATCAGCTGATATACAGCTCCGGTCTTTTTGACGGACTTACAAAAGCGTCATTCAAGCCACCCGCTTCAGGAAAGGAGCCGATTAGTGCACAAGTTCAGTTAAAAATAGGCATTTGACACAAGCTCTTTCCCTATACAATCCTGCAGCGGTATATCACAAATGCATTGTTAAATACATTCAATTAAGCACCACTATTAGGCTTATGTGGAATTTCACTGGTGCAGGCTGCATTGAAAGAAGTCTCTGTAAACACCAGTGATCACCATGGACAGCTTCAAATGAGCTCCTTTTTTTAATGGCTTCATTTCACAAATGGACTCGACACAAAAACACACTTTAATTAAAGCAGGCATTGCACTGTGTAATCTAGCACCAGCGAGTGCTATTGTAAATCACTCCTAATCACACAGAAAAGCCCATTAAGGCATTCCAGGGAAAAAAAGGTGGAGGGAGGGCAAGAGGGAGATAGAGCGAGAGAGAGACAGAGAAATGTGTACTTGCACCATGATTGGCACCATGGATTGCCTCTGATTGGTCAGGCAGTCCTAAAAAAACCCACCTGCCTTTCCATGCTAAATGTGTTATTTTGGGTTGCCTTTTCCAGCTTGCTGTCCAGTTTAGTGTTCATATCTCCATAGTACAGCATTTAGGATGGCCAAAAACTCAATTTTGGACTCATCGCACCATAAAACCCATTTCTGGAATTGCAGCAGTGCGTTTGGCGTCGGAAGGAGGACACTTGTGTTGAAAAGAACCTATGCCTTCCTCTCCAAGGAAGCTGAAATTTGGCCGCAAACAGATAATGATCCCAGGCATACCTCAAAATCAACCAGGAAAACTATTGTTTTGCAATGACCATCTCAGTCTCCAGACTTGGATTCTAAAATTTGTGGTTTGAATTGAAGATTCTGTATGGAGGATTGGTCAAAGATGTTCACTCCAAAGCTTTTTCTTAATTAATTACAAATAAAAAACGGACAATAATTGATTGCATAAGTATTCACCCCTTGCTAAGACACACCTAAATAAACTCTGGTGCAATTAATTGTCACAAGATTATTTTATTGGAGTCCAGCTGTGTACAGTTAATTCTTTCAAATGTAATACACCTAAACCGCCTGTTTGTCAGTTGTAATTAATTAAGAAAAAGGTTCAGAGTTGGTTTTTATTTTTATCTGACATTATAGAGTGTTTAGTGTTAATCAAAATCAGTAGCAATAAATCCCAATTAAATCCGTGTTGATTCCATGAAGTAAGAAAATATATGAAGTAAAATGTGAAAAATGCCAATACTTTTTTGTGGGTGAATACTTTTTTTTATACCCACAGAATATTAAAATCTCCCTCAAATCGGATATCTGTGAAAACATGTCTTGTTGTGAGCCTAGAAAATCTCAGTGGACTCAGCGAAGTCAAAGGCTGGAGTTAGTCCTCGGCTCCGTGGGAGAGTGAGCAGCTACAGCGTGACTTTGCAGAGAGGACAGCTGGCGAGACAGCCTCGCCTCTGACGGTCGAGGAAGAAGATCTTTATGATCGAGCTGACCCGAGAAGAGTCTGCACTATTTACAGCTTATTTCTACATAATTTACCGGCCACCACATTTTCTCAGTTTATTACAATCCCAGTGCACAATTCATTTTATTACTGGGCTACAAAACCATCACTATGAATGCATCGCAATAAATAAAATACGGCGAGCTCGGCCGCTAAAACCTTCGACTAATGAGTATCAGAGACGCCGTGATCAGTGCCCATTTAGCTCCTGCCGTTCCTGGGCCTTTCCTAATCTAAAAACCACCCAAAAATGAGGGCATTCAATTGCCCTTGCCCAAAAATCTGTGCTTCTTCTTCCATCAGTGGATAGCACTGCCTTGAGAGACTGCTAGTGCTGCATTTTTCTCCCCCTGGTTGAATGCGTGTGTCTGAGAAGCTAATGTTTCTTTATGTTTGTGAATCCAGTTGGACTGGGGAACAGAATAAGCGGGTTTATCCAGAAGTGAAAAGGATACATTTTGAAAGTACAGCTGAAGCATTGAAAATTGGCCACAGGTGATTTGACATAACCGTGTTGTGATGAGAATGATCCATTTCCACCTACTTTCCAGTTTGTTTTGTACTCAGGGAGTGGCTCTGGAGTACAGTCCTTGTGAGAAAATGTACCACTGATCGGTAGCTTTAAAGCTTAGGAAGTAGAACAGTATAGTTCTTGCTCTGAACCACTGTATCGCCTGCGATGATGCACAGACCTGCTGGGAGAGACATTTTAACCTTTTGTTTTGGCACATCTTTTCAGGTAGAATCCCACCTTTCAGGTGGAATGCCACAAGGCGGAATTCTAAAACATTTCAGCCATTGATTCAAACATTTACAGCTTCCCAATGCATCGTGAGACCCTATGATACATGAACCAAAGGTAGTCTGAGGCAAATTTGGCCATGCATTTATGTTTGTGAGATTTTTGACCATGACTTCCATTATATTTGTCAGTCGGTAGCTCACGGCTCACCCTGAAAGGTAAAGAAGCAGAATATGAATAACAAAACAATCTGGACAGATCCACTAGTGTGCTAGCTTTGAGAAACACACTTCAGTTTGAAGAAAATGTCAGTGCTTTTTTCGTGAGCATTAAACTGCCAGATCTGCCCAAATGGATATTTGCGTTACGGATACGGATATTTAGACTGACGTTATATATATTTATAAATCTTTATTAGATTTTTCCCTGTTTTTCTCCCAATTCGGTGGCCAATTTGACCCTTTATTGATTCAATTTCCCTCCCCCACATACCCGCCGCCTCCAACTACGGGACCAGCCACTACCCTGGGACCGGCACTGATGATGGCAATGAACTGCCTCCTTCGAGACAGAACTTGCCTAGCCATCGCCATCGCCTGTGATTTTGATTCACACCCACAAGGAAGCTTTCTTTGCATACGGCGAGCTCACGCCAGCTTTCTTCCCTCCTCCCCCTGGGGTGGACAGTCAATCGCCCTCCCCCCCCAGCGAAACTCCCCACCAGAGCCGGGAACTGCCATCGAACTGACGATGGCAGTTCATTGCCATCGTCACTGGGGCCACCCTGGAGCCCTTCGACATTAAGTCAATATTGAATTTAGACAAAGAGTACATCTATTCACAGGTTCAGATCATTTGTAGCCGTAAGAAAATATGACACAATTTTGTAATGTAAAGAAAAATGCTATCACGAAATAACACAGGGAAGTTCTACCCGTTGGCATTGGTTATTCAGCAAACGAAATGCTTGATTGATAATCGAGGAGCGTAAACGGAAACAGGTTGAGAGCAATCACGGTTTAATGGTATGGGTTTCGGCCTCCTTCACGTCAAGCCGATGAATCGCTACCGACAGTGAGTATGATTGCAGTCCTGTGGTACGGCGTTGAGTTGGGAGCATAAGAAAGTCCAATTCATAAGACCGTGTAAGTCACATAGCCGCCTGATGATAATAGCACAGACGACCCCTGGGAGGCAGCAACGTGAAGGGCAATCTGCCGTCAGAGGGAGTAGAGAGAAGGATGTCATTCTTTCCCCGTAATAATTACCACAAACCGAGGAAACAGATCAGTTGGGAAAACAAGCTCATCCATAGCCCAGATGCCCCCTCCTAAGTGACTGATCTAGATCTGATCATCTCCAGTGGTAAAGTAGGCAGCTCACATTAACCGGAGTCACAGATGGGCTTGCCTTGGTGTCAAGTGGACACGAGGGTAATGCTTGATTTGTCCAAGATTTCCTGTTGCCAAGACAACTGCTCGGGATGCTACTCCTCGCCATACGCGAGAAGCAAAAACTACGGCGCGCTGTGTCAGGGGTGACTGCGACTGTTGCATAATTGATGCCAAATTGCTCCCGACAATAAGCATAAAGCATAATGACCAGCATCTTTTCAGTTATTAAAAATAAATGAAAGGCCCTCTTCACCCCGTCGAGAAGGGCAGCAACATGAGAGCAAAAAAATTAATCTGTTCTGTACTGTACTTTTCATCAGCAGCGACGCAACGCAGCCCAGGGAAGTCTGCGCTGTTAGTCGGGCCTTCACCACGTGCGGGCTCCGCTGAGCTCCGCTGGCTTGGCCGGAATATTTTATTGCTCCGGAGGAAAAAATTATTTTCTTCACTTTATTACGATTATCATTTCTTTGCTCAGCAGATGCCTCAAATCTTGGGAGGACTCGCATAGCTCACCTTTACAGCTCGATATTGACTAAAGCAATTCAAGATAAGCCCTCTGCTTTTCCCACCGTGCCGTTCTCTCCAAATAGCACATTTTTTAAAACGGGCACAGTTTAGAGGTCGGAAATGGGCATTAGTATTGCTTTAAAAAACATAACATTTTCACAAATTGCATTGTAGGCGTCGAACCCGCCTTGGCTTATTTTAATCAATATCAGCATCTGTGACCGGGTGAAAGGGGGGGGGGGGTTGGGGGTCACTAAACAGAAGGAGGCACCAAGAAGAGAGATGTGCTTTTGCAATTTAATTGGGTTATCGGACCCATGCTGTGTGCAATCCTGCAGTAAGTGAGAGGTCACACAACAAAAGCGTGCGCCCCTCCAGGGTTTCCATCTCCGAGTTTGGCCACGGCCCCGGCACTCTGGTGTCACATGACCATGTCCATTTGGCCGCCTCACTGGGTCCGGGGCATCTTCCTCTGAGAGAGGGGGCAGAGAGAGAGAGAGAGAGGGAGGGAGGGAGAAATAGAAAAAAGGGTGGGAGGAGAGAAAGAGAGAAAGAAAAGGAGGGAGGGAGAAATAGAAAAAGGGTGGGGAGAGAGAGAGAGAAAAGGAGGGAGGGAGAAATAGAAAAAAGGGTGGGGGAGAGAGAGAGAAAGGGAGGGAGGGAGAAATATAAAAAAGGGTGGGGGGAGAGAAGGAGAGAAAGAGAAAGAAAGAGAGAGAAGGAGAGAAAGAGAAAGGGAGGGAGGGGTGGAGGAGGGAGAAATAGAAAAAAAGGGTGGGGGAGAGAGAAAGGGAGGGAGGGAGAAATAGAAAAAGGGTGGGGGAGAGAGAAGGAGAGAAAGAGAAAGAGAGAGAGAGAGAGAGAGAGAGAGAGAGGGAGGGAGGGAGGGAGGGAGGGAGGGAGAAATAGAAAAAAAGGGTGAGGGAGAGAGAGAAAGGGAGTGAGGGAGAAATAGAAAAAAAGGTGGGAGAGAGAAAGAGAGAGAGAGAGAGAAAGAGAAAGGGAGGGAGGGAGGAATAGAAAAAAAGGATGGGGGAGAGAGAAGGAGAAGCAGCGAGTCAAATCTCCAGCAGTCCTGCAGGGTTTTTTATTTTGTATTGCTCTCTCTCTCTCTCTGTTCTGCAGCCGCCTGCAGTCACGCTGAACGTGATGAAGACACGCGGTGCAGCTGCGCTCTCGTCCAGCTGCAGAACGGCTCACACTGCGTCTGCGCAGCCAGATCCCGAGTTCATCCTGAGTGCGTCTCTGCAGGTGCGGTGGTTTCTGAATAACAGCCCTACCATACATATCAGCTTTGTGAAGCTCACCCCGTACAGGTTTTGTTGCGACTGGGTCATGACAGTGTAGGCGTAGATTTCGTTCTGTGGTAAATTAAATTAAATTAAAAAACGTTGCCATTTCTGTGACTGACAGACCTTCAATTCGATCATGAACTATTTAACCTCTTTCAAAGATTTTGAATATGAAGCACATGCAGGCTTCGATGTGATTTAGCGAATTCAAACTATGAGTCCTTTATCATTTGGTGGTTCCATTAAGGTGTATTCCTTAGCCAAAGACATTTGCAAACAGTCAAGCCTATGTTTTCACACCACTGCAATTTTGCTTCAACAAAAGACACTGCTATCCTCTACAGCAATTGGCAAAAGCAATTACAAGGTTTTTTCACCCCAGCTCCCCCACCCCCACCCCACCCCCGGACAATACGATCTTGTCACACCAGGAGTCATTATTACGGTATCCATTATTATTAATCACTAGGTCAGAGGAGATGAGCCCGCCAGCATGTAAGGGCAGCATGAACAGAACATCATCACAAATGTGCTCACGGTTACCTGGATCGGTGTACTTGGCGCGGATGTCCAAGGGGGGTGGCTTTGATGAGGGGTAATTGTCTGAAATCCTCCTGCCCCGCTGGCTCCTCTTCACACCCTTTGCGAAGCTTGATCCTCCCCTCTTGGCCTGTGAATCCCACTGGATGTTCGCCGATGTCATAGCGCAGGGGTCGGCAACCTTTAACACTCAAAGAGCCATTTGGACCCGGTTTCCACGGAAAAGAAAACACTGGGAGCCGCCAGTGGCATGCCACGTAAACGGCGCCCCATTTTCTGGAGGACACGCGAAAAAAGCTGACACCAGTTCATGTATTTCGCGGACCGGGAGGATGTCTCAGATCATCACGACCGCTTTCATCCGGACCTTACCAAGCTCAAGCCACCATTGAAACACCCGCACCCATGCAGGAAGTGCACTCCTCCGATACACTCGACCTGTGACGCCAACAGCGATATTTCACACGGCAAGCCACACGTTGTAGGTGAGCGGCGTTGGAGGTGCAGCACGTTGCTCGCTGATGATAGCTGGTGTCCTGTAGGCGCTGATACAGCGGTGACCCTGGGAATCCTGGCTGGGTTAATCCCACCCAACCCCCTGTTGGGATGAAATCAATCACAGCCCACCATCATAGATGACAAGTGACACAACCCAGACCCAACCTAATGGGATCTGATGATTAGGGCTCAGCCCGCACTTGGGGGGCAGGCATGTCTTATGGACTTAGCCGCTTGGAAACCCCACCAGCGGTAGCCTAGTGCTAGTTACGAATGTGGCCATTCAGAAGAAATGTAGCGTCGTGGCCTGCGTCCAGTTTTGAACCTGAGCTGGACCACACTCCACCACAGCCATGTTCTCAAACCCAAGGAGGCGCATAAACATTGTCAAGAGAGAGGTCCTCTCAGGACAATCGCAACCGACTTAGCAGGAGTTCAAACCTCGGGTTTGAACCACGAGACGCAGAACTTCATAACAAGTGGAACAGCTGCTCCTTATCTCACAGGAGTAGTCGTTCGGCTCTTATGCAGTTCTCCGGTTTGATGGTTTAAACCCGAGGTTTGAACTCCTGCAAAAGTTGCCCCGTCATGTCTCGAACCCCCGAAATGGGGAGAACGCCAAGCGAGGTGAAGGAGGAGGAGGAGGACGAGGAGGAGGAGGAGGAGGAGGAGGAGGAGGAGGAGGAGGTACAGAAAGGTCCATGGTTAATGCGCCCCGGTCATGTTTATTCATGAGTCCCCGGCGGGTCTTTTTAGTGCCGCTACAGCGACGGCGGAGGCTGTGATCTCTGTGTTGTTGTTTTGTTTCCGCGAGATGCCACTCGGCCCCCTGCTGCTCCCAGCGCAGCTGTAATTATTTGGCTGCTTGACTGGAATGCCGCTTGACATTTTTTATTCCCTCGTAAGCTGGGGAAATTGGAACAAAAGCATGCATTATTGCTCAGCCTGTACCGAGCTTACGGCTTCGGATGTATGTGCCTTGGTTCTAGAGAGCACTCTGCGCGCACCGGGAACATCTCTCCTGACCATTATCTCGGAATACATAAATACAAAATCACCTGCATCGTACGTGTTTGCTTTTCCGTGCGCTTTTTTGTCCAACGGGGTCCAAAAATCCAGAATTGATTCACTCTTCAGAAACGCTTCCTCGTCGTTTGCGGGCACTCCGGGCGCTTAAGACTTTTAATGAAAAGGCATCCATTTCCAGGTGTGATTTATCAACAAAAACAACACAACCTAATACAGAATACATTACACAGTGCATGGTGCTTCTATCTCAATACAAGAAGAAGCACACGTCTATTAATACACCGTAACGGAGTCTAGCACTCATTCCACAGCCGCCTCTGAATCAGAGGGCCCCAGCAGTTTCCTGCTATTTAAAAACTGTGAAAAATGTGACACGTCTCCCCCAAAGACTGAAAACTCTCAATCCGTTCCCCCCAATAAATCACTATTTAACTTTTTAAAAACATTTTTTTAAAGTAGCCGGCACTAGGCTAGTATATACTGGCACTTGCTATTTTCCCATAATGTTAGAGCGGTTATTACTATCAGAATGAGAATTACTCACAGGCAGGTGCCAGTCTGGGTACAAACTAGGGTCCAAACCCTGAAATTGGCGCTAGCCACTGATCCAGGATCAGTTATTTTTCCCCCTACTAATGGAGCATGTGACGGTTTCAAAGTAAAATGAAAGCAGCATTGTAAGTGGATGGATTGTGATAAATACTATGTGCTTGCTAGCAGCAGAACAATATCCATGTTATTATTTTCTTTCAGTTTGCAGAATTTGTGAAATATCAGAGGCAAGTGTAATTTAACTATGGTTAGACACAAAGCTCAAGCTAGCAAGCTAGGTATGTCATTCAAAAAACGTGTTGATTCAGTGTGAGCTGCATTCACAGTGTGTGTCTGCCTCATGTTGTTTCAGATTACTAAACATTGTGAATATTCATTTTCATTTTTCTTAGTCAAATCATCTCATCAGTTGTGAACTCCTAGAATTGGGAAAATCTTTTTTTGTACCAGGGCAGTTATATAGCTAGCTTCAATAGCTTAGCAAGATGGAAAGCCAATTTGTCTGCGTAGGAGCAAGTTCTGTGTGAGATTAGCAAATTTAGATGTAGCTAACATTATCTAGCTAGTTAAGGTGCAACTGTTCCATTCCCTAGCTAACTTAGCCACACTTACTAGCTTCAATGTGTCTTAGCTCCACATAGCTACTTTTTATGTTCAAAGGACTGAGAGAGAACAAGAAAAACACCTAGCTAGGCAGCCCACTAATCCCAACTACGTTATAGTGCTTTTTTGCTAAATGCACATGGGAAGACACCCAGTAAATACTCCTTGTACACCTTGTTCGTAAATACAAATATATTTCAGACTACATAATTCATTTCACAAGTTTTGTTAAATGAAAGCTGACTGTGGGCAGTGATGTTAGAAACAGACGATCTTTGTTGTTTGTTTGGCTTTGATTGACTTTTGATTCATAAATAGTATTTAATACAGTTGGAAAGATTTAAACAAAGAACAAAATTTGTCATTGTGCCCCCGAATGAATTTATGTTCCTTTGTGATGCATATAAATGTATTTACCTATGATTGAGAACACGCATCACTACCTGTCTCAAACTAACATGAAATTGGCCAAATGAAAAATAAAATAACAAGCAATAGGAGGCCTAAAAACTAGGATGGAACTAAACTGAAATGCAAATGGAAAAATGAACGGAGAAAGAAACTCATGACTCAACTAATCACAGTTAATGTTTGTTGAAGTAATGTCAACAAGATCCACGGCGTGGCAGATCCTCAGGGATGTGGCTGTCTGTTGTGGACTGTCAACGCACGGCCGTGATTAGCTCACTTTTCAAAGGACCGAGGTCCCTCATGATCACTACAAATCAAGCGGTGATCAGGATTCAACATCGCTGCCCACAGCTGGCTCGTGTTGTACACACTGTGTGAGCGAGTAAAGCATGATGGCGTGTGCGCACATGAAGGCCGGTCTACCCTCTCGTCTCCTGCGCAACGCCGCTGCTCTGTACCTGACTGCGGGGGCAATGGCGGCGCTCTGTGTAGACGAGCGCAATGTGAACCCTGCATGGGCCGGCGGTCTGTGACGGGCTTCCTGATGATTCATTCATCAGAGGGTCTTTACTGGAAGCGGGCCGAGACGAAACACGGGTTTGAAGCTGTGCCCCCTGGGTGTGATGTGACAAGAAGAGTGGCTCCTGACAAGAGTGACTCCTGTCTCCCCCCTCCCACACACACACACACACAGCGGGGGAATGCACGCTGAAATCTGACATGGATATTGATGCTTCAGAGGCTACAAACATAACCCAGCCTCAGAGTACAGTTCCTCTACTATGTTTCTGTGCACGTTGCATTGTCGTTTGGTACATTTTGGCCACACATTCTGCTTGTTAAAGTAGCCTCTAATACTTATAATAACACAGGCGTGTTGTAATAATGAACGTGCTTTAAGTTGATTTTACCAGGGCAGTGTGAAGTATATAGCTCAGTGTAAAGTATCGCTCAAAGTAAAGTGTAGGCGCTCTGAACCGAGAATGCAAACTGAAGGTCACACCTACTCCGACTCTATTCAGGCACTTCATGTGACTCATTGCCTGACACAAAGAGTCACAAAAGAGCATTAGAGTGGCAGTGATTAACCAGTCTTTAACGAGTCATACTCATCTTACAGCATGGCCAAAAATACATTGAATAATCACCGTCCTCCGCGACCCATAAATGGATCTGCGGCCTTGTTTTTCCTTTATTTATTCTGAAACGTTTTCATTTTCCCGTTTCTGCTTCACCTTCGTCGTCAAGGTTTCTGGCTTGGCGCGGCGCGGCGTCTGGCAGCTGCAGCGAAGCCCGTCTAGGCGTGTCATTCACACGCCGTCACACACTTTCGGAGTTATCGGAGGCAAAACAGGGCACAGGGTGTCGGCGGAGCAGCTCGCTCGCACACATCTGCGAAAGCCGGGGTGATAAATCAGTGGTAAAGAGCGACTGCTGTTCCATTACGGAGGAAACACAGAAAATATTAAATAATTAAAGCCAGCTATTCGTACGCCGTTGCCTCTAAGCCTGGATCCCTAATGCATTTCACAGAGAATTCTGGCTACAAAGTAGTTTTAATACAAACACAACCATTTTATTCCAAATAATTAAAATCCCAGAGGGCTGTCTCTCATTTATATTTATGACCCACTCCTTTGCGGAATTTGAATTGACTGAAATGTTTTTCCGTCTGTTTTTTTCTGTTTTTTTGGCTTTCTTTTTTTTTCACAGAAGCAACCTAAGTTGAGGGACAGGGGGTCTAGAGTTTTGCTTAGACGTACATTGACTTGATTCACAGAGCAGAGACACGGCGCTGGAGGTCAGTCTTGAAACCAAGGAGAGCAACATCGTCCGAGTCCCGCTTGGATCTGCTCGTCTTAGTTTTTTTCTTTTTCTCTCAGTCCTTTCCAGACCTCAGACTGGACTCAAAATGCACCACCAAAGCCTTAGCCTTAAGAGAGTTATGCGCCTGTGGTTCCTAACTCTACCCCACAGAGGCCGCCTCAGATGCACAAACGCAACGTCCCAAAACAACTCCTGGCAACCCGAGTGCTTCAGGGTCCTAGTGGCCTCAATTCAGGGTCAAGAGGCATGATTGACAGTGTCTTCAAAAACAAGGTCGTCCATTTAAAGGCGCGGTGTGCTCAAAGATGACATCTTGCTCCAATGAGCGCGCGGCTGTTTTGGTTGATTCACTGGCCGATTTTGTCCATTGTTAACAGTGCTGTGCCACGGCCCTCCCCATAATGGACTCTGTGAAAGAGTGATAGGAGTTTCAAGGACGGCTCCACTTTTCTAGCTTTCCATTTCCACTTTATTCGATGAATGCATCTCTACATCTCTGTGAGAGTTTCAAAAGGACTTTTATTCTCCTTTCACCTTGAAAGAGCGCTGCGACGGAAGGGGTTGGGTATGAAGTGGCTACATTCATTGCTATGAAATAAGTACATAACATAAATCTCAAATCGAAATGATTACATGAGTACAGCAGTAAATCAATATTAATTAAATGTCTCAGTCTCCAAGTAATCACTGCAAAGGTAAATAAATAAACAAAAGTGAAACAGTTATTGACTGTGTATTTTCCCTTTCATTTAATAGATGAACAGCTTGTGATTTTAACAGTATGGAATATGCATAATTCTGGAACCGAATGAAAAAAAAGAAAATGCTTGCGGTAAAATAATCACAATCAAAGTTTAACCTACTTTGCTGGAAAAAGCATAATAGTATAAGAAAGTAGCCAAAACAGCAGGATAAAGAAGCGTCCCTCAAATGAGTTCTGCTGTTGTTTTTTTCAAGGTTGTACGAGGTCACTTCTTCTGTATTTATTCATTTATCTATTTATATTTAGAGATTGAACAGACCGTAACGTTGTTGGCCACTGTTGTGTTACCTACATAATTATCTGCAGGACTCACCAGAGCATATTATCTGCTTGGCACTCGGAGTGAACACCAATGATGAGTCATAAAGTTCTGACTGCCACCCCAGAGAGCTGCTCCAAGGGACGTGCGCATTGGACCCAGCGCTGGAGTAAATTGGCAAAGACTTTCATAAAGTATCCCCCAAATCAAAATGCTTGCAGCATCCTGGGGGAAGAAAAGAATAATAATCTTGTGGGAAATGATATATTAATCTGTGGACGATATACAGGCAACTGCCAAAATAAAGGAAATATCAACATAAAGCGTCTTAATTGGGCGTTGGACCACCAAGACCTGCCCAGCGGCGTGTTTAGGGGGTGGCCTAGGGTGGCACGTGCTACCCCTGGAATCTGATTGGCCACCCCAGGTGCCACCCCAGATGCTAAACTATGATTGGCTATGTTGGTGCCACTCTGCTTTGTTGTGATTGGTATAGGTTTATTTATCTTTTAAATTAAACAAAGAAATGTAAGACACTGTAATGTTAGTAATTAAAGTAGATATGGGTAGTAGAGACAAAAATGGTAAATTAATGCTATTCCGTGCCCCCCGGCCCGATGTGCACATTTGTACTTCATGCCACCCCTACATAAGTCAGTGCCCCACTTGGGCCACCCCAGTCAAAACAGTCTGGACATGCCACTGGACCTGCCAGAACAGCTTCAATGCACCTTGGCATAGATTGAGATGGCCATATGGCTTATATCGTTGCTCATCAAACTATTCAGTGACCACTCTTGCCCTGCGGATGCGGGCATTGTCATCCTGGAAGAGACCTCTCCCATCAAGATACAAGTGCTTCACCACAGGATGAAGCTGATCGCTCAGAATGGCTTTGTACTTATTGACGTGCCATGAAAATGACCCCCACCCCATAACGGAGTCGCAAGAACCCTTCATTTACTCAAGTGTTTCCTTTCTGAATAATATTACTGAATGATAATAATTCAGTATCATGCAGCGAGTCTACCACTTTTTCAGGGTTACAGCATCCACTGACAACGCAGTGCATAATTGTTGAATTGTTAAGTACAACTAAGTGCCAACTTTTAAGCTAATTAGAAATCTGACGGGAGGGGAGATTTATCATTGCGAGCTAATTAAAACTGCGGTGCCAAGTGGAATTCATAAGTCGCCGCCCAACAGTAGAACATTACAGCCATATTTTGATTGACTTAAATGTTCTTATTTTTTCCCACATGTTTCGTGAACAAAGTGTCAAGTGTGCACCGGTAGCGACCCTAATGCGCCGAAATTTCCTTCGATTTAATTTATTCCCCTCCGCACCGCTGACAGCCCACCTACCGCATCGCGCTGCCGAGTTGACGGTCGGCTATTGTCAGGCAGCTTGGGTGCGAGACACAAAACAAAATATAATCCCAAATCATACGCAGGTAATTCAATTCCACAGACCATTAAATACTATAAATAACATGGTAATAGCCAGGACTGGAGAAGCACTGTCTCTAATTACAGCAAATGAGACAGTGGAATAATGACTGGCCTGCGTTGGTGTGTTAAAGTGGAAAGCGGATACTGCTCGGGCCCACCGTTCCCCTGGGGATACCCCCCCTCGACTGTCCTCGCGGAGTGAGAGCCTGCACCTGTCCGTCTCCATTCTCCTCACGGGGCTCGCTGGCTCGCTGGCTGGCTGGCTCGCTCCACCGGCGAACGCGCGCGACTGTCACAACACCGACAGATGAAGCGGCGAGGGATTCCGGCCGTGATATGGTATTACCGCTTCTTGCTGTGTGCATCGCTCGCGAAAGTCTGGTTAACGCATGAATATTTCAAGAAGGCATTAATTCACGATGCAGGGGCTATTAGTTGCAGGAGCAGAGGATAACCATACCGACCGTGTTTTTTTAAACAAGCTGGTTTTCTTGCTGCACTGAAACCGGCCGGCTGTAACGAGAGATTTAGTGCGCCAGCTTGTCAGTCAGCGAGGCTCAGCACTGGGAGATATTAGGGTCATTTTTTCTGTCACTTAACCAGCGCTTTGATAAAAGACGCGTTTTTTTTTGTCATAAAAGGCAGAAAAAATGTCCGATCTGCAGCAGAGGACTCCAAAAGTGATAAACTACTTTTGAGCACCTGCTCAATCTCTTATTAAACACCACTGCAGTGGTTTCTGGCTGTTATGTGGAGGGCACATATTCCTGGCGTGATTTTGGCGCACTGGTGCCATTTGAAGACAAGGGTGATGTTAATTGTTACTTAACGGCACTGAGTGATCATCTTCATCAACTTCGCGTTAAAGCATTTCTGTCCTGCAGAGAGGAATGTCTTTCAAGATGGGAACCCCCCCGTCCACAGAGCAGTAGTCAGCCAATGGTTTGAGGAGCAAGACGCTGCCATGACCCATACATCATGGTGTTCTCAGTCCCCAGATCTGAACCCAATTGAGCATTTATTGGATATTCGGAAGACTGCTGAGACAGCATTTTCAACTTCCATGAGCTAGGGGTCATTTGATTGACTTTCTCCTGGAAGACTGGTGTCGTATTCCTCCTTAAGAATTCCAGATGCTGGTAGGTTGTATTGCACCAGTGTGTATAAACCATAGTATTAACACCCTATTAAGTGTCTTTACTAAGTGCCTTTGTTTCCATGTTTTTGTTCACTACCTGTATAATGCTCTGGTAAACTCAATCTGCTTTAGCAGGAGTTAGTTAGTCTTAGACACCCACCAGCCCGTCTGTTGCACAGAGCCAATACTCTGTTTCGTCTAAAACATCTGGTTTCCAAGCGCATATCAATGCAAGCCTATAATGGCGCTGGAGCGTATCAAAGGCCACATCAGAAATCCCTTTCCGGGCCTACTGCAATGTACCGCATGGTCTAGCAGTAAGACTGTTCGACGCTAGCCACGGCGACCGGGGCTCAATTCCACCGGTTGCACCAGTTCTGGCCGGGAGTGCCACTAGGGGGGCAATTGGTCCGGGGGGGAGGGATAAAAAGCAGAAGGAAAGACTCGCTGCATATATAATATATGCCATTTATCAGACGCTTTTATCCAAAGCGACTTACAGTAGTGAATGCATACATTTTCAGTATGTGAATGTGGCCCCAGTGGGGATTGAACCCACAACATAAGCGTTGCCAATGCTGTGCTCTACCAACTGAGCCACAGAGAACCACGAGTATATGAGTGGTCGTGCGTTGGTGACAGGCTTTGGCCTAGGCGGGCACTGGCGCGAAGGAGGCAGTGTAGCGCTCGCTACTGGCCGGACTACGGCAGCGAGTTCTCATAGGAGGGAGAGGATAATTGGCACTAAAAAAGAGAGAGGGAATTGGATACTAAAAGGTGGGATGGGGGGAATAAATAAATAAATTAAAAAAACTTTCCATGGACTACAAAATTGCGCTATGATCTACTGTCATACTTTCCCTGGCCTTGTTAAAGGCGACCACAGGGCGAGAGCTGCCGGTCTGACCCTCTCGATCGTAACACGGTTCACGATATCGCTCCCCTCACAAAGCGTATCCGAGTCACGGCGGCTCGCCTTCAGTGCCCCCCATCCAGGCTGGTCCTCCTGCCCACTGAGGCACAGAGGATGAGACCGGTGCGGAGCGGAGCGGATGTTTCTGTCACTCAGCGCTCTCCCTCTACAACAACGTACAGCCAGACCTGACATGGGAGAAATTACGGTCGCGCCCCATTTTACGGGTAGCTATTAACTTTTCTCGTTGCACGTTTGACATTTCCAAATTTTAATGGAACCTTTTTTTTTTTTTTTTTTTCTCTTCTAGTGGGCTGGTAAAATTGGCCATATTGAACACTGAACTTTCTTTAAGGTAGAGATGGCATTTTTAGAGAGTTCTATTAGTGTAAAACGTTTTGGTGTTACACTAATAAGCTGCTGTTTCACCAAAAGTTGCTGATACACTAACACGCATGCCGAAGCTTGAAGGGTGTGAGTTTGGTTAATTGAGTGACCTTTATAATTACAGTATTGCATAAAGGTAATCGAGAAAATGTAATTAATATGCGCACTGTGACATTGTTTAGAGGAGATTCTTTCATGCGTTGAGTTTTCTCTAGAATCGCTGTCCCTTTAAAGCATGAGAAAAACAACACTCGAAGGTCTGAATCTCATTCACAGTCTAGCACATTTTCACACGTGCGAACGCTGGGTCTGGGCACTGCCAACAGCAAAGTCATTGTAAACAAACATGCGCTTGTTTTGAGGCATCAGAAAGCTTTTGATATTAAAGTATCACACGTAAGACTGAATTATCATAATTAATAGGGGGTGATAATAGTGGGCAGGGGAAGACTAATCTATGACGGGCAGTTTCTGTGCAGTTTGAAGAAGAAGCGCCCCCTGTCTGTGATCAAAAGCCATGTGGGGGGGGGCATGGTTGAGCTGGAAAAGGGTACAATTTGCCACCAAATTGTGTACACAATGCAGGACATGTGGTAACCCTACTCATCTGACCTATCTGTTCATATGTGGGCATTAATAATGCCACCAAACTAGCACAAGAGGCGGTCTGGGTGAACAAAAACACAAACGAATGATCTCACACACAACTTACAACACCAGCCCCTGATGTTTTTATTGACCCCCATTGCACTGCCCAACCCATGTTGTTGATACAAATGTCAATCTGACTGTGGTGCAGTGTTGAAGTTAGTTTATTATCAGAACTGGTCTCCTTCATAAAAAGATAGATTTAGCTTTACTAAATCTATAACAATGTTCATGTTGCTGCCTTGTGTGTGTGTGTGTGTGTGTGTGGGGGTCAACAACTTCGTCCTACGACCAGGTGCGATCCCTCCTCCGGACTCTAAGCCCAAGAACCGAATCCTCACCGCAACCTGCTTAAAACACTATTTCCTGTATATCAATACATTTTCTGCCTTAAACACTCCCTGGTTGTATGACCATTTCCAAGGCCAAGTAAGTTTCTGTTGGTCTCATTGGGATCTCCTCTGTAAATAGACCTTTGTGTCAATGCACTTCACTTTCCCCCAACCGTGAAGGAGTACAGCATGCAGGTCAAAACAAGGAGCAGCACGACCACTGCTAATTCTGTTACCCTACTTTGATTGTATCCTTCCTGTGTGTTCCGTAATTACGATGGCATATGGCCAGCACCTGCAGCGTGCCACCCCCTCGGAGTAGGAAGCGTTAGAAGTGAGCTGTGGTTTGAGAAATGAATGCCAGCCCCTGAGGTTGCGCATTAAGAGGTCCACCTCCAGGCCAGGGGTAAGAACACCCAGGTGAGACATAGCACTTACGCCAATTTTACAGGAATGAGAATAACTACAAAGCACAATGCCAAGCAATTTTATTTCAACCTCAGTTGCTTTTAAGAATTAAAGTCATGCTGCTATGTTGCCAATGAAATGGATGACCAAAAATGCCAATTTTGTAACTTTTTTTCTTATTAGCTTTGAGTTAATTCATTTTTCTGCTTTGGAGGGGGGGTGTTTAATATTTCTACTCACAGCAAAACAACATTTCTCAGAGTGATAAAAGTTGGTCATGCTGTGACAGGAAAGTTCCTGTGACTCTTTCCGCAAGGCAACGAATCGAGACTTTGGCATTCCGCATAAAAGGGTGCGGTGCGTTCAAATGCAAGTTATAAATGTGAGTTTTAAAGAGGCTGGCTTGGTTCTAATGTTTTGGTTCGCAATGTGTTTATTGTCAGGCTGCGGTTATCTGGTGGCGCAGAGAAGGTGGGCGGCGCAGTAGCATCAAGTTAAAATGAACCTTTTTCCTTCGCTCCACAGTCGTCGCTTAAAAAAACATTAAGGCTGTGCCGTCAACAAGTAATTACGTTAGCCCGGTTGCAACAGAATTTGAAATGTCCATACTTTAACTTTTTAAGGGAAACCGTCAGGTAGATCTTCTTTGAATGCTTTGTGACGGAGCTAATGCCACGCAGGGTTCAACACGACATGTCCCAGGGGTGTGCGATATTTTAGAACGGTCGTGGGTTTTGTAATGGCCTCTGCTTTATTTAACCTTTTTTGGGGGTTAAATTGACGTTGCTGAGCCGCAGCGGGAACACTTTGCGCTGATTGACTGCCTCTGTCTTGCTTGCTGCTGATAGGAGCCTCCTCCTCCGCTCGCGTGGATGAACGGTGGTTAGAGGTGATTACCAGGTGGCACACAGCTGTTGCACTTATCAGTGCAGCTGAATTCATTTGCAGTTTATCGTGAATGCCAGCTCCGTGTGCAGTCGGAAACGTGATCGGGGGAGTCTCGTTGTGATATTGGTTTCCGTGCATTATCGGTGTGAGTTTTGTGCCTGCTGCATTGTGTATTTAAATGGATCCGTTCGGGTATTCGTTTGCGTTTTGTTTCATATTAGGAAGAATTCCTATCTATTTTAGGGTTTAGTGTATAATTGTGGAGAGATTGAACCAGGAAATGATCACACATACAGTACATTCCTGTATTCACCATTGATCCAAAGCTGGAGGCTTTCATAATGCTCACTTCTAAAATCACAGAAGGCTTCACAACAATAAGTAAACTATCTTTCTCCATGTAGATATCAATTTAAGATAAAAATGATTGGGCACAAGCAAAACTGTACAGTTGGAAACCTGTTGGATACTGGGGAAAAAATTGTATAGTAGTATATGCATGTAAAAGTATATATTATGCTCACAATTTTAAAGACTACTTGAATAAATCATATCGTTACTGATGTGGAACTGTTATAAAGCAATATTACATCTGTCTCAAATGCGAAATGTGATTTTCTTGTCGTGAGCATTTATTTTCCCTTTGACAGGTTATAAGAACATATGTCATAAATAGTGCAACATTTTCCATCTGCTGCAATATCGTCAGACATTAATTTTGAAACGTGCGATCGAGGCCGTGCGACGGAGAGAGCGCGTCCGATGTGTTCGGAGGGGTTTGAGGCGGGCATGCGCACAGGGTTCCCGAGGCAGCTGGGCCACCGCGCATCCTCGAAACGTGCGATCGCCGGCGGCCGTTACGGTCAGCGAGGCGGGGTGACACCGCGGAAGGCCGAGTGACACAGTTGAGCGCAAGCAGCTGGCGCGTTTGGCATCGCCCATCTGAAGAGGTCAGGCCACCGGCGATCACGAGACCCGACATCACAACTGAGTGCCAGAGAGCAGACGCTCGTCCAGCGTCGATATGTCACTTCGCCTGTCGATGACGCGATGTCCTAAGACAAATGTGTGAGACTTGAACACGTACAGCCAAGACCCTGCGTAGATGTGTCGATAATCTCATATTAGCAATAACATAACTCCGCCATATTATTGTATAATGCCGTAATTAATATTATCGTTAACATGTACTATCAAAACATGTGCTTGGAGTGGTACACTAATATATGCCATTTAGCAGATGCTTTTATCCAAAGCGACTTACAATAGTGAATGCATAAATTTTTCCGTACGTGTGGCCCCAGTGGGAATTGAACCCACAACCTAAGCGTTGCCAACGCCGGGCTCTACCAACTGAGCCACAGATAACCACACTGAAATGTTGTCCTCAAGTCTTTATGTAATCTGAGAGGTGTGCCACACGTGGGAAGTGAAAGCACAGCCTGGAAAGGTAAGCTGGGAGGAGAGCCAGGAATCTCTGGCCTCCTCAATGCGCTGGCGGTTCTCCCATTATCTATGGCGCGCAAGCCTGTGGCCAACACACGCGGTCTCCTCCCAGCTCCGGTAAAGCAACGCGCCGTTCGATCGGCGAAACTCACCGGTGGGCAGTCAAGAGATAAAGCGTTTCTATATGCAAACACAAAGTGCATAACACTCCGCAGTGGCTTTAAGGCATTAGCATCTGGAATCTCACCATGACTTATTCAGGCTGTGGTGGTTCTGAAGTAGGCCCCTGCCACATGCATTATTTATTAAAATCTTTTTGCATTATTACACGTTGTGAGGTTTGTACGTTTCAAACGGAGATAAGAAAATGAAAAAGTGCAGCCCGCCCCATCATCCTCACAGGCTTTAAGCTGGGTGTTTGGGTGCTGATGCCTTACTGATGCAAACTACAGGTTGCCTTGATTTCACTAATTAGCTGACTGAAATCAGTGACACAAAAACCTGCACACACTCGGCCCAAACTTTGCCTTGGCTGAGTTAGGGACACTCACCAAACTTTTTTGGGTGGCACATGCTCTTATGTTTGGATAGTTTTCCTCCGCGAGCAGATTAAAAAACACTCTCCCCGGGTTTCCTTGGTTGCCCTGGCTTTCATTGTGAACGTCAGTCTGAAGAGTGAGAATTGAACTGTCAACAGGTGCTGTGTCCACGTGAAACCGCGATCCCGCTTTTGAGGCGACCCCATCGACCTCTGGGTCTGCCCCAAATGGAAAACACACAAACTTGGCGATGGGTTTGAGCGGTGCAAAGTCTGTCACCTGTCAAACTCTGATGCTAATGATCAGAACTTGTGCAATGTAACAAGCTCTGTCAAGCTGCGCACATTCCTCCTCCTGACGCTCAGGTTTTCTGTTTGAGCGTCGAACAGTGGAGCAGGTCATGACGCCGCTGCGTTGAGGGCAGCTGTAACTCGTGCTTGGAAGTGTTCACAGGACCGATCACGTTGATTACATTTTTGTCTTTTCCTTGCAGCTCTAGATTGAGTTCACTCAGCATGTGTGTCAGGCCAGTTAAGAATGTTAAATCTAGGAGCCACTGCTTATCATTGAGTGTTACTGTGCATGCTTTGAGACGATAACTCCTTTGAGAAGCAACTCCTTCATCTCAAGTAACAGCTCCCTAAATCTCAAACGGCCTGTATGCTGTTTTTCACTTTCCTCCAGGTGAGAACGAAATAGCCGCCTTTGTAGACTCCAGCACGCCACGAAATTGAGCGCGCCACCTGAATCACAATATCCACGACCTCTTTCATGTTCCGTATCTCGCCGCACGGCGGCTGCTGGCGAATAATGCGATGGTAATGGAGAAAGGGAACGTGTCACTTTCCTCGCACGGTGCGGTGAACCCATTTGCGCAGCCTGACATTGCGGGTGCCCCGTCCATGGTCACGAAACAAGCTTGGACAACAGTGGGTGGGACTTTATTAGCAAACTCCACGAAAGCCTGAAAAATGTCCGATCCCTGAGTATGTCCATTCAACGGCAATGTGCTCAGCCATTCCTCTTTCGCAGCCATGTCCTCAAAAACCATTCTGATAAAAATGCATAGCTCCGCCGTATCGACGCCGCCTGTTGACTTGTTGAATCGGAGGGAAAAACACTCACACTCGTTAATGTCCTTTCGCTGTTGTTCCTTGACGTCCTCCGCGCATTTTCGGGTAGCTGTATTCCGGAGAACTGCACGTCCTTAATTGCATTCCACGGTTTCCGTTTTGTTCTCAAAGTCCCCAAACAGAGTGTGTAAAAGTGCCTCCTTTTAAACACTTCTCCGTCCTTAAATGATTTCTTGTGCTTTGCGAGGACGTGACTCCCCCGATACGATGCCGTGGCCGCTGTCTTTGATCTCGTAGTGGGCTTTGTGAAAATTGACTGTTGTGCTTTTTACTCAAGACTTCAGTTCTAGCGGCTTTTTCTTTCGAGTGTAATCCCCTCCCTGGATAATCCCTCTCATACGTTTTGTGCAGGAACTTAAAAATGTCGCTCCACCATGCCTCTCTTGGCCAAGGTGATGGCCACATTACAGATAAGATGCACACATTTGGAATTGGACACTACGAAGTCAGAAACTGCAAGTTTTCTGTTGTCCTGTGTTTACTCCAGCACTCATTTCGGCATTTAATCTCTCAGTGCACAGACAAGAATTGTATTATTTCGGTCAATTTGTAAGCTACTGAGATGACATTCGCCTCGGTTCATCTCTCTCCCTCTCCGACATCAGACAAGGGAGGGCCCATGGCTGAGTAACTAAAAAACTTGGGCTGGGACTGGACAGATTTCATTTAATTCAAGGTCATTGGCTTCGATACGAGTGCACAGAGGATTGGTGTTAAAATGAAGATTATAACTAGAAATGTTGGTCTGCAGTCGACTAGGAAATGATCCACTGCTTGGGGACCCCTGGTTTACATTGTTTTCATACTCATAAAACCATTCAGTGACCACAGTCATCCTGGAAGAGACCACTCCCATCAGGATAGAAATGCTTCACTATAGGTGATCATTCAAAATGGCTTCGTCTTTACTGTCGTTTTCTAAGGGGTTGAGTGGACCTAAACCATGCCGGGAAAATACACCTCACACCATAACAGAGTCACCAGAACACTTCATTTACTCAAGTGTCTCCTTGATTTCGGCAGTTACCTGTATTTCTAGATGATGTTCAGTTGTTCCATGCCAGGATGTGTGCATCAGTCTTGTCCGAGATGCCAGCTGACGTGAATTACATTTTTTCCACAATGACATTTTTATTTAATTCATGAAGAAAAGGAAACATTCTTCATTTGGAGAAAATAATATTCCTATTATCTCTCTAGCTAATAGTGAGCTTGCTACCTACTAGAACAATCACAGATATTTCGATTTTCTACCTTAATTTTGTAAAAGAACACTGTACATCTTTAAGAATTCACTTCTTTGTTCACTTGAAAATGAATATTTATTTGAGGGGCTGCTGGATGGCTCATCCTGTTGGGAATTCCAAATAAATATATACATTTATATACATATATATAATGTCTGTCTAGACATTGTCAAAATGATAAATGATGTTCATTTCTTTTCACTGTCAACTTAATTCATCAGTTGGTATTCCATAGATATTTCAGACTAGTATATCTGCCATTGGAGACATATCGGTTACTGTGGTGGATTTGCACATTCACAGACATGCATTACATTTGACATTATAGGCACTTTGAGCCCTGCAGTCCCATGATACTGTGTATACACCTGATGTCAAGTCTTTCCACATAAAAAAACCTGGCAAAAATATTTCTAGAGAGTGCATTTACATTTACATTTTAAGCATTTAGCAGACGCTCTTATCCAGAGCGACTTACAAGATGTGTATAAGTACATGGTAGGACCAATCATAGTTTGCGCAAGAGATCAGTGCAGTAATACAGTGATAGACATCATTGCAGGCAGCTGCGTACCATACCTGTAACACTGGGAAGGAAAAGGTTAGTAAAGTCCTTTATTTTTTATTATTATTATTATTTTTTTAATTACATGGAGTAAGCAAGGGTATATAGTGATGAGCAAGTAGGCAGTGGTAATGACAATTAGTTAGGTGTACAGAATTAGTGGAGTCTGAAAAGGTGGGTTTTGAATCTCTTGCGGAAGATCGCAAGTGATTCCGTGGTCCTGACCGATTGTGGAAGGTCGTTCCACCAGCGAGGGGTCATGACAGAGAAGAGACGAGACCACGAGAAGCGGCTGCTGGGCGCCCAGAGGGATGGGACAGTCAGTTTGCCAGAGGAGGCTGAGCGGAGGGGTGTAGGGAGTGATGAGTGACTGGAGGTAAGGGGGAGCAGTACCTCTAGCCGCTTGAAAAGCTACGTAGAACAGACGCTCTGCAAAAGTATCGACAGCAATTGTGATGTGCTGTAGCTGGACCTCCCTACTGGACAACACCCTCACCCCCCCAGATCCTGCCAACTGAAGGACAGTCCTTTCGCCCGGCCCCAGAATGTTACTATCCTGGTTAAACTCTCAATGTAATGCACATGGGTATTTGCTAAAGATAAGGTTTTCATTTACTGCAGCATTCCTGGAGCACAGCCCTTCCCTGCTTAATCTCAAGCAAGGACAGCCCCAATTCTGCAGAGGTCATCTCACCTCATGGGGGGAGGGGGGGTTGTGGGACACAGGTGGCTGTTTCTCCCTCTAGGGGTCTCGGGCAAGAATCCTCACAATGACCATTTTTCTAGGCCCTGATGGAAATGGGATGTTGCTGTTTTCATGTAAAAAGAGTCTGGAACAATGGTGGAGGGGAGGGGGGGGCGGCACAGATTGACAACAGCAATTATCCTCAATGGGTGGTGCACCGTTTACACCTCCATTTTGAAACATCGTACTCCAGCATCGTCGTACCCTAGATTTGTAAAATGTAGATTTCCTGTGGAATTCCCTTCTTGCTCTAGAAAGGCTGGGACATCGTGATCCTCAAAACCATGGTTGGGAACTTCTACGCACCCAAAAAGTTTCACCATCCTCAAATAATACATTGGAAAAAAACACCTTGTATGGGCCAAACAGCCACACTTTAAAAACAGCACATTAACACGAGTTTCATATTTTGCCCCAAGCAGCTGCATTGAAGTTTTGAAACTGGCTTATGCTACAAACTTTCATTACAAATTGAATTAGCGCTTACCTCTGTTCTTGCTGTACTGCGTTACGGGGTCAATGGCAATTCTGCCATACTCACTCTCCCCTCTATGTGGGCTGTATAACAGAAGACCCCCACCCCCCTAAAGTTAATAAAAACCTCATCCAGTACACAGCACCTGCACTGAATCCCAGGATCCTTCCCTGTTGGAATACCACAGGAATGTCGATGCTCTCTGGCCCAACCTCTCTCATGTCAAATTCATCGCCTTCGCCTTTGTAGTCAAGATGCATCTTGGATACGCCTCGAAATTGCATTTTCAAAAAACTCATCCAAACCTAGATTGAGCGCCTCTTAATGCTCTCCGATCAGGTCAAGGGTCATATATCGTATTTCTTAAGTAAAGCAGGGACTCGCCATGGTAAGAAATAATGCATGCGCCATAAAGCTATTTTCTTCCCGGCTGCAGCGCAAACACATATTGAGCCAATATGCGCTCGCAGCCAGCTAGTAATACATTTTGCATTATCCCTACTTCTCCGAGTATATATTCGTATTAATTCCACCATCCTTCTCGGGTCATGAAATATGGAGCGTTCCAGCACAACCTGTCATCATTGTTTCAGACTCGATATCGTTGCGAGCGCATTTTATGTTATTTGGATTTGGATTGAGAGGTGAAGCCCTTCCAGAGATTACTGCAGTAAAGCATGCACCATCAGTCCTTTCTCTGCAGCGGTTCTTCCCTTTGGACGAGCAGAATGTCTCCAAAACAAAACAAACTCCTCTCTGATATCTAATTAAAAGGGGCCGACTGCATTGGCGTTCTGCATTGTTCGTTCGCAGTGGCACGGAGCACCACGTAAAACCTTTGTGGTCGCGGGTAACATCCAATTAAAAAGGTTGAGTTTCCTTTACAACTGGTATTATATAGAGCGTGCGCATCGGAGTCCACGAATGGAAATCCATTAGCTCTACGTCAATCAACGATATTTCGCTTTAATGAAAGCGACGTTTCAAAGATTTACCTTTGAGCGAAAGTGAACGCTACCTTTGTTGCATTTTCTGTTTAAAGATTATTTGTCTTTCCCAAAGCGCTCCCCGAAAGCAGCACTGATGAGGTGCACATCGATACGTCCCGGACAACCGCTTGTGAATTCCCTCGCACCGTTCTGCACCTCTGGGACCCAGACAGCTACGAGAGTTGGCTTGTTGCAAGTTTCTCTTCAGTCTGGTTTCAAAGAATCAGAAACTCTTGGATTTAATCAAAACGGCCAAAGCATCTTGTGTTCATAAGGGCTAAAAATCCAAGAACGGTGAAAAATGGGGCCTGAAATCAGACTAGCTGAAGGTGGGATCTTTTTAAAGGGGAACATTGTTTATATTGAAACAATCTGTTTGCTTTTAGCAACAATACTTTTTCAGACACTGAGGACGACTTAGGCCAAAACACGTTTGTTGTGTCAATGTCCAAAAAGAATAATAATGTATTTGTTGTTATAGATGTCTCTAATTTGACTATTTTCTACTAAAGTACAGGTTTTTCATTTTGGAATTGTTTTGAGAGGTCGATGCATTTTCGACAAAATTTTGTTTATAATTATTGAGCGCAAGGGTTTGTAATTCCAATTTTTCCTTTTAATAGAGTGCCATACGTTCACAAAAATAAAAGAACAAAAGGACAAGACATTTCAATTAAGTTAGGAAAGTCATGTCATGACTGGTTTATGCAAGAATAGGACTTGAAAATTAAACACGTCATTCAATATAAAAATAGTAGTTTCTCACTTTTGTCATCAATATATTGTCCGAAATAGCAGAAAAGGGCTTAATTCTCAATGCTGTACTGGCAGCATGCTGCCAACTGGCACAATGCACTTATGCACCCTAGTTGCAGTGAACAGGCAATATGTATTTACAGAATCAGGAGTGAAGGGAAAGAGAAATTACAAAAATAACCAACCAAGCAACAAAAGCGTTGTAAAAAGATTCAATTAAATTAAATCAAGCAAACCGTACAACCCTTTAACACAAGGGTAGAGTACATGTATCCGCTTTACCTGAGTTACAATGAATGTTTTTGTTTCCGTTAGTCATTCATTAAGACATCTATAATTGTAATCATGGAAACAAGGCTTGTGGACAGGAGCTTGGGATTGGAATTGGTTTTAAAATTGCCTCACGGAATCTGTTACGTGTAGCGCGTCTTTGATTAGGACTAATGCTATTGTATCAATGTACATAGGTTTAAACAGTAATACAAATCCAGTTAAAGTGGCGTTTGCCAATGTGCTGTAGGTTTTTCCAGCTAAAAATGGCATGTAATCTTGTGTAGGTGAAGTATGCTACCCAGTTCTCACATGAAGAGCTGCACAATTAATTGTAGCAAGCTGTGATTATTTACTGGGGCTGATAATTAGGTATGAGTGGTTTATATAGTGTAATTGCACACATCCACCCACGTTAGTCAGCTGTGGAGAGCTGCAGTGCACTCTATTGTCAAATCACTAAGAACGGCTCTGACCCCTGTAGCTTGAAATTAATTTTGAAGTGTTCATCAAACTGCCTGCTTTTTTGAAAACATCACTCTCTTATAATTCAGTCAATTTGAATTTTTGATTTAGGAACTGATTATTTTCCAAAGGATAAACATTTTCAATCCTGAAAATAGTTTGATTGTCACCCCCAATAATTAATTGAAAAAGCGCATTGCAAAGATTGTATTCACCTCTTCCTCTCTGATTATTTGCGTGATCCATACAGGATGAGCATTAGGACCCAACAGGGTCCTTATCTATAGGAATTGGACAGAGAGTGAAACATTCAAACGAGGCTTGCCTCTAGAAACTCAGAATACGCTAGAAGCATCAGTTTTTGTCTCTCGAGTTTAGAAAAAATTAGAGTCTTTCTACAATTATCATTAATATTATATGAGCGCTGTGCTTCTGGGATTCCCCCCAAGAGTACTAGTTAGTTTTGTTAAGCCAGCTTGCCAGTTAGGTTAGAGGGTCAGTTAGCTCATTAACATTTTCCAATGATGGGTACTTGAAGGATTAAAACAGACCTTGGATGTTTCTGTCAGGTAATTTTTTCCCCCAGAGTTCAAAGAAATCCAGAAAATTCAATCTGAAAGTTTCTCAAGGTTTGATGGTGAAAATTGAAAAATCCAAAGGGTTGTTTATAAGGTTTTAGACAATTACTTAAGGCTATTTTATTACCCAAAAGTTATGGAAATCCAGAAAATGCACAGACCCCGCTTGGTTTGCCCCTCCCTAATGTGTGCAAGAACATTACGGCCTTGTGTGGAACCAATCTTTACACGTGCCTCAATATCTATCTTGGGGAAATGGTTGGTAGCTGAGGGAGAACGGACTGGACCTAGAGAGCAGGGGGGCACAGGCATATTTTATCATAAGTCCCTTGAGTAAGTAGATCTCCAGAAACAATGACTTTCACCCTGCCCCTGTCACCTGGTCAAACTGTGTGCCATATGCTGTTGTTCCAACTGTGTCCCAGTACACAACACATAGATGTTAGGCAAAATGTTCTGGACACTGCGGTACAATTAAATGTGTAGCTACCATGAAATGCCATTTATTTAATACTTTATTTGCTGTACTGAAAGGGAACTGGAATCTCCTGTTGAGACCTTTTTTGTGGCTTGAAGTGTGATGCATGTCCAACACAGATCTCACTAAAAGGTTAATAAAATGTTCCAGGTACACTTTCATCAGGATCAGCCAGAATCCCAGCCATGTGATATAATATCTTCCAACTAGTCTTGATTTTTTTTAGTGACTTTGGTTTCTTCCATCCACTGAAAGGACAACCCCCATTTGACAAAGCATTCTAGCCACAGACCCCTGTCCACAAATGCATCATTTATATTGAACTTAAAATTCCCCTGCACCCATGTTTACAGAGACGCACCAGCCTGGTGTCTTCACGGACATATTTTGAGGAACATGTTCCGGTACCTGCGCTTGAATGAAGCACAAATAAAGAAGTGTTATTAAAACAGAAGTCTCCTCAGTCCACAGAACACCATTGGCAGAGAGCTTTAGGGGCATTTTCTTCCCCTGGATATTGCTTGGTTTCTGTTGTGTGATGATGAAATTGTAGGAATGATATATTGCTGTCAAATGTTTTATTTACAGAGTGTTGGAAAAAAAAAAAAGACACCAGGACCAAACGCAGCGCAATATTGCACTCAGGACTCGGGTTAGTTGACCTTCGATATTGGAGGCGAGATCAAACGGAGTTGTGGGGATTAGCGAGGATAGCCCACAGTGTGTACGCCATTCCGTTTCTTATCAAGCTAGCCATGGCTGATGTAAAGGTGATGGCCTAATTTCAACATGCGACATTCCCCTCTGATGATCAGTGCTCTTTCATCACTGGCACCTTTGGTGGTTCTGTGTGGCTCAGTAGGTAGAGCATGGCATTGGCAACGCTTAGGTTGTGTGTTCAATCCCCACTGGGACCACATATACTGAAAAATGTATACATTCACTACTGTAAGTCGCTTTGGATAAAAGCGTCTGCTAAATGGCATGTATTATTATTATTATTATTATATTACCTTGACTATTTTTTTATTTTTTATAAATTTGTTTCTGATTTTATCCCATTTTCTCCCAATTTGGTAGCCAATTAGACCCGCTATTTTTACGTCAATCCCCCCCTAGTAATGTGAGTTCGCTGCCGTAGTCCTGCGACCGGTAGTGACGAAGCGAAGTGACGCCTCTTACGAGACGGCACCCGCAGCCCGTCGACCGTAACCCGGTACTACAGGGCCACTCTTATACGCAGCGAACGTCCTGTCAGCTTCCCTCCCCCCTCCCTGGGGCGGACAGTCAATCGCCGCCCCCTGGTGGCACTCCCGGCCAGAGCCGACACTTGGCGAGACGGGGAATTGAACCCCGGTCTCCGTGGCCAGCGTCGGACGTTGTAACCACTGGACCACGCGGGAGGCCCTACCTTGACTATTTGACAATTGTATTTTCTGCTGACAATTGTATTTCCACACCAACAGTTGGGCCATCAGGTGAGAAAATGGACGCCTCTAGCATTGTCTCAGAGCAGAACATCGCACCTGTGATGTGTGAGCCTGGGGCAAAGTGTATTGAAAGCGGGTCCTCCCGCACGGAGTACGAGTGGACAGTGAGTGGTCCGATGAGCATGAAAACGATAATAACAGTATGTCATTGCTGTCTCAGTCACCATATCACAACCCAATTGAACTGAAAGACTCTAGAGCGGTGCCTGAGACAGGGTTTTCCACAACCATCAACGAAACACCAAATTACGGAATTTCTCGTGGAAGAATAGTGTTGCATCCCTCCAATAGAGTTCCAGTCACTTGTAGAAACTATGCCACATTGAAGCTTTTCTGGTGGTTCTATTAATACACTTTATGTTGGCGGTTCCTTTATTTTTGCAGCTACTTCTATATAAATGTATATATATATATTTTGAATGTTTTGATGGACTACTAGGGAGAAACAATCTTGATAGTACAAGTGATTCTTTTCTGTCTTCAAAATCTCCAAATGCAATTTTGGCTCTGGGAAGACTAGCATATGGTGCCATGTGTTGTTTTTAAGCAGGCTCCTGGAAGTGCAGTGAATTCACATGAATTCTTCCCCCAATAAAGTCACAGGCATCCATTTGGATTTGCATGATGTGTCACTGGGGCCACATGTGCACTTTGTGAAGAAGTCTGCCTCTGCTCTGTAGCTCCACCAAGGATTCCTGCAACAGCTGTTTCCGTCTATGTCGGTGCCTGGGCAATATGCTGCTAGGGTTGATGGCGCATAACAGCTTGTTCCAGTCTAGTCTCCAAAATACATTTGTTGCACAAGATAGCCTTTGTACAAACAAAAATTAACGATAAAAAGTACACTAAATGCAATAAAAATGTAATTGAAAAGGCAAAATAATCGACACACGATACTGCTGTAGCCTATTATCTCAAATCAATGCAGGCTTTGAATTGACGATTTTCTTAAGGGCTGAAGGTACACAATTAGGAGCGTTGTACACATTGTCGAAGATTGAACAGTGGTAGACGTGGTAGATATGACTAAACAGCCCGCTGTGATTTGTTAGTGGTGACATGAGGAGAAGATTGACCAAACAGCCAGCTACATAATGGTGGTTATGTGGATCTGCATGGTTCAGTAGGTAGAGCATGGCATTGGAAATGCTTAGGTTGTGGATTCAATTACCACTCGGACCACATATGCTGAAAAAAAAAGTATGCATTCACTACTGTAAGTCGCTTTGGATAAAAGCGTCTGCTAAATGGCATATATACATGAGAGTTTGTGTGGATGTCCCTGTATGTATTGTCAGATTTGACCAAAAGAGCATTTATTGCTGGTCTCCAAAAGCAGCCCACAGCTTATCAAACTTCCAGTTATGACGATATAACTTTAAAACCACCAAGGAGCATAATGATTTTTCTATGCATTATATAAATATTGTGCTTATAAAAAGGGGAGGCTTTTTTTTAATTTTTAATTTTGTTTCTGATTTTATCCTAATTTAGTAGCCAATTACACCCTATTTTTCATGCCAATCCTCCGAGACGGCACTCGCCAGGCTGTCGACTGTAACTCTGACACTCCAGAGCCACTCCTGTGCGCAGCAAACTTCCTGTCGGCTTCCCTCCCCCCTCCCTGGTGGGGAACAGCCAATTGCCGCCCCCAGTGGCACTCCTGGCCAGAGCTGACTCTGGTGCGGCTGGTGGAACCGAACCCCGGTCGCAGTGGCCAGCGTCGAACGTTGTAACGGCTAGACCACCTAGGAGGCTTTTTAAGCGCTTACTGCACGTGTTGCTGAAATGGTACCACTAAGTGTTGAAACAGGACGGACCCAAACCCCTGAAGGTCCTATTGACCATATGTGCCACAGCATGCAAAGTGAATAAACTGACTTCATTCTTCTTATTCCTCATGTCCATGAAGGAAATTAGGTGCACCCTGGCTTCCCTTACCCTCTTTAAGTCGGAATAGGCAGTACCGCTCAAAATTTGAGCATATTTTGCATTAAAACTTGTAGAGAAATCACGGTTTGGGCTAGAGTGACACTGTTAATTCCACAGCAATGAGAACTGTCACCAAGTTGAGGGTTTGTGTAATGAAATCAAATGAATTATGAAATCGAACTTCAGATTTTGTTAGTTCACACAAAGGTTTTCATATTATTATTGATGACAACCAAAAAGCACAACAAGACTGCTCGGCTGTGCAAAAACTTCCAGGTTCTCCTCTGCAGGATTCTGGAGAGGTGCTGCTTTGAGCAATGGCACCTGTAGACTGTGTTCAACAAAGCATCAGAAAGCGCATAAAAAGACAATGTCGGGCTAAAAAATGCATTGGCGCAAATGCAATAAAGTATTTATAGTTTACTTTCTGTAAGTTGGATTGCTTCAGAACTCATGAGGAATGCATGAGGGCAGTGAGAATATTTTCCCATAACCCAATATGTTCACTTTTGTTGTGTGTGGTGGTCTGAGAATAATATATATATATATATATATATATACAGTGGGGTCCCAAAGTCTGAGTCCACTACCAATATCTGTTTGTTTTCATCGTTCTTCGAAAACTAGCACAAAACTTTTACTCATGTGGTATTTGTTATTGAAGAATGTCATAAAACACTGATAGAAATAAAATAAAAAAGTTTGAGAAAGTATGGTCTGAAATGGAAATATCTATAAATATTTTGTTTGCACACCATTGCATTTCATTTCCTCAGAATGTTGTGACACCTTGTTTTTTTCCTAAGTTTTCATACATGGACACTCCAAACACACAGTGTGAGTTGGTTTGGTCTTGTAACAATTAATACCGGATATTGGCGTAATTAATATGGTCCTCTGTGTTCTCGTTGCTACTGCAGGTGCTTTAGTCTTGAAAAAGGGCACTTCTTTTGCAAAAGTTTGTGCAGCTGTAGTTAGAGGTCAAATTGTTATCCTGAGTAAAGATTTTGTGTTTGTGTTTTTGATGAATGATGAACAAACAGATCTTGGACCCCACCCTATATATAAACTAGTTTTGAGTCTTTGTGTTTTTATCACTTTATAACACAAGGACAGGAAATAGAGTATCATACAATTGTATTATTGTGCTTAACCCTGAAAGTTGCTGTTGTTCTGAATTGAAATACATGAATTTCAGAGCTTCTACTGGTTAGAATCAAGTTACAATCAGAAAAATATTAAAAAAAAAAAAAAAAAAATGGAAAAATACAGAAAATGTATGATCTCAAGAATAAAAAAAAAAAAATGTGCTTGTATTTCATATTCACCACCATAATGTACAGAACTAGAAATTAGAACCAAAAATGAGTAATTTAAACAGAGCCATCATTCAATGATATGGAGTGTCTGCATACACATTTTCAGCATTACATTCAGGAACTTGAAGAAGGTGAAACAAGGGTGACTTTTTTTCCTTTGAAGATGTTCCATGCTGATCCTGGCTGCCCTCCACTCAAGAAACACTCATAGGTAGAATTGAATGAGTTATTTTACCAGTGTGTATTAGCATAAGATCACACGCTTGAAGCAAGGCTAAAATAAACAGATTTTTACGTTTAATCTTTTACTTCTCACTTTTTCTTTTTTTCTTTTTCTTTTACCCCATATTCCTTTTTGATGAAGCGTGCATTCTGTTGGGTCAAAATCCATTTCACAAAGAAAAAAGTAGGAGAGCCAATTCAATAATAAATCAGAAAGCATGTACCATAGCTGTAGGATGACTATGGGCCTTTATCCAAGGTGCTGTTTCACGTGAGATTTACTTTACTGCGTTCACATTTTGATGAGTTCTCATCTACTTTGTGCTCATGTTCAGGGTCTACACCGCCAGGCTGACTTCAATGCTATTTCCATATCTCCACACAATACAAAGTGTTGTTGATATATACATCAATAGGAATTTATATATATATAATAACATGAAAATACCCATTTTGAAAAAAATAAGCCACAGTTGCTGCAAGTGCATTTTAATTAAAAGGAAATATTTGAATTGAAGGTGGATCTTACTTTCTATTCAAAAAAAATAATTGTATTATTCAGATTTTGAATGATATTCATAACTACTTTTACATTGTAATGTGGGAGTGTCTCCATGTTTATCTACATTGTGGAGAGTTACTAAAGTGTATTTTTGACACAAGCAGTGGACCTCATTCGGGGTGACAGATGGGATGAGCAGAGGTCCACCCCCTGCAAACCTTGCCAAATTAAAATTTAACACTTTAGTTGAACTATATGCCATACACTAACCTAAAGACTACATAACACTACAAGAGTTTTGCATGAGACATACACTATTATGTAAATACAGTATGTGTCATAAGTATGTTTTTCTCTGCATGCATTTTGTACCATGCAATTTGTCATACGCTGTAAGACAATGCCATGAATGGTTATGACAGTTATGTAATGCTTATGATAGCGTTGTGTAGCCCTTATGGCATGTAGTTTTAAGTAAACAAAGGAGAATAGAGTTTTGGGAAGGAGCATAGGTCTACATCACTTTCTTCTCTAGGTTTTTTCTTCCTTCTCTCTCTTTTTTAAACGACCTAAACCCTAATGATATGTAAAACATTTTTAGAGCTATTAGAAAGGAAACGAACCAGCTCGCTACCTAGTTGTGTATACAGCTTGCAATTTGGTATTTGTGGTAATTAGCTGTCATTTTGAAGTAATTGCCGGAAAACATACCGTGCGTATAATAAATATTCACCCCGCATTTTTCACATTTTATTTTCTTCGTTCATGGAATGAAAATGAATTTAATCGGGATTTCTCGCCACTGATCAACACGACATACTCTATAACGTCAAATAAAAACCAACAACTCTAAAGCTTTTTGTTCATTAATTACAAATAAATTAGATGTAGGACTCATATAGAACTGATTTACCCCTAAACCAGCAACGTAAAATTAATCTTTCCTTTACCAATTGGACTGAATGAAATTAGTGACAATAAGCAGGAACACATGTAAGTAATTGGAGGGTTGTTATCCCCCCAGTGACTTATCTCTCAGTGCTATGATCACTCATACATAGCGGGACAAAATGAACCGACTTAACCAAACATGTGTCGCAGGCTAATGCGCACGCTCAATGCCTCGAAATTTGCAAGGCATGTGCAACAAAAATGTAATTTTGCATAATGTGCTATGCTGGCATAAAATATTAAAGAACAAACAAACGCGCACACACACGTAAACAGAAACACGTCGCCGAATTGCTCTGATGCGCAGGAGCAGAAAATGAAAGGCTTCATTTGAATAAACAGAAATGTTGCGTTGCCTTTCGAAAGGCTTCTTAAAAGGCCCTTTCACACTTTGCTTGGCGAGCGTTATGTGCGGCTCTCTTGACAGTTGTTGTCCTGCGCTGATGAAATGTTGATGCCTGGGCGTGCTTGAAGGACTCTCCCCAAAGGAATATAGATTTTAATTTAGGAATCTCATGGCCGTGTTTCTTCAAATGGAACAGCTATCATTGAAGTGTCTGTTTTGGTGCGCGAGAAAACCCTGAGGTAATGTTTTACGTGTGCGTGAGCATTCCATTTTCTTTGGGAATGAAAATCGTGCCTTCATTTTTTTTTTTTTTTGTCGCTAGAAAGCAACAAAAAAAAAAAAAGGAAAGAATGTTGAATCTTAAACTGCGTTACAGATATAACTGACAATGTTAGGAGAGGGATACAATCAAAGGAAGGCACAACTCAAAATTGTAAAGCTAAAAAGTCAGACAACAGCTCAATACCTACATATAGAATAAATATCCTAGAAAATATTGCAACCATTACTTTTGTATAATGGTATTGTAGACTACTTTAATGACACTGTTATTAATGAAGTTCAAGATACTTATATATAAATTTATTATTAAAAGCAAGGCCTAGGCATGGAATGATGGCGAGAAAAGGTAGAGAAATTGTCTGTTTGCCAAAAGCTCATTTAGCAGACATTTGCTTATCCAAAGCAACTTACAAAAGGAAGTGCATATGTGCATTCAAATAGGTTAATGAGAGCAGCAATGCTACGGAAATTATGTGCAATGTTCTTGACAGTTTGGCAAGTGGGCCGTATCAGGTTTGGATGAATCAAGGGCAATCTCTGAGATTGCTTGACAGACACATTTTAACAACGAAAAAAACACACTGGATTGGGGACCACTCTTTCTGGTTCCTTTCAATGGCTCTGTGTTCATGATCGGGCCACTTTAGTTTTTTGTTAGAAGCAGGGAGATGACTGTCGCCGAGACCAGACCGACAGGTCAAAGGGAAGACTTTTCGTACAGTGCAAGTGTTTGGTCAACTTCCATATTTATTGTCCTGTCAAAGGAGGCGGAAATCTCAGAGGAGGCAATTGCCCGAAAGCTATTTAGATGCGGAAATGAAAAAGTGAAACGGGGCAGAATCCAAGCTGTGGTTAAAAAGAAAATTGACCTTTTGGTTAGAATTTGATCATCTGTGCTCTTCAGGGGACCACCTCATTTACATGAGCAGGGTACATCCATCACGCCTCGCGAATGAGAGCAGAGCGGGGCCCTGCATTTATTCATTCATTTCCGTGCGCTGAAAGTGAAGGAATCTGCCGCCTCTTGGCCTCCTTGTGTGTGCACCCTGGACGATTTGAGGCCCCTTGGGTCTGATCTAAATCCGCGGTGAGCACAATGACAGGTGGAGATAATTTGTTGATCAGGTAAGCCATCAAAGTCAGCCCAGCCGGTCGGCTTGATGCAGCGCTAACGTACTGCGACACAAAATCTCGGGGGGGGAGGGGGGGTAAGGAGTCTGTGCCTCTCTCTGTCTTAGTCGGTACCGCTGTGCTCACAGGCTCCAGTTGATAATGAAAGTTCATTTAATCCTGAGGGGATGTTGGGACAACATGAAATAATGGATATGTAAATAATAGCCCTAGCAGGAGATGGCACCTATTAATCACTGTCTCTGCCTTCGCTACATCTCCACCCTCACATGCACACACACAGCTTCTTTAGATCATAGCACAAAGGGAGCAAAAGATTGAATGCAGTTTTATCCATAATCATAATGCAAGTACAGCCCTCGTGACAAATAATATCTACTGTATGTATATATAGGGGGTAGACAACATAATAATAAACATCAAACAATATGTCAATATGTATTAATTAATAAGGAGTTGGGCTTGGCTTTTGCGTTCAGAATAGCTTAAGTTGTACTTGTAATGCTGTTTGAACTGTTTCTAGTGCGATTCTGGACCATTCTTCAACAAGGAAAGCCTCCAGTTCTTTGAGAGACGAAGACCGTGGAAATCTACTCCACACTCGTTCTAGAACTTTACATGAAGGTTCAATGATGTTTAAATTTGATTATTGGGGAGACCATGGAAGGTGTTTGACTTCATCCTGGTCTTCATGAAACCACTATTGAATCTGTTTAGCCTAGCAGTGCATATGGAGGTGTTATTGTCTTGGAATATGGGAATATTTTGAGGAAAACATTTTTGCACAATAGGGGGGGCACCTTGTCGCCTAAAATGGCTTTGTATTGGTTGGCCGTAATTCTACCATGCAGAGTAATAATCACACCCAATGACTCCCACGAGATACCATAAGAGATCCACCGTCACGTTTAACAGTTGGCGACAGGCAACGGGTGTTGAAGGCTTCCTTTGGCTTTCTCCAAACATAAACCCGTCTAGATGCAGGAAAAAGAGTAAAAGATCACTCATCAGACCATGCATTCAAACGAAAGCATTGTGCAGTTTTTCCAATATGTGATACATAGCAAACAATTGAACATAGATAACACAGAAAGTTATTCTAAAGCCTACAGAACTGGCACATAAACTGTAATCCACACTCTTTTACCTCTCATTTACATGCAGCTGAAAGGCAAGGGCAACCGAAGTTCAATGCCCTTTTGAACAGTCAGGTCTGAGGGAAACCACTGTTCCATTTGCATGTGCATTAATTTACACACAGAAGGATTTGCGCACGGACGGGAAATGAGAAAGATGGTAGATTGAGCTGCTGAGAGAAATCTCTCTGGTGTTACTAATTAATTACCGCATGACTGTTTCAATGTGATCAGAGGAGCCCTGTTGGCACCCGAAATCATCTCTGCGGAGACGATGAAAGGTGTAGCGCTCACTTGACAGAGGATGTCAATCTCCGGAGGTAATTTCAGTCCTGGAGCTACGTATGGGCCCAAAATAAAGTTTGAACCTGGCACTTCACCCCATTACATTTTTCATTAAGCTCTGAAGTATCAGGTATATTTCTTGGCTGCCAAATCAAGCCAAAAAAGACCTGTGCTGTCAGCACTTATTTAAAACCTCTCCTGTAAAACCTGCCCTTGTAGAAAAGTGCCAGCATGTAAAAATAATGGGTCATGAAGTGTATTATAAAATGACAACACCTCGTTGTCAAAAAGTGGGCATCTGCCCATGAAACTCCACTTTTTTTCTCCAAGCATTCAGTGCAATTACTTAGAGCGCTTTCTCAACCTGTCCACATCTAATCAAAAGCTATCACCTCGTGTCTCACCTACATATTATTTGTGGGAGGACATTGGCAGCTATGGTGATATTGACAGAACTGTAGATTTAAACAGTATAGAAGAGCAAAATGTAAAATGGCTGCCTTCTGTCTCTTTATATCTGTCCTACAACAGTTTTGTCTTACCTTGTCAAAACCATCACATTCTTCATTTATTCCTATCTGGTTCCCTTGCATGTGTTTCTGGGTATTTTAGGTGCTGTTGATAATGTTAATTTCCAGGTGAATCAATTTACTGGATTTATTGCGTGAGGCCTAATTTAGAACTTCTGCATCAACCCCACAGTAACGGTTTACACAAAGTATATATTCCTACAGCCATATGTCGATAAGCTACTATTAAAGTAACATCCGATATTATATGTTCAACTTCCAAATTTACCATGTGGCTGAGCAACTTGTTTAGAAGGTACTGGGTGATAAATTTGGCATTTAGTTTCAAGCTACCTGTGGGTACATAGACTCCCACGGTTTTTGGACGTCAAGCTAGCTGTTTGTGAATTTGCGGTTTCTGTCAGCGAATTCACTAAAAACTCTTTGGATGCGTAGTACATCGTACTGAAAAGACATTTACATCGATCTTGGGTAAACTATCACTTTAAGTGCTGGTCCATTGTAATATCTGTTGTAATATTTGTGTTGTCTAATGATAGGCTGCAAGATGTGCAAAATAAATTAAACCTCTGCAGTACGCCATGTTCCAGTAGGACATTGTTTTACCCTTTCACCGATGGAAATATGCACCTCAGAATGAACTCAGAGTGCCTACAGGGACACCTGGAGGTGTAACTGGTGAAATTCAGCTTGACAGCCCAGACGGTCATATGCTAATATAATATAATATACATGGCATTTAGCAGACGCTTTTATCCAAAGCGACTTACAGTAGTGAATGCGTACATTATTCCAGTATATGTGGCCCCAGTGGGGATTGAACCCACAACCTAAGCGTTGCCAACGCTGCGCTCTACCTACTGAGCCACAGCTCAAGAATTTATCCGGGCCCTAGTTATGTCACATTTGAAAATCCTATTTAACCTTAATTTAAGTATTGTAGATGCATTTTCTTAGGCAAGATTAATTCAAATGTTCTGACATTTTAATGAAGTTGTTATATGTGGTTCCTGAAAGCTTTAGGGCAATAAACTTTGTGTATAATATAATTCTATAATTTATAATCAGTATAATTGTATTATTTTTATCACAGTGCTATATAAATTTTAGACATCTTAGTAGCCTGAATCTACGACATAATCTAATGCATAATAAATACTCAGATTTAGCGGCTTTTGGTCACCCTTTCTTGTCGAGGCCTAAAAATGGCTATTTCTGCCTGTTTTTCACTATTGCTACACCAAGCCTAATATCCCCAATAGTACACATTGAATAGACACGGTTGAGGGCTTGATGTGAAGTAGACCGTTGTACCATGAGGAATCATTGGCATGTACAAATGTGTCACCTATGAGACCCATGATGCACTTTAAGGCGAGACACTGCAGGTGAATAGAGGAAAAAAAAAACGAAAAGATGTCACCATGAAAATTTGCCAGTTGAGTACTTACGCAATTACAGTTTTTTTGCATTATGAGTTTTCTAGAAATGTATTTAAATATGTAAATGATGCAACATCTCATTAAATATCTAGATATTGGATAAAGCCATACTTAATTTTTATTTCATTTTGACAACATATCAGAGACAAAAGTATTTACAGAACAGATTTTAGACACATCCTTTTTTCATTTTATAAATCAGAAAATACAGGTATTAAAAATGCATTTGGCATGTTTTTGGGCATAGCAATCCATCCAGCAGCTCATTGGAACATGACACATGCATTATACGCCACTGTTGGGTGGTTGGTCTCATCCTGATCGTCCGGAGCTTGCCAGTCAATTTGCGTGTTGAGGCTCTGACAGCTGGTGACTTTTTGGCAGACTCATCGTCATGCTTAGGATGACAGTACTTTCCCCATTAGATATTCTTCTTCTGGAAGTAGCTAACTGTTCAGTAGCTAACCAAATTTCCATTCATATATAGTTATTTCTTGGTTAGATTATGATCCCATGTTTCTGTAATTGTGGTCGAATGCCAAAAATAGCAACTGTTGCAATGTAGCAGTTGGGAACAGGAAATGGCGGCCACACAAAGCAGGCAGAGTTTAATGGAGTATATAAAACTGAAAATGTGTTTTATATGCATCAGGTAGAATAAATCATGCGGCTCAGATGTGTGTGTCTCGTCTATTCATACCGCGGGTTTACTGATAGCTGCCCCTTGACCCACCAGGTTAGGGAGGCAACATGTACACTGCAGTGGGGTTTGGCTAAAAGAAAGATGGCCTCCACCTTAACCACATTGAGAAATCCAACCTGTTGTTTCTTGTCGTAAGACTTTGTGTAGAATTCAGCATGCTTGGGACAGTTTCCCAACTAGCCTGATAAAAATAAGTACTTCTGCTGTGACAAAGGCTTTCACTGATTTAAAGCTCAGAAAGCAAAGATAGCACTTCTTAATATAAGATCTTTGTCAAATAAGACTTAGCATAAACAATTTCATCACTTCACGTGACTTTGTGTTATCAGAGACTTGGCTGGCTCGTGATGTGCACTGTGAATTAATTCAGACTTGTCCTCCAGATTATAAATATCAGCAAACCTGGGGGCACTGGTTGTGGTGGAGGTGTGGCCGTAGTTCACAAGAGCTCTTTCAGATGCTTTTCCATCTCTCTTAAGAATTTCTTGTCTTTCTGTTAACTTTCATAATACACAGTAAATTGCCTGTTCTGTGCTGTAATATATCGCCCCCAAAGTCTAAAAATGGCTTTATTCCTGGGTTTTCTGATTTTATATCCCATCTTGTTTTTTATCACGACAAATTATTGTCTGTGATTTTAACATTCACGTTGATGACCCTTGAGATCCCTTCACTGCTGAGTTTTAAAATCTCACTGAGTCTTAATTTGTTACAACATGTAAACAAACTAACACACTCTAAAGGGCATATGCTCAATCGTATTCTTACATTTGGCTTAGGCCCAACCAACCTTGAAGTGAAAGATGTTTGTGTCTCCGTTCACCTGAGTGTTTTATTTGATGTAGAGCTCAAGTTCTTGCTCACGCGTCATTAACTCCCAAAGTGCTTCAAAGTTTTCTGCTGTTTTCGCAAATTGTAGCAGAACTATAACACACACTTCTTATGCTGAGGAATTGTTAAATAGATTCAATAACTTATGCCAGAATACACTGGACACCATTGCTCCTTTTAGAATTAAGACTAAGTCTGCTGTAAAAAAATTCCCCCTGGACAAATGATGAAATATGTATCATTGAGGGAATGCAGAGAAACAGAACGCAAATTCAAGTCTACTAAATTACAAGTTCATTATCTTCATATGAAGGACTTATTATTACATTTCAACAAGGCAGTTAAATATGCGAGAGCAAAATATTTATCAGAATTGATCTCTGCTAATCAGCATTACTCCAGGTTTTTATTTAATACCATCGATCGTCTTGTAAATTCTGCACCTGATTGTGTTCCTGCTTCAAATCAAAGCAAGTTTATTTGTATAGCGCTTTTCACAAATGCACTCAGGGCTGGCTGACTTTGTGCCTCCGAGGTAAATAGGCAGTGGGGGGGGCTAAACCATGTGAAGGGGGTCCAGATCCAGGGACCGGGGTAGGTGTGGGGGTGAGGGTTGATGGGGGCAGCTCACACTTCTTGCAGGATTTAGGGCTAAATCAGAGGCCAAGGCAGAGAAGAGAACATGTAGTGTTATAGCCAGCAGCATTATGTGAGAGCATAATGGAGAGTTTATCTGCGGACTGTGAGAAGTCTCCTTCTTTGTTGAGAAGATTGATCAGATTATTCGTCCTGTGCATTGTACAGAAATACCCCGTCAACGCATTAATGTTCTGTATTCCTATATGCCTATTTCCTTGTAAGATCTTATTGACACTGTCCCACGTGAAACTCTCCTCCAGTCCCCTGGACATCATACCTACTAGACTTTTTAAATAAGTTATTGAGGTGATTGGCCCTGACTTACTATCCATTTTAAGTAGTTCTCTCTGCACTGGATGTGTTCCTGATTATTTTAAATCTGCTATTGTCCATCCCCTTCTAAAGAAGCCTAACTTTGATACCACTGTACTAAATAACTACAGTACCCATTTCAAAGCTACCTTTAATTTCCAAAATCTTAGAGAAAGCTGTAACAAAGTAACTGTTAACAACAAAAATGAATAGACTTCGAAACTGGGTTGGGATCTCTGGAACCGCACTGGATTGGTTCTTTTCATATCGTTCTAACAGAAAGTTCTCGGTCTCTGTCTTGCAGTGGATAGCACTGTCGCCGCACAGCTAGAAGGTCCTGGGTTCGAATCCCGGCCGTGGCCTTTGTGTGGAGTTTGCATGTTCTCCCCATGTCCGCGTGGGTTTCCTCTGGGTACTCCGGTTTCCTCCTACAGTTCAAAGACATGCATGCTAATTGGAAAGTCTAAATTGCCCATAGGAATGGTGTATGTGTCATATGATGGATTGACGACCTGTCCAGGGTGTATTCCTACCTCTCGCCCAATGCATGCTGGGACCCTGACCAGGAATAAGCGGGTTAGATAATGAATGAATGAATGAATGAATGAATGAAACCTACTTAAACCTAAGATTTGAACAACACACAAAAAAGCTAGTTCAGTCATGCAATCACCAACTCAGAAATATTGCAAAAATGACATATTTCCTATCTTTTGTGGACACTGAGAAAGTCATACATGCTTTTATTTCTTCAAGACCTGATTGTAATGCTCTGTATACCTGTCTTAGTTGCCAATCCCTGGCCCATCTACAAGTAGTACAAAATTCAGCCGCAAGACTGCTGGCTAGGACAAAATGTACATCACAGATTACCCCAGTTTTGGCTTCACTGCACTGGCTTCCAGTAACTTTTAGAGTTGATTTAAAAATTCTACCAAACACTTACAAAGCATTGCATGGCCTGGCACCTAAATACATTACCAAACTGTTATAATATAATATAATATATGCCATTTAGCAGACGCTTTTATCCAAAGCGACTTACAGTAGTGAATGCATACATTTTTCAGTATATGTGGTCCCAGTGGGAATCGAACCCACAACCTAAGCGTTGCCAACGCCATGCTGTACCTACTGAGCTAGGCAGAACCACTTTAGTTCCCTATCAGCTACTGAGGCCTCTTGGGTCATCTGTTCAGGCACTGCTGGCTGTTCCAGAGTCTAGGCTAAAAACCAAAAGGTGATCGTGCCTTCTCTGTTCGGGCCCCTAGGCTCTGGAACAGCCTTCCTGCTCTGGTTTAATCTGCGGAGTAGGTGTCCTCTTTTAAAGTACGTCATAAAACTCATTCTTATAGGATTGCTTTTATGAGTGCTGATTTCTTTGTTCTTACCTTTTACTGTGTTTTATCTTTTAGATATTTTTATTTATGCATTTATGTATTTATTTTATTTTTATGTTTACAATTTTATTTACAATGTTGCCATCTTTTTACAAATATGTTTTCTCTCTGTAATGCACTTTGTTGTAAATATGCTTGAAAAGTGCTATACAAATAAAGATATTATTATTATATTATTATAATAATAATAATATTATAATAATCAAATAACCCAAAATCTGAAAATTGAGGAGTGGAAGCAAAAACTGCATTTTTGCCTGCCGTGTCTCACCTTAAGTACATCAAATATAAAATAAAGACAAAACTATTTACACCCTACTAAATATGATGATTTTTCCCTCTAAACCCATAGCAGATTCCAGATGAATCTAAAAGTAATCAATTTCAACAGTGTTGTTTCTAAAAACAGGACCCAGGCATCATTTGTTGTCCCAAAATCTATCAAAAGCGTTTACATGTTCACATGCCATATTGTATGGAATTTTAATGATAAAATGACACATCTTGTACAGATATGAGAGGAAAATTAATTCTAAATGTGTGATTCCTGCATCAGATAATTGTGTATTCAAAACATACTATAAATCAGTTCTGTTGTACAAATCTATTCAACCAGAGCCCAGTTAGCCAGAATGCTTTCCAGGTGAATCCGAACAGATCGTCATGGTAACAACATGGTAATGCTGTCATATGCATCATCTGATGGACGAATTACCCTCTGAAAACAAGCCAACATCTTCATGTGTCTTCAAAAACCTCTTGTAAGACACTAAAACGACAGCGACTTGCTGCCATCATGATTATTAATATAAACTATTTTAATGAATTTTTTCCTAGCCAAATAGACCCCAGAATCCAGAAGTGGAGTGTGCTCCCAGTTTTCTCATGCATACGCGGATACGCTTTCGTGATTTTCAGCAGAATTGGACTGGTCAGATACGCGTTGACCTATCTCAGCCCAACAGTGACCAGAACAAGTGGAGCATGCCAGTTTTTCATGAGCTTGTTTGATTTTCAAGACTTACAACCAATCTAACAGTGACCACAAGAACATGGTTTCCAATGTAACATGAACACCAAGTAATGCCTATTCAGATGATAAACCCCAGAGCCCACATTTGGTGGCTGGTTACAGGCGCATGGTTGGTGCTTTGGTGCGTAAGTCGAAATCTCATGAAATATACTTTTTTTCTTTGAGCAAAACCTGGGCTCTCATTTGCTAAGTGAAATGAGTTGATACACACTTCTCTCCCCTGAGGAGACTGCCTCAAACGCACAGCGAGGTAGTGAGTTGAACGTAAATATGTTGAGAAGGTATGACAAAAGCTAATTATATCAATTATTGTATGATTATTGTATTATTGTAGATGAAATGGAAAATAATTTTTATAAAGCAAAGATTTACAACGTCGCCATAGTCCTAGGGGGTTGACAGTTTTTGCTGGTCGGCATGCAGATCAGATTATGTATTTTATTTTATTTCCTCCCTCTCGTTGGTTAGAATCAGACTTTCTCTCGTGCTCTTAATTCGAAAGTGAAAACAATTCCTTGAAATGGTGGGAAATCATCTCTGCGCTGCCCCCGAAGACCGTCTGGCGGAATTACACGGCACGGGCGCTAATGCTTCAAATCTCCACAGCGTGCTCCCCGCTCTGCACCGCTTTCCATTTTCCGCCAGTTAACTGGAGTGAGAGGTTCATTAACGAGGCTTTTCACGAGCGGGCCTTCGTAGCCAAGCCTGAGCGTGGTGCGTTTCGCAGGGCGAACAGGCCCGGCTGGGTATACTTTTCCTGATGATGTAACATTATCTCACCACTGACTGCGCACGCGTGTGTAATTCTGTTTATTTTTTTTGCTCTTCCTGTACAGCGCGAGTCCTGTGTGACTCATGGGCGCAGCCGATCTCCAGAGTGAGCCACTGCCGTCCTGTCTCCGTTCAAAGATGCTCTGGTTTTGCTCCAAACCCCCCACGGCCCCCCAGTATTTTTTCATTCTGCCAAACAGTGCTGACAAATGGCTTTTCTTGCTCTCGCTCCGAGGCAAATTCACAAGTTTTTGCTCCTGCTTTCAAGAGCTTGCACTATTTCCTGCAACCTTTCTTTTGTTGTGATTCCCTTATGGCCAAATTAAACAGCATGTCCAGATTTTAAGAAAATTAAAAAACTGAAAGAAATTATGTTTTGAGACGTGCCAAAATAATGTCACACAATGAAAGTGCTTCCATAATTCTTGTTTAAGTGTGTAGAACATTGTTAAAGGTAAATTGGTTTATAAACTAATCAGGTACGTTTTGAGTGACATTTTCACTAATTAAATTGTGTACACTTAATTTAATAAATGAAAAGTAAATTGTGTTCGCTGTGTGTATAATCAATCAATATATACCACAAAAACACACGCACACATGACACAGACATACACACACTTGTTTAAACACACACTGAAAGTTAGTGTAAGTAAAATATACTTTTCTAGTGCAAAAAAAATCCTTTATTAATTCCCATTTTACCAAGTATACAGTGCATTCACAAATACGTAATTGAAACAAATATTAAAGTTAAATAATACTTAAGTAACAGACAATTGCTCATACAGACATGTTTACCATGATGGCACATGTATGTGTATGTGAATGTGGCTGACTTTGTTTACATGAACAACTAACCTGAATGGCTGGATGGAGCTTCTGAATGATTACAGATCGGTATGGCAGGGTTATTTTTTGATAGCATTCTCCTTGAGAAAACTACAGCTTGACTTCACAGGGCTTTTTGTGACACAATCACAGCGTGGAATGTGGCTGCAGATGTACTTGTTAACTTGCAAGCAAAGGAATGTTGAATTGTATCGATTGTCTCCTGGGTCAAGGGAAGGGGGTTTGGCAAATGAAAATAACAAAATAAAATAATTATTAAAATATGAACACCTCTAACCATGGGTAGAAAATACTAGGGAAAGTATGCATTAGTAGTGAAATGACAAACATGCCAACTGGTATGTGGAAGGCCAGCATATACATCTCTCTCTCTCTCTCTCTCTCTCTCTCTCCTCTCTCTCTCCTCTCTCTCTCCTCTCTCTCTCTTTCACACACACACACACACACACACAATGTCATAGTGGCACACTAGTTTAAAAAAAAAAAAAAAAGAATCTGCAAGATCTGAACTGCTTATATGGTGAGTGCAAAGTGCATTCCTCTAATTGTCATATTTACTACCATTTATTTGCTATACAGCTGTACCAGTCAGTCACAGGCAATACATTGAAGAGGTGTAAAAGGAGATTATAAAAAATAGAAAGATGTAAAAGATTCACAGGCATACAACAATTAAGTATCGCTCATCTGCGGCCAAGTTTTGTGTCAGTGAGCTGGAATAACAGCTTCACCTAAACAATCGGTCACATTTGTACTGGCCAAGAAAGTGAACATGCTTAAATGCTGGATTTAATTTAAAGAGAAAAGAAAAAAAAAAGTCTATCAATAATTCTGGAATAGCAGTAGGCTGTGTGGTAATTCCAAGACTGGAATTGGTGTGGTTTTGTTTTGTCACTTCTCTGACCCGCTCAGCCATTATTTACCCAAACTTGAAATATGAGAATGGCAAATGTTGAAAAAAATAAAAATAAAAGAATAATCAGCTAATTAAGCAGAGAATGTTTTGAATTTTGTCAGGACATCTGAGTCGTCATGTCTAATCTGCCATAGAGCTTTTTAGACGTACAGGGGAAGATGCCCCCTCAACAGCCCTTGGGTGTATAATACATGTTTAAGGGCTTTGTTGCATAAGGCATGCTTTGTTGGATATGCCAGTTTGGTTAATGGGGGTGTCAGTCTCTGTGGTAGACATAACAACTTCACACGCATGTATTCTGGCGCGCTCCACGGTAGAACGGAATGGCGTCTGGCCAGGGATCGAGCTGCCGCTAGTGGTATTCTGAAACCTTAAAGTGCAGTGGGGAATTTTAGAATTCCCCATCAGTCAACCATGAAATAATATCAAGCCGGTCTTTCAGCCATTTTATACTTTCATTTAGAACAAGGTGGTGTTAATCATTCATAGATTCACAAGATCAGCTATCCTGATGTGATGCGATGCATTTTCGAGTGGCAGAGTTTAGCATTTCGGGATTCATCGAAAGCAATTACCATAATTTTCAATCAGTTAACTTGTTTCAATCTTTTTTTCTTTTTTCTTTTCCTTGTACTTTCGGCGATGATGGTACGGAAGAGTAGTTTTACGAGGTCAGGGTTGCAATATTGAATAAATCATGGCACATTTTAGTGGGGAAAACCTGAGTCAGATGGATGAATTTTACTGCAAATCTTACTGTGAAATGGCAGAATTGAATGTGGCTTCTCTCACCCTCTAGGAGTAGGTAAATGGAAGAACCTGAAATCATTTTGGTGATTGAAAAGACTTATTTTATTTTTATGTCTGGCAGACATCATGATTATTATATTCCCAGAACCATAAATGCGGGACACCGGAACTTCAATTTCAACAAAATGTTTGCGTCTCAATGACTAGACTATAAAGTCAGTCAAAGACATGTTTATCTCTGAACCTCTCTCACATTTTCGTCGCCTTCCAGTGCTTTACGGCACTTTTCTCTGTAGCTAATTATTTAGAAGACATAAAGAATGATATTTTTCAAAGCATGATCAACATGGCATGTGCATCTCTTTTCACACAGAAGCTTGTGGCCACTCTACACGGTGTACTGAAGTAGATTTATGCCTTTATCATTAAAATGATTAATTATCCCTACTGTGTTATCAGAGGCTGCCAATTAATTATTGCCAAACAACTAAGTTACCCTTGTTAAAGTACCGTTCCACGGTGGCCTCCTAGGTGGTCTAGCCGTTACAACGTTCAACGCTGGCCACTGCGACCAGGGTTCGATTCCACTGGCTGCACCAGAGTCTGCTCTGGCTGGGAGTGCCACTAGGGGGCGGCGGCGATAGGCGATTGGCGGTCCGCCCCAGGGAGGGGGGAGGGAAGCCGACATGAGTCCGCTGCGTATAGGAGTGGCTCTGGACTTACGGTCGACAGGCTTAGCGCAGCGCAGTCTCGGAGTCTCGCCCGTGTCACTGCCAGTCACAGGGTAACGGCAGTGAACTCACAATACGTGGGATTGACATGAAAAATGGAGGGTGTAATTGGCTACTAAATTGGGAGAAAATCTGAAACCAAAAAAATACTGTTCCACAAAGTTAACTTGAAAGTGTTGAAGGTAAGCTTTGTATTAAGCCATCCATTCCATCCTGCATGTGATACACAAATGAGAAAAAGAGCATGCATACGCAAAAATTATGTAATTATTTCCCGATGTGCAATAAACCAAAGACCTATAAACCAAAGTCCTTATGACAAACGAGACCCATAGTGTGAGTACTCATGCTTTAACTCATTATCTGGCAAATTTCAATGGAATCGTTTCATGTGTGAATGAATGTACTCCTGCAATGTAGAGCTGTGGATTCTTGTGTTTGTATAAATTTGCTGTTGGATGACAGGAAGAATGTGACTCCCTCAGTAAAAAAATGAAATTATATATATCTATAAGAAAAATAAAATGCCATCAGTCCCTTCCTGTCACATTCATCAGACACCTTTCAGACCTTATCAATCATATCCTGCCTGCCATCACTGGAGCTATCTGACATAGCAATCTATGTCAAGTGCCATCTGCTCTAGGGTTATCACAGCAGAGCTCAGGAATCCTCCATCTCTCCACTGTGTACTGTAGCCCTGCCAGAACCAAGATTAAAGCCATCATGACAAATTGTGAAGACTTATCAACCTCCCAAACACCCACATTCTCCAGGTGCCCTGACAGGGTGCCCTTGGCGCACGTATTGTAGGAGAGGTGGATCATATTTTTTTTACTGTGTTCTTGCATGTTGTACTTGCTGATTCTGTGAATTGTGTCCTTACCTTCTGGCCACCCAGGCGATGGCATATTTCAATTCAACCAAAGAACAATGCACAATGTAATCTATATAGCACAATCATAAATAAAGCATAAAAATAAAAATAAATCATATATAAAAAATATATATATATTTTTCCCTTCTCCTTCTCCTAAATAAGCAGAAGTGTCACATTATCTATTACTGTTTCTACAATAAAGGTACTCCAATTGTATTTCGAATATTTCCCATGCCAGATATATTGTGAATTTATAATAGTTAATTGTAACACCAATAGAAATTTTTTGTAGCACACTGGGAAGATGGTAATATGAGTTTTATCCCAAAACAACAGCATAGCCCTAAATAAGGCAAGAAAATTGTAATGGATCCATGATAAATATCGACATGTTTGGTTATGGTCCTGGTGAACATGATTCTTCTTCAGTCAAGGGGTTATTCATTTTAATTATTTGTAATAATAATTGTCTGCAATTCTTTCTTCCCATTGGGGTACATTCCCATGTACTGAAAAATGTATGCATTCACTACTGCAAGCCGCTTTGGATAAAAGTGTCTGCTAAATGGCATATATTATATTATTTCTGAACCAAGGGATCTGGGAGTCAGGGTTAAATATATAAGAGAGAACCACCTACTGTAGTTAGCAGAGTTAATACATGTGGTATATGCCCTTCACAAACTCAAGTGGGAGATGATCCAATGACCTACTCAACTTCAAAATGCATGTTCATCATCCATGTTATTCGGAACTGTCAAATCTTCAATTAATTCTTAAGACTGACAGACCTGTGCCATCATTTGTTTGTTTAGCACACTTGTTCCCAGGTTTCAGGTGTCCAAGCTCATAAATCCTACGTTCACATTGTACAAAATGGATTCATCACTGACACGGATCGTGTCAACGTGTGGTGTGTGGTTTTATAAAATGGCAGCAGGTGGACAAACGAGCCTGGACAGGAAATTGGAACAGTGTGCTTAAAACCCACAGTGTGTCACGGTTATTAAGGAAAACATTATCAGAATCAGAATTATTTATTCACCAAGTATGATGTACAAGGAATTTGCCTTAGTGCAAGGTGTCAACATACAAACCAATACAATAACATGAGCTTAAAAAAAGGCGGCTATGACTGTTTTCAACTTTTAGCCCAGCGTGGTGTATCTCGATAATGCACATGTTCCATCTCGCTGGCTGATGGCCCCCGTAGTGTTCCAACGGTTAATGCCCCCACTGTAAGCCACGTGGAAATCCTTCCCCCGCTCCCACGCACAGCAACAAGGGAGCCCTCTCACCATTCACAACTGGCCACAGTTGTGCGGAAACCTTTGAAGATGTGCTTACTTGTGGAAAAACAACTTTTCCCCCCACCCCACCCCACCCCTATAGTCAGGGTGGGAGAGCTGTTCTTGCCACTCCTAGCTTTGAAAGTCAGCAGAAAGCACAAAGCTGCAGGGAAGGGAGACAAACAAGATGAATAAATAAAGCAATACTTCCCTCACGCTTTTTAATTTGCCCCTGAGATAGTGCATCAAGCTTCTGGCTGCTGATAAAAAAAAAATAAACCCGTTTTCTCCCATAATACAATGCGCCGAGTGGGAGATGGTAATGTCTTAATTATGCAACCCTCAGATATCTTAAAGCTCATTACATTCTGCTTTATGTGCCTAAATGAAGTACTTATGCAAACAAATGATATGTGCAATGTTAAACCAAGGTGAAACATTTTCACACCCGGTTGGTAAATAGCTGAATGTCATTATTTTGTCGGATGCATGCTGTTTCTGTGGAGGGCATTAAGCAAGCGGCGATACCTTTTCATTTCGGCACACCCCACACGACTATAATGAAAGCGATTTTGGACGGTATCTTTTTGTGATAGGTTTCAGAGTGCACAAGTACCTGTTTATCATTTTAAGATGGCCGAGTTTCGGAAGCCAGAGTCGAGGGACAGCCTGAAATGTCTGAATGCATTTCAAGTTCACATATTGGCAGTGTATAGGTATCAGTTTGGTCTCCCCATACCTTTCATATTTAGCAGACACTCTCCTCCAGAGCATATAGCACAGCTAGCAGGACAGCGCTAGATGTAGAAAATCGATTCATTCACAAATCTGAGTCAATTGTAGAGCAAGTGCAAGTATGTAGGAGAGTGCAAAATGTCCCCCCAATAGAGTCAGAGTAGTAGTTATACTTTGTATACAGTGTTTACTAGAGATTTAAGGGCAAACTGTTGTCTGAAGAGGTGTGCTTACAGTTAATGCCAGGTGGAAAATGACTCAGCAGTGCAGATATCTGCTGGCTGGTCACCTGGGGGGGCAAGAACCCAGAACAAATGTCCCTGTCAGAGGGGGTGACCACCAAATGAACAGAGGCTGCAGATTGGAAAAGTTGAGCAAGGATGTAAGGTTGGAGGGTGGTGGATTGGTGGGGGGAGTTCCCATTTTCAATTTTGAGCACCTGCCCCACCAAAGATCTCTGCACAGCCCTGTGTGTGAGTGTTCAAGGGCCTTGACAGGGATTTGAGTTGAATACGAGAGCCATGGTGTATAAGAGATATTGGCAGAGCTGGGTTGCGGTGGCCAGGTTGTCAATAAAAAACTGTTCGTTGTTTGAGGTTAACAATAAACACTGAACCTTGCATGACAAATGTTGTATGGTAATGTGGGGATGAGATTGCATTATATACATTTGAATTGGTCTCATCTTGAACATGTTATCAGTTCACTGTGAGAGAAATTTAAATGACGATACAGTGGAAGTACTGGCAATTCCTTGCAATTATTTTACATGTCAAAAGGCTAATCGGGGAAATAAGCACATTTTATAAGGAAAAATACATTATTATATTAGTGACCTGAAGGCAATTGTTAAGAATATTACCCTTGTTCTTTTTATATCTTTCCTGTGCACTGTAAATGAGGGTTGTCCTAAAGGGTCAAGAACTATTTATGATTTTAAGAGAAAAACAGGGGGAAAAAACAAAGTGGTCATTTTAAACTGGTCTATAGCTACTAGACTTCAATATATTTACAGTGGGTATAAAAAGTATTCACCCCTTTTGCATTTTTCATGGAATCAAAATGGATTTATTTGGTATTTCTTGCCACTGATCAACACAAAATACTCTACAATGTTAAATAACAACAAGCTTTTTCTTAATTACAAATAAAAAACAAACAATCGTTGGATGGGGACCGGTGGCGAACAGCACTTTTCAAATCTTTCCACTGGGCCATTCTAGGACATCGATTTTTTTTGTTTTTAAACCACTCCAATGTGGCTTTTGCTGTATGCTTTGGGTCATTGTCCTGCTGGAATATAAATCCTCTCCCAAAGCCCAGGTCTCTTGCAGCAGGTTTTCCTCTAAGATTTGTTTATATCTTACTCCATCCATTTTGCCCTCTATCTGACAAGTTTTCCAGTCCCTGAAGCAGAGAAGCATCCCCATAGCATTAGGCTCCAACGACCATGTTTCATGGTTGGGATAGTGTTCTTGGGATGATGTGCAGTGTTATACTTGTGCCAAACATAGTGTCTAATGTTGATGCCAAAAAGTTCAATCTTGTTCTCACAGACCATAGAATCTTCCGCCACTTGTTTCATGGTTTCCCACATACCTTCTGGTAATCTGTAGTTGAGATTTCATGTGTTTTCTTCAATAATGGTTTCTTTTTGCCACCCTCCCAAAGCATAGATTTGTGAAGTGCCTGGGCGGTTGTTGTCCCATGGACAGTTTCTCCCATCACTGCCATGGAAGACTGTAACTCCGTCAGAGTTGTCATTGGCCTCTTGGCGGCCTCCCTAAGAAGCACACTTTTCACATGGATGCTTCATTTGGGAGGACAGCCTGCTCAAGGCAAAATTCACAGGTGTGCGATCTTCTCGCCATTTCTTTATGATGGACTTAACGGTGCTCCGGGGGATATTCAAAGTCTTTGAAATCTTCTTATACCTTTCCCCTGGTTGGTGCTTTTGAAAACTTTTCTCAGATTTGCTTTGAATATTGTTTGGTCTTCATGATGAAGCTCTTGTTTGGAAAGGCACTAACCAACTGTGGGACCTCTCACAGACAGGTGTATTTAATATGAAATCATTTGAAACATCTTAATTATATACAGGTGGACTCCAATCAAATAATGATGTGACCTCTGAAGACAAACATGCTGCTTCTCAGAAGGAAAAGGTGTCTATGGTTTGATAAAACATAAAATAATTCTAAGAGCAACATTAGCTCCTCATAAGGACTTTACTAGTCACTAGTTTACTTAATTGCAGTCAAAACCCATTCTTTTACAACTGCTTTTGCCATGGAAGGTTCTTTGGAAACATCCAACAACTTGTAGGGTAAGAAAAGAAAGAACCCCCCAACAAAAAAAAACTTATTTCCTAATGTTTCTTTTTGTTAAGAGGTCTGAAAGTCATATTTTTTTCATTGCATAATTGTGCAAGATATTTGACAGTGTATGGTTGGGGAAGTGATGTGTACTCAGATTTGAATTGACCTTTTAAAAGGTTGGAGATCCTGTTGAGAACTTTGTAAGTCTATTTTATATTTTATTCCTGTTTTAGAGACACCAAACTGTGCCGAGTGTAGAAGGTAAACAGAAACACTTGGATCTGAGGATTTTATACAGGCATCTCTTCAGGGCTGGAAAATAACCTACAGTCATTCTAGCTACATTCTTGTTTTTCACTCCCTGAAAGAGGATGCCTTGTCTGAAAGACTCCAGAATTCTCAGAACTTTCTAACCTCTTGTGAATATATTTGGCTAATAGGCAATTGTCGTTAGTTTCATAAACAACTGATTCACTTACATATTTTCAAACCCCGGAACCTACAACAAACCCTGCAACGGCAGAGACCCCTCAGATCTTTTGTAAAGAAGATCTTAACCCCAGAAGCGACCACGCGTTTCATACAGCCCTCCAGACCCAAATATTTTTATGATTTTGAGGCCAGACAAGATGTGAGTGTGCACACCATTGCAAACTGTGTTTGTTGTTTTGATTTTAAGGGGGCAGAGGGTGATACGTGTATCCATGCCTTAGCAAAAATACAGACAGTCGCGCTTCAAAGGTTATACATTCATTGCACACAACTCTACGGGGTATGGACCTGCATATCATATTTCCTGATTTTCGAACCCATTGAACAACCATTTTGGATACATCAAAGCCAATGTATAGGCCCCCGAAAGGTTTATTCCTACCTGTTCTCTGATACAGACTGGCAAGCTGTTGTTTCACCTCTGCAGGACCTGCTGCGAGTCCCTGAAGCAAGGCAGTGAGTGTGCTTACTCCAATGAGGAGGGAGCTCTTTCAGGGGTTTGGTGCAGTGCAGAGCTCGGAAAGGCCATTGAGAAAAAGGTATGTTGTCAAACTGTCTGAAGTGTGGCATCTTCGAGATAAGTCTGATTTACTCTTTACCGAATACATCACGATCGAGCAGGAGGCTAGTGGATACCCTCACCGGGCTTCTGATGACGCTGGTAAAGAGAGATATACTCAGACATATTTGGAAAAGGAGGGTATTATATGAGACCTGTTGTAACATTGCCGTTAATCAAGCCAAATGCCAAATCTCCAAACTCTTTCTGAAGAGAGCCTTTAGGGGCAAGTTTGGCCAAATAACAGACCAATTAAAAACATCCTTGATTAGGGATCTGGAGCAGTTTCTGCAATTCATGTTCTCCAGTGAGTACGATATGTCACATTTTTCATTTTTGAACCAGGATGTGGCCTTAGTACAATGATATATATCCAGTATTGCTTTAATTCTGTAGTAATATAGACTAATAAATATCCAGCGGTACAGTCTCAAACGAGGGACAAACACTGTAGCTGGATGCCCGAGCTGAGTGATTTTCTGGGGGGACTCACCAGCGATTAGACCTACAGGACCACATTATCATACCAAGTCTATATCAGGGGGTCCAAAAACACAGGTACCACACACCATACAGGGGAAAACATGTATGAAGGCCAAAGGGATCAGGCTACACCACGCCAAACGCACGGTCATCAGCCTGGAGTCACTCACAGCTCTGGTTGATTGTTTTCTCTGCCACAGGCATGACTCCATGCAGGGATGTGGTCACCAGGGATCAGAAGATTGGGTAAAAGGGGTTTCCTACAGGCCTCCCTAGTGGTTATAACGTTCAACGCTGGCCACTGCGACGGGGGTTCGATTCCACCGGCCGCGCAAGAGTCGGCTCTGCCACCGGGGGCGGCAATTTGCTGTAATTGGCTACTAAACTTGGAAAAAATAGGATAAAATCTGAAAAAAGGGGTTTCCTTTTGAAAAAACTGCACGTTGGCCAAAAGGTTTAGGGTGGTGTACAGCAAATATGTTCGCTCAATTAAGTTCATTTTGTCTTCTTATTTCAAATAAATGTTTTACTTTCTTTTGATCAGACAATGAGATAAAAAGTTGTAGTTTTACCTGACAGTTTCGACTGACAACTGCAGTCTTCCTCAGAAGCGTCACCTGACAGCTTGGATGCGTCGTCAGCTGATGTTTAGCAGGCGTGGCCAGCCTGACAGATCTTGATAGATCCGTCAGGCCGGCCACGCCTCCCGCCGTCCGTTGTCCTCTGGAGGAGAGAGTCCCAGGTGTGGGAGAGTATGTATGCTCCTCGTCCCTGTTGATGGTGCCGTTGGCCCGCCTCCTGATTTCAACCGCCTCCTTGATCCAGCGTTTGTGTTTATTGTTTTCTGACCCAATGATTTTTGCGTGGTCCCAGTCCATGATGTGATTGTTTCTTTTGCAGTGGTCTGATATTGCTGATTTGAGGTTTTCTTGTTCCGCTTTTTCCTTTTGTGTTCTTGTGAGTCGTCCTGTTGTTTCCTTCTCACATTCCTTTTGATGTTCTTTCTTTCTAATGTTGAATGTCCTTCCTGTCTCTCCTATGTATGTTTTTTTACATGACCTACATGGTATTTCGTAGATTACGTTGCATTTTTTGTCCTGTTCTATCTTGTCCTTGGGGTGAACTAAAAGTTGTCGTAGTTTAGTGTGAGGTTTTACTGCTGTGGCTATTCTGTGTTTTTTCATGATTCTTTGTATTGGTTCACAAACGCTGGATCAAGGAGGCGGTTGAAATCAGGAGGCGGGCCAACGGCACCATCAACAGGGACGAGGGAGCATACATGCTCTCCCACACCTGGGACTCTCTCCTCCAGAGGACAACGGACGGCGGGAGGCGTGGCCGGCCTGACGGATCTATCAAGATCTGTCAGGCTGGCCACGCCTGCTAAACATCAGCTGACGACGCATCCAAGCTGTCAAACATTTAGCAAATATGTTCTCCTGCAGGATTTTAGTACATTACCTTAGTATTACCTCCATAGTATTGGAGTTGAAGGTTTTGATATACTTTTCCAGCATCCCTATTCACATTTTATTTCAGGTCAGAGTAACTCCAGAAAATCATTCCATAAAGCGTCTGCTAGATAATCCAAGTCATGTTTTATCCAAAGCACATGATAAAATTGAAATGCTATATCGCTATGGCAATCGCTGTATGATGAATTGCTTGGAAAAATAAAAAGCATTACATTTGTTGACGGAATCCCTGTGTGATGGCGATTTGCTCCCTGTGCACAAGACAAACTTGCTGGTGATTGACGATCTTATAGAAGCTGCTAGTGGTAATAAAGAAGTGGAAAAAGCTTTCACAAAGTGTACCCTTCACAGAAACCTGAGTGTATTCTATCTGGTACAAAAAACTTTTCGTTCAAGGAAAAACTATAAACCTTAATGCAAACTATATGGTTCTTTTTTTTTTTAAACCCTAGGGACAAACAACAAATCAATGTGTTGGAACGTCAAATGTTTCCAAGAAATTCTACTTTTTCATTTAATTCTTTGAGGTATATTTCTAGAAAGCCCTATGGTTATCTCTTGGTAGATTTATATGCACAAACTCCTGAGAAGTACCCACTCAGAACAGGGTTATTCTCGTGGGAGTGACCAGCTGTCTACATGCTCAAGAAAAAGGTACAAATTTCAACATGTCCGCTTGCTTGAAGAGAAGCCTGCCATTTACTGACAGCTTTATTTGAAGGTTCACCGCGACCAAAGAAAAGCTCTTTTATGATCAGCCTCCCCCAAACTCAATTCATTCACTTTGTGAAATAGTGTGCAATGTTCTACAGGGTAACAGGGTATTTCTTTAACAATGGAGCAATTCAAAAAGTTGAAAAGACAAAAGACCCTGATTAAACTTTTTGCTAATAAGAAAAACGTCAAAAGGGAAGTCATCAATCAGTCAGGAGATTTTTATTGCGACACTCTTCCTAACTAGCCTAATTGCCTTGCACTGCGGGTAATTCTGAAAAGAGTTTGCTCAGAAAATGTTTATGGTTCCTCATCACCAATTTGAAAGGCTGAAAAACTTGCCGTCACCACCAGAGTCACACAGACAAAATGTTGCATATGGCTATTCGGGGTATTTTGGTAAAAACGGATATGCAGCCGTATGAAAAGGCCAAACACTTCATGTTTAGTAATGATCATTGAGGATGTCGCTTCTCTGACTTACTTCAATAACATTGTCAAAGGTTGCATAGACGACCATACTAACTTTGTCGGGGCTGTTTGAACCTTCACCAGAGAATGATGCGGACCACTGTCTTCGTCGGGGGTCAAACTGAAAGTGTACATAGTGCAACTGTCCAGATAATCCATTCTGTCAACGGACAAAGGCCGATCCTTTAGATGTCTCCCTGTAGCCAAGACCAGACTGTAAAATTCCCTCACGGCGACACAGTTTTCAAAATGTGTTTGTGAAGGTTTTGCAGGAAATTGACGGCCGTCTACATACAAGACTATAAATAGGCTATAAAAATCGGCCTGGAAATTGAAGGGGTTTCTGACAAGCCTTACTCATTATTCACCTGGCCTACCACCACGCACATGGGCAGAGTTCCCACAAACAGGTTGATTGATTCCAAAAGGTTCTTGATTACAAATGTGGCTCCCTGCAGCCATACTGAATGTCTTCATGCTTGCTCTTTGTGTAGGATATTTGGCGTTGGTTGATTGCTTGCGCATGACCGAGTTTCACAGCCGGAGACAAGGATACTTTTTTTTTTAAACGAAAAGTGAAGTGGACAAAATTGTTTAGTTTGAATGCCTCTGCACCCCTGGACCAGAAGGCAAAATTTGTCTTTGCTACAGACCGTATTGATCTTGAGGCCTACGCTATTTAGTATTAGCTTCTGTAAAAAAAATAAATATATATATATATCTGAAAGTATATGCCTAGTAACTCAAATTTGTTGCTGTGTGCCGAATATAAGGCACATTTTTGTAGCCCCTTGTATCCTCTGGGGTTCATAGCATCTAGACATGTGTTGGTTTCCTTAAAAAACAACCCTGCGTTGAACTGAGTAGACAGGGTATCCTTGTCATAATGACAGACATTCCATTATTGCGCTGTAAGTGTATGTGTTGCTGGATGGGCTTACAAGCTGTCCCCAGGAGAAACATGCACATGGGAGAAATTGGTCGCGATAGGATAGGTAATGAGTCCAACATGTGCCCAGTCATCAAAGTTGGTACTATCAATGTTTGTAATGTTTGCAAGTGTTCAATTGGGTTGCGATCTGGTGATTAAGACGGCCATAGCATATGGTTTACATTGTTTTCATGCTCCTCAAACCATTCAGTGACTAACTTGTGCCCTGTGGATGAGGGAGCACCCTCCATCAGGATATAAATGCTTCACCATAGGATGAAGGAGATCACTCAGAATGGCTTTGTATTTATTGCCATACTATGGCTTCTAAGGGATTGAGTGGACAGGAAAATGCACCCCATTGCATAACAGAGCCACCAGAACCCTTCATTTACTCAAGTGTTCCCATTATTTTGGCAGTTATCTGTAGACATTTATATACATTTCAGCCTCACTCAACTATTAACAGTGCTGACTGATGGAATTACCCACAGCTGGCTCAAGATCTGTTTGCTAAACGATCATTATAATTAAATATTAAAATTAATATTCATAACTATAAACATATGCTAATTAATATGGGCAGGGTGTCATACAAATTAAGAAGCGGGTTATGCTAATTAAGAAGTGGTGTGGGCAGGTCAAATGTCATCATACATCAATTTAGCTATAGTTACAATTACCGTCTGGTAGCTATATTTAACCACAGAACACATCTATAGGAATGTACCAAAATGTCGTATTCATTGGTTTGTGGGTTTGTGGAATCCCAGGAATACATTCGGAGTGTTGCATCTCTCTTTCTCTCTCTGTCCCTGTGCATTTTATTGGCAGATTACATCTCCTGTGTAGCTGTTAAGGCTTTCAGGGGGGCGGGAAATGGCGTGAGAGTACGCGAGGATGACTCCTTTTACAATCACTAAATGGTAGCAAATTACCACCCTCTCCTCGTATACCAACCTGCGCATGCAATCTTCCACAAGAGACTCAAAACCCACCTCTTCAGACTCCACTACCACTGAACTCTGTCCATCTAGCTAATTTGTCGTCACCACTGTTTACTTGTTCTACACTATACTATTTTTATTTTTTTAATTTTTTTAAACACACTAACCTTTTCCTTCCCAGTGTTACAGGTATGGTACGCAGACGCCTGCAATGATGACTATTGCTGTATTACTGCACTGATCTTGTGCGCTAACTATGATTGTTCCTACCATGTATTAATGCACATCTTGTAAGTCACCCTGGATAAGAGCGTCTGCTAAATGCTTAAAATGTAAAATGTAAATAAAAAGCGTTCATCTCCTCGCAAGAAAACCACGAAATGAGAACACCACGTCAAGCAGGAGAGGAAAGCCGTTTACCCATGTCTGTAAATCAGCAGGCAGCCATTCCAAAAGTGCCTTTGGGAATCCTCAAATGAGATAATTTGGTGCCTTATTTTATTTTCCTGCAAATGGGATTCTTCGAAAATGTGTCATTAATCGTAATTCAGGCACAAAACTCAGACGTTCGGCAGCTTTCCCACCGATTGCACTAATTGTGAAAAACAGAGGGGAGTTGAACAACAGCAGCGGAGCGCAAGTAGTGTGAGTGAGTGAGTGAGTGAGTGAGTGAGTGAGTGAGTGAGTGTGAGTGAGTGAGTGAGTGAGTGAGTGAGTGAGTTAGTGCTGGTCCTCAGCGAGCGCGCGTGGGACCGCTGCGATGGTGTCGATGAGCGAGGCCAGCACACAGGGGGCCCCTCCGCCACCCGACGTGCGCTCCGTGATCCACCATCAGATCCACTATCAGGACAACCGCGCAGCGGCTTTCATCTCCAATTAACAGCTCTGTCCAAACAGGACGAGGGCGGCGGGGGAACGAGGTGAACATCGATGGCAACGGGGAGGTGGGGGTGGGGGGGTGGGGGGCAGATTGTCTCAGCCCGTCGGGACCTGCCCAATGATGAAAGCAGTAAATTAAACCCTTTTCTTTCCCTGCACCAGATAGAAAGGGGGCCCGTTCCGCACTCAGGCGGCACTTGCCTGTGATGGTCCCAAGGCCTCGAGGGAAAACGAAAATGGTCTTCAATTACCCTGGTACGAGACAGGATCCAGCGCAGTGATGTCTTATTATGATTCATTGATTGCAGTTTGCTGTCATGGTTGTTTGAATGATTTGACGCCATGCGTTGTTTCTGTAATTTCGAGACCATTTGTCGACGTCACCCGGACAGATTTTGAAAAACACATCCGCAAAATTACGACTGGATCGCAAGGATAATGCGCCAAACAGAATAATTTATGGGAGCAGCTGATGTTACTGTTATTTTGGGGCGTCCATTTTCACGAAAACAATTCTCAACCTTCAGCGGCTGTACGGTTAACTCGTTGATGTAAGACTTTTTGTCCACAGGATAACAAATAACAAGCCTGGATTCAACTACAAAGCAATTCATTCTGAGCAATTCATTAAAAAATGATTGGTTAGCAGTCAAGCAAACTACCCTCCGCAGAGCCGAGAGGCACTGCAGCCGCTGACGAGGACATGGAGGACATGGAGGGCAGGGAATTGAAACAGAATTACCCCCCCCCCCCCAGTTTGCTATGAACTGAGCCACTCATTTTTCATTGCCGTTCTTTGTTACAAGTACTGTACACACTAAAGTTTGTAATAATTACCTCAAATTGAAACAACGGTTAGTACCTTTTTAATGTAGGCACATCTGGCTTTCACCGCAATGCTGTTTAGCTGATATTAATAATTATTATAATAATATAATAATTTATACAGCAATAAAACAACAAATAAAAACGAACCTATAAAACAGAGGTGTAGGTAGAAGAATATATAATAATAATAATAATAATAATAAATAATAATAAAAACAAAAGTCAATTAAAAGCACGCATAAAAAGATGTGTTTTTAGTTCAAATAAGAACATTATTAGAAGGGGATAGCTTATAATAAAGCAAATGCAGAAGACAATCTAGACTTTTTATATTGCTTCAACTTTTGTTTTAATGGAAGCAATTCTTGTGATATGGCATGTCTCACTGTTTAAAATTGAACTCGCTATAGATCACTACATCTCAAGTTTATAGATCACTGATTTTACAGTGGCGTCAAAGGCAAAGGCCAGAAGTAAGTATGCACTGGAGATAAAAAAGATTTTTACGACAAGATTAGCCATGATCTATTGACAGACTATGTTGAAATCCTCTCAGTGAGCCACTGCCTATTAAATCACCTCCCATCGATTGTCAAAGGGGAAAAGGTTAGCTAGCTAGTTTTCTAAAAGGCGCATGCCAAGTCGGCCTACTGCACCCATGAGGAACGGCGAAACACTCAGAGCAGCTGGCTGCAGCAACGAGAGACACTAGCACTGGAACTGAAGGAACTCAGAAGACTTAGCTTTCAATAGTCTCACCTGAACTGGAGACAGGATTCAGTCTGCAATGCTTAACAGAACTTGAAGCTCATCAAGTCATCACAGATGTGAATGAATTAATGATGAAATTAATGAAGAAAATACTAATGGCAAAAGTCACAATGGGCTCTACCAAATGGTTGAGCAGACCATTAAAGGGTTAAATAAGGGCAAATGTGTTCAATCTGACAAGACTTAATCCAGAGTCAATTAAAGCAACCATATCCTCATAATGATCAAACTTATGCTCATCAGGACTGAATATCCAAGAAACAGGAAAAGGTGTGGCCTGAGATCTGAGCCTGAGCAGGAGGTGGCAGTGTAGTATAATGGATAGAGAACTGGACTTGTAACTCAGAGGTTGCTGGTTCAATTCCCAGGTGGGACACATCTGCCGTTGTACCCTTGAGCAAGGTACTTAACCTGAATTGCTTCAGTAAAAATATCCAGCTGTATAAATGGATTGTATGTTAAGAAATGTAAACTGTGTAAGTCGCTCTGGATAAGAGCGTCTGCTAAATGCCTGAAGTGAAAGTGAGCAGGAGGCAGGGGCTTTTTTTTAAAGGGCAAGAGATATTCACCTCAATACCCACTGTTTTAATGAAATGTTTTAGTTATATCATTATGTTTTATTAATTCAACATTTTAGGGATAAAGAAATTAACGTATGTCGTTGTTTCAAACTTTTGTCTAATATTTATGGCAGACAATATATAGAAACATATTTGTATGTAGTAGTAACTCTCTGAAGACCATATTGTTATATTGAAACACATTTGATATGCTGCACTGCACTGGGTGATTGTTCATGATTGCTCCTTTGCTGAGACATCTGCCTACCACCCCATAATAATAAAAAGACATCTTCTTTTTACCCAATCATCATAATTGTTTTACTTGACATGGGTTGCTCACATCTTTTGCATATAACATTAAACCAAATCAGGCACACAACATAATGGAGAAAGGCAGAGAGGAGGCAGGATTCCCAAACAAAACACTAATTTGAAGAATGAGTTCTCCGAAATACAAAATAAATTATTTAATCAATCATTTTACAACTAAATAATCTTGTCAAAAACCAACCATAATTTAAATATAGAGAACCAGGGCATGCTGCCTTCCAACCTCCCCTCAACGTGGCGCAATCAGTTATTTTTATGCATTCCACAATTTGGTTCAGCTGCCAGTAGTCCCAATTTATTCATTCAATGCAGCTGGTGGCCAGGTGTGGGACTGCAGCCTGATGGGACCTGTAGTTTCTATGGCTCTTGTGGCTCACAAGATTTAAAGGGACAGGCAACCATTTCCCTGGGCTGTCTCTTGTGAAGCCACAAAAATATATAATTTTACTTTCATAATAATTCTGCAACAATATGACACCATCAAAAGGCACAGTTTTGCTTCCTAGTTAACTTAAATTTGGGCAGGAACCCCTTGATGTAGATTAATCTACATAAAAATTGATCAATAGTTATGAAAATCAACTGGGTAAAAAAATGTATATATCAAATAGTCTACCTGTTAGTGATATCCTAATCTCTAAATCAACCAAAGCTCATGGATCCACAGGTCTGCCATCACCAAAATATCCTGCTTGTGGGTGAAAATGAAATCGGTTAAATAAACTGCAAGCAATTAAGTCCAAGTGCATTAAAAACATCTGGGTCTTTAAACCATGGTAGATAACATTACACTGGTAACAAACACAAACAAACATTTTTACAAATCATATTTTTGAATTTGTGGTGCAGTGGATAGCGCTGTCGCCTCACAGCAAGAAGGTCTTTTATCGGAGTTTGCATGTTCTCCCCCGTGGGTTTTTTCATTTTAATTTTTTTCTATGAAATATTTTGTGAGTATTCCTTTGCATGCTTTCCAGCCCTAAAAGCGGCTTAGATTGGATGGATGGATGGATTTTTGAATATTTGCATTTGCCGTAAAACAAGTTCATTTGATTGAATCCCGGCCTCTGTCCTCGGCAATCTGTGCCTAAGATACGTGCAGCAAATCAAAGAACAGCTGGAATACTGCATGTTGTGAATGAAGGAGAACATGAATGGTGGGGTCTCAGGTTGTCCAGAACTGCACAGTTCTACACTCAACAGTCACAGGGCTTTGACAACAAAAGTGTATCCGAAGTAGAATGCCAATGCCCAAGTACGTAGAGGTAAGTACCTAGGACCAAGGTAGTGTTCAGAGTGAACCAGGATTTCCCACTGTCTGTTCTGTGTCTAGGTGTTGTTTTCGCATCCACAAAAAGCAATGTAACATTTCTTTTCTTCTCAATTTAAATGTCCGTGCTGAAGTAAGCAAAGCGGAATTCAGACTTCACCTGAGAAGCCCCTTAACTGGCTGCATCCCATCTGAGACCAGAAAGGATCTAATTTGGCCAGTTATCTTACTTGTTAGCTTGTTTCTCTCGTTAATACACTGATGCACCTCACACAAAGCAAAGGTAGCAGCCGCTTCTACTAATGGCATGTTTCTTAGGGCGGAGTACACACAAGGCCACGACACTTCTCCTCCATTTCTAGTCGGCTACATTGAGGTGAACGTGTCCCGGTTCCCTCAACCATCCGCCACACGCAGCAACTGCACGCGTCCCACCGCAACAGACGCCACTCCCTGGTCCAGATCTGCTTCTCTAAATGTCTAAAACGGCTACTACCCCATATTTCACTGTTGCTTTGTTTCCTGTTGTCCTTTTTACTTTGTCCCAATTACTTTTGCATCTGAGTTTTAAAAAACATTGACAGTTTTAACTAGAGACTAGCTTGCAAAGTAAACCTAATGTGCCCCAAAAAAACTAAACGTTTCCAAGGTAATACAATTCTAATTGCTGTGCTTAAACAATTAAATGCAGGGAGTGCTTTAGCTTATTGACTGTATAAACAAACTGGATCTGATTATTAGTACAGATTAATACAGATTAATACAGGCAGGGGCTACGTTTATGGCAATTTTACAGTCTTGAGATCTTGAAGTATAAAGTAGATATCTAAAAATACTTCTGTCTCATTCTGCTGCTGGGGGAGGCTGCGTTGCTAATAGCAACTTGCTAGAAGGTCTGAAGAGCTTTAGGGCAGAGAATGTGCTGCTTTCTCAACACAGTTGATGATAGATGTTCGTCTTTCAAAATTATAGAGGATTTCTGATTGATACTGGTTGCGTGCCAGTGGCCAGATATTTCTTTGTTCACTTTATAACTGCAGAAATTCCTCAGAACTAGAAAAATCTATTGACCTGTAAGAAAAATGTAACTAATAATATAACAAAAATGTCATTAATATTTGTGTACCGGAACATTGTAAATTTATTTCTTTTCATTATTTGATTCCTCTTCCTCAGAAGACTGGAAATTTATTCTAATAAAAGTATTTGTGTTTTCTTGCCTTCGGAACTCATGGTCCACTTTAATAATCTCAGCAATCTATTGTGTGTGTGTGTGTGTGTGTGTGTGTGTGTGTGTACAGTGTGTGGATATATACAGTATATACAGTATATATATACTGTATATATACATATCCACAGTGAGTATAAAAAGTATTCACCCCTTTATTTTATTTTTTATTTGATTTGTAATTAATTCGGAAAAGCTTTAGTTTTTTTGTGCTGATCATTGGCAAGAAATCCCAATTAAATCGATTCCATGAAGTAAGAAAATAAAAAAGGTGAAAAATGCCAAAAAATGGTGAATACTTTTTATACCCACTGTATCCATACATAGGTGAGATGATTGAGCAACGCCCACCCTAGTATGTGCATCTCTAGTACCCTATACATGACGTTGCAAATAAACCTGACTCCTGCATAAACATTTGAATGACAGCTCCGGCACCCATCCGTGTCGACGAGGGCCTCCGCTGGCGTCTCAAAGAAATCAGCATGACAGCGCACCTATTGAGCTTATGATGGATAATTCAATTTTTAAAAAGCATAGGGATTGTTTGTCCTCTTGGCAGCCTCTGTGTTCGCCATATGGTGCTCGTTGTAGCAAGGCCGCCTCGGTAGCAGGGGGCTTTAATAGAGACGCAGTGCTCAGTGGCAGCGGAAGCTGAAGCTCCCCTCTCTCTTATCGCTCACATTTAGCTCATTTCAGCGTTTGCTTTGTTGG